>QLTV01000380.1:178816-194264 GCA_003457575.1 Thermophis baileyi
GGGGGAGGAGGGGGAGAGGAAGGAGGAGGAAGAACAGGAGAAGAGGGAGAGGAAGAACGAGGAGGAGAGGAAGAAGGAGGAGGAGGAGGGGAGGAGGAAGAGGAGAAGAGGGAGAGGAAGGAGGAGGAGGGCGGGAGGAGGAGGGGGAGGAGGAAGAGAAGGAGAAGAGGGAGAGGAGAGGAGGTAGTAGTAGTAGTAGTAGTAGGAGGAGGAGGAGGAGGAGGAGGACAATTGCTGACATTATCAACACTGTAACTCCTTTTTAAAAGAATTTTTAAAAGGGGAACAAAACAAAAATAACCAGAGGCCTTTTGTGTGACAGAAGAGGTGGAAAAAAAAAACCTTAAGAAAGCCCGTATTTTGCACAAGTGTGTGTGCACGTGTTTCTATGTTTGTGTGCGTGCGGGCGTGTACACAAGCAGGCACCCGCGAGAAACACAATATCGCCCCATAATCGGTAAACTTCCTATCGGTGAAAAATGCTTCTAATCAAGGTTCATCCATCGGTTCATTAAAATCCTACCACCGCAATCCAAAACCACTGGGTAGATCTTGACTCGCCTGACTTTCTCAGGCGAGACTAAAGGCAGCCTGGTCATGTCCCCCCATCTGTGCTCGCTTCATTAGCGAAGCCCCCCCCCAAAAAGATCAGCCCTCCGCTGTTTTAATTAGATGGGAATGTAATCCTTGGCGCCTTTCTCTCCGAACTCCAAGGGAGCTCCGCTCCGCTTACCTGTTTCTGCTCTTCTCCTAAGCTGTCCCACATAGAGGCCACGATTTTTGATACCTCGCCAAAGGTAGCATTGGGGTTCTGGCCTTTAATTGCGGCTTGCGTATCCCTGAAGAACAGGGCATATGCGGACACCGGCTTCTGCGGTTCATTAGGATCTTTCTTTTTCTTTTTCTTCGGCGTTTTGGGCTTCTTGCCAGGATCTGGGGCAGCTCGCTTTTCTCCGGCAGTCTATAAGAGGAGAAACGAGGAAAATCAGCCTTGTCTTTTCAGAGGCCAGATGTGATTAAAAATAGCAGGCTTCCGATCTGAAGGGAAACAGATGTTTGAAAGGGAGCCCAGGACTTGTCTGCAACTCCTTGAAACTATAGGGAGTCCTCAACTTACGAACACAACAGGGGCCAGAATTTCTGTTGCTAAGCAAGGTGGGTGATGGGAGTCGTGCCTGATTTTATGATCTTTATTTATTTGTATCCCTTTATTATTTTTGCAAATAAATCAAGGCAGCAGACTTAGCCAACACACCTTCCTCCTCCTATTTTCCGAAGACAACAACCCTGTGAGGTGAGTTGAGCCGAGAGGGAGGGACTGGCCCAGTTACTCATCTGGCTTCCATGGATAAGGCGGAACTAGAACTCACCGTCTTCTGGTGATTGGCCCAAGATCAGCAAGCTGCCTTTCATGCCTAAGGCGGGACTAGAACTCACCGTCTTCTAGTGATTGGCCCAAAGTGACCCAGCTGCTTTTCATAGCTAAGGCAGGACTAAAACTCAGACTCCTGGTGATTGGCCCAAAGTCACCCATCTGGCTTCCATGGCTAAGGCGGGACTAGAACTCACAGACTCCTGGTGATTGACTCAAAGTCACCCTAGTCACCCAGTCAGTCGTCTGTCTGTCTGTCTGTCTGTCTGTCTGTCTCTGTCTGTCTGTCTGTCTGTCTGTCTGTCTGTCTGTCTGTCTGTCTATCTATCTATCTATCTATCTATCTATCTATCTATCTATCGACTCTGGACAGCTTACCACATTAAATTCTACGGCTAGAACATCTTAAGCATTAAAACTTTCTTTGCTGCCAGATGGATCCCACTAACATTTGAGAAACAAGATATCACTCTGCATGAAAAGAAGAGGAAGCAACTCTTCGTACTTTTCCAGCCCTTTTGTTCACGCTGTTGCTAACATCTCTGTTAATTCTTCCAGGTCAAAGAGCAATGAGTAGAGTTATTTTTCAATCCTTTCTCAGTGCCAGTGAGTGAGTGAGTGAGTCAGTCAGTCAGTCAGTCAGTCAGTCAGTCTCTCTGTCTGTCTGTCTGTCTCTCTGTCTTTCTGTCTTTCTCTCTCTGTTTTTCTCTGTCTCTCTCTCTCTCTGTCTTTCTCTGTCTCTCTCTGTCTGTCTCTCTCTGTCTGTCTCTCTCTGTGTCTCTCTCTGTCTGTCTCTGTCTCTCTCTCTCTCTCTCTCTGTTCCCTCAGGGAAAAGAAAACCAAAGAAAAATAAAATGCTGTGCTAGAAACACGTATAAAATCCTGCCATTTGTTTCCAAAACGGATGGCTGTGAGTTCAGATGTATTTCTGCACCTGCCATCTTTCTTTCGGATGGTCATTTACTCTCAAGATGAAAACAAACTGAAGAGCACCACTTATGAAAAGGTGAAGTCTGCTTTTTAGGAAGAAATTCATCGGGTTTGTTTGTTTGTTTTTAAAGCATGAATACCCAATGAGGTGGCATGTGAAAATGTCAAAAGCACTGCAACCAGAGATGACAAAAAAGAGGACTGCATTTATAAGGCAGGAATCTATTAATGAGGACCCTTATGCAGGTAACTTCCTTCTTTTGAAAAAGTCACAAAGGATCTCTATGCGATAAAAGCTGGATAAACTTGGTGCCCATGTATATATTTAACTCTTGTTTTTACAACAAACCACCCAACCACCCCCCCAACCAACCAACCAGCCAGCCAGCCAGCCAACCAACCAACCAACCAACCTACCCATTACTAGCTTGCTACTATCTGCTCATTTTCTCTTGCATGGTGTTGCAATAAAACATTTACAGGCTCTAGGTTATCCATCCTACCCACAGATAGGCAACTCCCCCAAATTATCTGAAAATCTGTTATTTTGGGCAAACAATAGCACTTAAGATTTATATACCACTTCACAGTGGTCTACAGCCCACTCTAAGTGGTTTACAGAGTCAGCATATTGTCCCCAACAATCTGGGTCCTCATTTTACCGATCTCGGAAGGATGGAAGGCTGAGTCAACCTTGAGCCTGGCGAGATTCGAACTGCCAAATTGCAGGCAGCCGGCAGTCAGCAGAAATAGCCTGCAGTACTATATTCTAACCACTACACCACCACGGCACAAGGATTCTGAAATCTTTCAGGAGCAAAAGGACCAAAAGTTTGTGCAGAAAGAGCTTTGGATTGATTGACTGACTGATTGATTGATTGGCACATGCTGTAACTTACTCTGTTGGGATCATCCGCATCTTCCTCATTGATAGAACTGGATGGAGAAGGAGTTGCTGATTTGCTTGCAGGAGGGGAAGGAGATGTGTGTGGTAAATTGGTACTCCCTAGATTTAATCCCAGTTGAGCACTTAGCTGGGACTGGTTAATAGTAGTAAGCTGGTTAGGAGTCATAATTCCTGAACGAGTAGCTTCCGTCATGTGGACAATGGATCTCATGATCAAAGAATGGTCCTGACGGTACTGAGGCATTCCTGTATGGGTATGATCCTGAAACAGAGAAAGAATGGAGGGCTGTTAATGGAATTTTGAACGTTAAAAGAGACAGGATAGGAAGAGTACCAACACTTTTGAACTTTGGTGTTGGAGAACATCTGAGAAACCAGAGAGAGAGAGAGCCAAGAAAACAAACTGATGGAACATGGAATAAATCAACCCAGAGTTGATTTGGGCACAAATGACCAGGCCTCCTTTACGCAAACACCTAGATCTCTGGAAATGGCTGGAATGTTCCCCTTCTGCGTGGGGCTGCCCTTGAAGACTATACTGTAGCAATGTAGAAAGTGATGGGAGCACTTGGGTAGGTTCATGTAACACCTGTGTTGGGTGAGCTGCACTGCTTATTAGTAAGCTTCTGGGTACAAGTCAAGATGCTGGTTTGGAACTTGGCTATATGAGGGACCACTCAACATGCTCCAGGTCTTATTATTAAAGCAATGTCATCTGATAGGTCCCAAGAGATTAGCGTTCTCTCTTATAGCTCTCAGTCTCTGGAATAGTATCACCTCCTCCATATTCTGAGTAGCTCAAAAACCTGATGTCCCTTAAATGGGCCTTAAAGATTTGGCTTTACTTCCAAGCCCTAAGTGGAGTGGTTATGCTATTCAGTAGATGGATGCTTTTTTTCCTTGGCTTCCCGTTTTCTTGATTGACCCCCAAATTTGGTTGAGAAATAGCAATAACACTTAGACTTATATACTGCCCCATAATGCTTTATCTGGGAGATTTACAAAATCAGCCTATTGCCCCCAACAATCTGGGTCCTCATTTTACTGACCGCAGAAGGATGGAAGGCTGAGTCAACCTTGAGCTCTACCAGGATCGAACCCCAGGCTGTGGGCAGAATTTGCCTGCAATACTGCATTCTAACCACTGCACCACCAGGGCTCTTATAAAAGATTTAAAACAAATCAATACTATTTAACAGTCCAGAAATATGCTACTTGTTGGAATCAGGTAGGTAGGATTTCCAAATTTGAAATGAAACTAACTTCAAATGTTTTGGGAGGTATCCTCCTTTTTCTCTAGTAACTTCTTCTGTCGCTGTTTGCAAAAAGTTGCAATTATACCCTTTTACTGTTTGGGGAAAAATATCTTGTTATACTGCTAGCACTATATTCTGGATTTGCCTGCCAGCAAGGTTTAGAGCAGTGGTTCCCAATGTGGGGCCCACGCCAGGGGTGGTTCTGGATCCTTTTGCTGCCGGTTCACTCAGGGTCGTGCCATGTGCGCGCAGCAATCCAAAAATAGCTTCTGCGCATGCGCAGAAGCAAAAATTAGCTTCTGCGCATGTGCAGAAGCAAAATCCAAGATGGCGGCACCCACGGAGACACCAACGGAACCGGCTCCATGACTTCATCGCCGAGTTACTAACGGTTCTAAAGAACCGGTTAGAACCAGTAGGAACCCACCTCTGGCCCATGCCCCAGAGGGGGGCAATTTGATTTTTAATGGGGGCAATTGGAACCTCGTTTAAACCAAATGGCCTTTTAGGCTTCCTCCGCGTGAGTAGGGGTTCACTTTTTGAATAGTAAGAATTATATGTCACAGGGGAGGCATCAGGATTTTAGAGATGCTTAGGTGGGTCATGGCCAAAAAAAGGTTGGGAACCACTGGTTTAGAGCAAGCCATCCTCATATTCTTCACTACCCTTTTTCATACTAGAGAAAAGAAAATGTATTAAATACATGAGGAAATCCAAGTTAAGATAGTTAATGTTAGTTAGATGAAAAAATATAAGAAGTAAATGAAAGTTAGGGTTTTTTTTTTTTGTTTGTTTGTTTGTTTGTCTTGGCTCCATCAACTCCTTTTTGGAAAGTGACTTGGTCTGGGCTGAATCAGTGTTGCACACTTAGGCTAGAAAACTGTGTTCCATAATTTTCCTCCCTTAGCAATGACAATATGATAGCAACAATGTTGACAACGTGTTCGAAATAACAAAGACTTCTTTTACCAATCACTAAACATATTAATGAAGCTTGAAATAAAATATTTCAGTTGTAATATATGAAATAACATTAATGTAACATTGTCCTAATTATAACCACACTCATTCATCTTATCCATATCCAGATCATAAAGTTTATATTAAAAAGAAACTATATATTAAAACAAATATACAACAAAATTGGAAGCATACATTTCATAAAGGAACTAAGCTGAAAACATGCCTAGCCAGCTTTGCAATAACCAAAAGAGCATTCTTTTTAGTTAAAAAAAAAAAGGGGGGGGGGTAAGAATTTGAAAACCAATACAAATTTAGATTTGTAGTGTTGTCTCCATAAACTTTCAAGTTATCTTCATTCGTTTCTTACTTTGAAAAACACAAGTTCTTGATAAGAATAGAAAACCACCATCTGCAATGGCTCATTTCTTTTGTGCCATAACACAGTTAAAATTAAAATAAACAGACCAGCATACAAAGATTAAGCTGAAACAACCTTCAGCGGTTTCTTAACCTATATGGGTTAACAAGAATATTCAGTGATGCTTTAAATCATTAAATCATGCTTTTATTTAATAATTTTCATATAGCCCATCACCGATTCTTAAAAGAATAAGATGATAATAATAATTTGTAAATCATGGTGAACAGAAGATAAAATCTCCGTGTGTGTTGTACATTACAATGTGGGATATTGTTTCATTAATGAAGCTAACACTTAGAAAACAGGCATCTGGTGAATTTCCACGAAGTAGATGACAGAATTGGAGGGGGGCCTTGGAGGTCTTCTAGTCCAACCCCGTTCATGCAGGAGACCCTATACCATTTCAGACAAATGGTTTTCCAATCTCTAGATGTCTTAGTTTGATCAAAAAATTCTTCTTCTGGGTGAATTTGATTCTTCTTTGATAAATGAAAGCAGCGTAAGTTTTATAGAAAAGCATACCACATTATTCTCCCATAGTCTCCTCGCAACATCTAATTTCATCTAAGTAAGATTGTGCCCCCAAAGCGCTGTGACATTAAAATCTTCCAAAACCTCACATTTTCATAGGGGGAAAAAAACTTTACACCCACCAACACCCATACTACAAGAATGATGTATATTTTTTTGTAAAAACTAGAGGTAATTTATTTTTAATAAAAGAAAAAAGAAGTAGAAAATAAAAACGTGGGCTGAAAAAAAGGCAATTATTTCCCCGTCTGTTTCTTAGATATCTGAAAAAAAAAAAAAAAGAATTTCAAAATTCATCAAAGCTAACCTTCTCTTATGTACAACAGGCTAAGCTGAGAGAATGTTAACAAGTTCAATTTTCATTCAATCAGCCCCGCTGCTCCCTGAAATGTTTCATTGCAGGAAAGAAATAAAAAATAATCTATATGGTAATTATTAGGATGAATCCCTCAGTAACTTTCGGCAACATAAAAGGTCAGTTCTATTCAAGATATTTTATCAGTCCCTTGCACGTACTCCGGTGCTGTCATTTTAAATCTGAACAGCATTTTATTTTCCCATTTACAGCTACCTGCAGAATTAAGTATTTAAGCCAAATAAGGAGAGAGAGAGAGAGAGAGAGAGAGAGAGAGAGAGAGAGAAAAGAAAATCTTGAATGTTGGCAAAGGCTATAATAGCATGGAGATAAATTGTTCAGCTGCTCTCTCCCAAGCCTCTAGGGCTACAGATTTTTCTTCTCCTGGTGCACTGTGGGTATTCAAAACTTGTTCAACATGATTTCATTTCATTTCAGGCAGTGCCTGAGAAAACTAAATTACAGAATCAATCATACAGAAGGTCAGAGTGAGACTTCATTACAAGTATTGCATGCTTGCATGAATATCTTTCATTTATGACTGACCCAATATGTCACAATAGCTGTCTGGTAAAAATAATCCACTTTCTGAAATTGATGTACTACTGATGTCTGTGCTACTCAGCGGGTTGGGCAGCTTATAGAGAGATGTTTAAAGGTTTGTGGGGCGGGGGGGGAACAAAAGGAGAAGAGAATGATAAAAATAAAATAAAAAAAAGATAGAACCCCATACGGAGCCCAGGGAACAGCTTTGTAGAATGGTCGTCCTTCGCGAATTAAAATAATTTCTCAGGTGATTGTCCACAGTCAGTGATGCTTTGGTTTGTAATGACTTGTGATGGTGTTTGCTAACGGGTTTCCATCTGCTTATGTCTAGATGTATACATATTTTCCTCCCATATTGTGTTATGTGCCCTGGGTGCTTTTCTGAACACAAATGGTACTTTATTCAATTTTTCCCTCCAGTAATTCATTTAAGAATGTTGATATTTTGCATTACCATATTATTAAAATGCCAATGCTAATGATACTGTATGCCCTCTCTCTCTCTCTCTCTCTCTCTCTCTCTCTCAATGTTTCCCCTCTCCCTCTCTCTCTCCCCCCCTCCTTCTCCCTTTCCCCCCCTCCCCCCCCCCTCTCTTTTTCAGGGAAAGGAAATCTCAACCTAACAGAATGCATTTAAATGAAGATAAATGCTTCTTTCTTTCCTGTCCATAATCATAAACTAATCAGCAATATGAAAAATTGTCCCTCTCTGTTTACAAACACACACACAAAAAAGACACAGGCTAGTTAGGGAATGTAAGACAACGCGTCCTGAGCTGTCTTATTAATCTTTTCTTGAAAGAGGAAAATGTTAATCCAGCAACAGCCATTTTTAATAATTGGGGAGACCGTTGAGTTTGACAATAAAACTGCTTACTTGCACTTAAAATACAGCCATCCAAACTTACTAATGGAATGTAAAGCATTATTTATTATTCTGATTGTCTTCTGGCAGCAAATCTAAGAGAAGCCTGTAAAAGTACTGTTATGTAGCTAGTCAACTCAAGGCCCTGAGGGAAACATGGGTGAACCTTGACATAACCTATTTTTACTCACGCCTCTGGCGGTTTTATATTCAAGTTTGTAGGTGCACATGTCAGGCAGTATTCAGAATAAATCTGGAGACACGGTGTATTAATCATAGCTTTTGCCCAAGTACATTGCATTTCTTCGCTGTTGACGCTTGAAAATTTCATGACATTTCTTCAAGGTGACATTCTGCTGGACATCTCAACAGGGTCAATCCATAAATCCAATTAAAAGAACGATCCGTGGCTATATAAAACTGCCTGGAATGGGGAGGTTTCCAAAAACATCCAGGATTGCATGTGGTATATAAAAAGTTGTGTTCTCGGGAAACAACTCAACATGGCTTAGGCCTGGATATGCATGAGACGGTCTTCTCCCGGTAGCTTTCTGCCTGCTCAAAAAAAATCAGGATGGTAGGCTTCTTTGGCAGCCATTTTGTCATCTTCAGGGACCATAAGATGAAGCTTCTAGACTTTCTTTAGAACAATGTTTTCCCAGAAATTAGATTGGTTCCATGCTGTTATTTTTTTTAGAAATCCATCAAACCCTGGTTTTCATGCATAGATTGGTGTTGACCAGAATGCTTCTCCTAGAAGCTTGAGATAACAGAATAATGGAAGGGATCTTGGAGGTCTTCTAGTCCAACCCCCTGCTCAAGCAGAATATCCTATACCATTTCAGACAAATGGTTGTCCAATCTCTTCTTAAAAACCTACAGTGATGGAGCACCCACAACTTCTGGAGGCAAGCTATGCCACTGATTAATTGTTCTAACTATCAGGAAATTTCTCCTTAGTTCTAGGTTGCTTCTCTCCTTGATTAGTTGTCTGTTCTTGGAGGGTTATATTTATTTTATTTTGGAATCTGCTACAGGCACTGTTGGATTGAACAGTATATAAACAGCAGGTAAAATGGATAAATACATTTGGGCTGACATGAGGAGAACATGTTGTGAGTACCACAATGGGTGTGGCAACTATCAGTTGCCAAGCATTCTATACCTCCTTGGGTTATTTACTCTTAGTCTCCCTGCCATTTTTACTCCATTGGTAGCCATTCATTGCTTTTATTTTGTCACAATGAATACATGGGGAATCCAATAATATTTCTGGTAATACAGAATTCTCTGTTCTTTGTAAGATACCCGGTCTCCTTTTTAATTTTTTTTTAAAAGCAATATTTATCTTTATTAGGATAGACAGTTCAGCAAGAGAGATGTCCAGATGGACACTGTTGCTCATAGATGTCACCTTCAGATTTCAAGAATTATTCCCGTTTCAATATATCTTACCCAATATTGAAACTATATCTGTAGTATCTGTAAAGTCTGTGACTTAACTATCAATACCGATTTAACAACTTGACAACAAAGATGCAATTAAAAAATTGAGAAGCCGAGTACTGCTGCATGCAGCCATTCTACGAATGTAGATTAATATCATAATTATTTTATGGCCCCGTAGTTAGTTCTTTGAGATACAGCAAACCCAATTGACCATGAAATGAAATTTCATAGTTAAAATGCCTCTTTTATGTTTTTTTTATTGCAGTCATAAAAAAGGGGGCTCCAAGGAAAGATCATTCATAAAATATACAATTTAAATAAAGGAATTTTATTATTAATAAATATTTATCACTTTAATAAAGTGTATATTTTAAATAAGTAATGACGGGCATGTATCAACACGGCTTTGAAATATAAATTTAATATTCGGGATGATGTTAATCTTAAAGAGGCAAAGGGAACTCAGTATGAAATCTGGTTATTTTTAGTGGATCATTTTTCTTGCTTAATATCACTGTGAGAAGAGAATATTGGTAGCTCGGGGTGGAACTGTGGGGTCCTTGATGCTCTCTGAGCTTGGTTGCTTTTCTTGCAGACGTTTCATTACCAAACTAGGTGACATCATCAATTCCACAAGGAGATGGGGTTTGTGGAATGGAGAGAAGGAGGAGGAAGAGGAGGAGGAAGAGGGGAGGAGGAGGGAGGAAGGGGCCGTTCAGAGTCCCCTTGTGCTTTTACTCCCGAGTCGACCACTGTTCCTTAATTGTTCCCTTCTCCTGACAGCATGCGCACATCGGGAACAGGCTCCAGCTGTTCGGAGATGGGGTTTGTGGAATGGAGAGAAGGAGGAGGAAGAGGAGGAGGAAGAGGAGGAGGCAACAACTGTGGGGTCCTTGATGCTCTCTGAGCTTGGTTGCTTTTCTTGCAGATGTTTCATTACCAAACTAGGTGACATCATCAATTCCACAAGGAGATGGGGTTTGTGGAATGGAGAGGAGGAGGAGGAGGAGGAGGAGGAGGAGGAGGAGAACTATGGGCTCCTTGGTGCTCTGTGAGCTTGGCTGTTTTCTTGCAGTCATTTTATGACCCAGCTAGTAACATCATCAGTGCTAGAAGGAAGAGTGGAAGGAGGGGGAGGGGGGGGAGGGGGGGGGGGGGGGGAGGAGGAGGAGGAGGGAGGAGGAGGAGGAGGCGACAACTGTGAGGTCCTTAGTGCTCTCTGAGCTTGGTTGTTTTTCTTGCAGAGATTTGATTGCCAAAGTAGTTAACATCATCAGTGCAAGTTTTAATGCTAGTTTTACATCATCCATATTGCTCTATTTCTTTGCTGCAATAAAATAGATACCGCAGATACCCAGAAGATTGGGAAAAAAAACCAATATATATGTTCCTACCATATGTAATCCATTGCTTTGAATAATGCCATCTTGTTCCACCAAGTTTCGAGATACTGTAATAGAAGGCAGATCCAAACTCTGGGGTGGAAACTGAGGTGTGAATTCATTTCCTTGGGCTCCCAACTGATCACTGAGGCCTTGAAAAGGCAGGAGAATATCAGCCATCCCTAAATTTGTGGGATCCAGTTCAGGGGGTGGCGTAATTGGTGGAATCTCAAACTCTTCATCACCAAGGCTTGGAGTATGGAATGTTTGCTAGAAGAAAAATAAATAAATAAATTCTTCGTTATGACCACACAACAACAAACACCGTTTAAAAAAATGTCTATGGAGATTCTCAGTCATCCAGGTGCTTTTTTCAAGAGGCACCTGGGCTTTCTTTTTTTTTTTTCCTTGAAGACCTTTCGCTTCTCATCCAAGAAGCTTCTTCAGTTCAACTTCTTCTTCAGAACTGAAGAAGCTCCTTGGATGAGAAGCGAAACATCTTCAAGGAAAAACAAAGAAAGTCCAATTACCTTTTGAAAAAAAAAAAGCACCTTTGGGACATTGTTTAGAAAAAGAATTCTTTTACACTCTTCACAATCTGAGTCTCAAGTTCTTCTCTCTTTTTTTAAATTGTAAGTCACAAGTTTGCAGCACGTTTTACATCTGCCCAGCTCTTCAGATCCTTCAGATTAAAGATTCAACTCTCATTATCATATGGCTTTAATGATGTATCAGTATTAACTGTTTTTTAATGCACACTTAATTAGCAACATCTGTCTTTGTTGTTGGAGGGAACATCGGATAGCCTGGGATGGTTTTTTTTTAGCTGGAGAACTAATTGCCACTTTATCAATATATTAGTAAAAAAAAAACCAGCACAAGCAGCTTACAAATTGTTCTGACACTACCATAAATGCTTCCAATTTTGGTAGTGGACATATGTACTGGTAGTAAAGACTTATAACTCATACACATGAAAGTTTAGAATCCTATTTCAAATTCCCTCTTATTCCATTTATTTACAATAGCAGGTTGTATCATATTAAGGGGATTGTTACAGTAGTCAAAAGGTTTATTTACTACAATAGCAATAGCAATAGCACTTAGACTTATATACCGCTTTACAGTGCTTTACAGCACTCTCTAAGCGGTTCACAGAGTCAGCATATTGCCCCCAACAATCTGGGTCCTCATTTTACCCACCTCAGAAGGATGGAAGGCTGAGTCAACCTTGAGCCGGTGAGATTTGAACCGCTGAACTGCTGAACAGTCAGCTGAAGTAGCCTGCAGTACTGCACTCTAACCACTGCGCCACCTCGGTTCCTAAAAGGGGGTGCCTTGGTTTTGTTTACATGGAACAAGATACAGATAGTCCTTGACTTACAACAATTTGTTTAGTGACTGTTTGAAGTCACAACGGCACTTGCAAAAAGTGACTTATGACCGGTTTTCACTAGGGGTGAAATCCAGCAGGTTCTGACTGGTTCTAGAGAACCGGTAGCGGGAATTTTGAGTAGTTCAGAGAACCGGCAAATACCACCTTTGGCTGGCCCCAGAGTGGGGTGGGAATGGAGATTTTGTAGTATCCTTCCCCTGCCACGCCCACCAAGCCATGCCCACCAAGCCATACTGGTTCTAGAGAACCGGTAGCGGAAATTTTGAGTAGTTCGGAGAACCGGCAAATACCACCTCAGGCTGGCCCCAGAGTGGGGTGGGAATGGAGATTTTGCAATATCCTTCCCCCAGGAGTGGGGAGGGAATGGGGATTTTGCAATATCCTTCCCCCAGGAGTGGGGAAGGAATGGGGATTTTGCAGTATGCTTCCCCTGCCACGCCCATCAAGCCACGCCCACCAAGCCACGCCCACAGAACTGGTAGTAAAAAAAATTGGATTTCACCACTGGTTTTCACACAACCGTTGCACCATCCCTGTGATCACGTAATTAAAATTCAAATGCTGGGTAACTGGCATGTATTTATGACAGTTCTAGTGTCCCAGGATCATGTGATCCCATTTTGTGACCTTCTGACAAGCAAAGTCAAGGGAGAAGGCAGTTTCACTGAACAACGTGGTTACCGACTTAACAACTGCAGTGCTTCGCTTAACAACAGTGGCAAGAAAGGTTGTAAAATGGGGCAAAACTCACTTAATCACTGCCTTGCTTAACCACAGAAATTTTGGGCTCAATTGTGGTTGTAAGTCAAGGATTACCTGTATGTGAGTGTTAATGATAAGGTCTCTTCTGAAAAAAACCACCACCACCTGTTCTGGCCCAATATTCACATGTAAATTTCTACACTCAAATTTCTACTCCTCAATTTACAACTGGTGGAACATCCATCATTAAGTGATGCCAAGCATCCAAAGTGCAGTGACCGTGGGGGTTGGGCACGCAATCGTCAGAGCTTCAGGTAAGTCATAACTTTGACCAATCATAAGTCAAGGACTACCTGTACCTTGTTAATTACCTGTACCTTGTTGTTAAACATCTATGGGAGCTTTTGAGAGAGTCTTTTGACCAACGCAGAAACATCACTGATCCATTGTTCCAATTCATCTACTAAGATGTAAATAGAAGAGGCACGTTCTAGGTCCAACCTTCAAAGTGATGTCATCTAATGGGACCCAAGAGGTGGACCTTGTCCATCACAGTTCCTGCCTTCTGGAATAGCATCCCCGAGAGATTCAAGGTACCCCAAATCTGCTATCCTATATAGACCTGATATTTTTTAACCTACCAGCGTTTGGTTAGAGGTCTTCAAACTTGGCAACTTTAAGACTTGTGGACTTCAACTCCCAGAATTCTCCAGCCAGCATAGCTGGCTGGAGAATTCTGGGAGTTGAAGTCCACAAGTCTTAAAGTTGCCAAGTTTGGGGACCCCTGGGTTAGGAAGTGGGAATTTTATTAATCTGTTGGTATATCAATCTCTGGATTAGTGCCTTCGTCTGTTATCTAGTACATTTGAGTACAGATTCATTTTGAGTTGGATCCCCTATACATTTGATTAATAAGTCAATAAATAAACACAGCTGTTAACTTTTATAGTAGCAAGCCCAATATAAAGGATCCCTTCTCAGCCCAAAGTAGATTTTTCATCCAACGATGGCCAGTAAGTTCTTTTGATTATGAGCCCATCAATATTTCAGTTACGCAGCCCTAGTTAGGGTGAAAAATGTCCCATCCAGCACTACACATAAACAACACTGCTACTCCACAACTATTTGTTGCCTATTTTTAAAACCACTGTAGTTATTTTTGGGGCTTCTGCACAATACAACCTCTCCGAATATTTTCAAAATCAGTATCACAGTGAAGCCAAATAAGCTACAACACAAAACACTTAAAGAATTTGAGCCATTGTTGCCAAGGAAAACTGAGAGCTTTAATAAAGATATTAACTAGTCCAGGTATTGTGTTGTTTTGGGGAAATTCTGTAGTGTATAGTCACAACAGATGACGTCACCAAAAACTGCATGGCCATCTCCTTTGGTGTTGCTGCCCAGAAAAACTCACGGCCCTCTTCATCTAGTTACCTGGAGCTGAGCTTGAATTAAAAGACTTTACCTTATGTATTATTATTATTATTATTATTATTATGATAGGTTGGGTTTATTTTGTTTCGCTCAGCCTACAATTTTGCTTCCAAGGGAGGCCGCAATTTCGCTTCATGCATTATTTACATTGTCCAAAAGAGCGACTTAATGCCAGTTAATTTAAAAATGATACGTTCGGTGAAATTTCTCATTAACGGGCTAGAAATTGTCATCCTTCAAACCGTTAATGATGATATAAATTAATAACTGCTTGAGAGAAAATGGAGACTGAAACGCGAGGAAGAGAAAAAGGGGGACTCACTTTGCTTGCCTATGAAAAACTGTCAGCTGTCATTACTGCTCTCCCATCAAGGCAGGAGAAGGCAGCAGACAGAAATAAAACCATCTCGAGAAAATCAAGCAGGCTCACAAACACACACACACACACACACACACACACACACACACACACACACACACACAAAGCACATGGGTACAAATATTGCAACTTAATCTCAGTCCCGAAAGCTCCTGCTTTGCATCTGGGGAGATATTTATTCCTGTTTCAATATTAAAAAAAATGGGAGGGGGGGGAGGAGAGATTCATAGTCTACAGACCTGAAGTTCACCAACACAAAAGGATGCATCGGGCACGGAAGGCATTTGGCTAATAAAAATAACCCTATGGCTACATTTTACAGTTGGGGTTGGCACGAAAAGCTGCCTGGTAACAGATGCAGTGATAATTTGTGACTCATTTACTACCCCATTACGGCTTAATGAAATCTAACATATCGCATTAACAATATGGATAAACACTCGTTCCTGATATCTGGCATTTGACTGTCTTCATTACCATCGTAATTATCATTTGAAATATTATTTCAATAAATATTTAAGGTGCTCCAGGATGGGGTTGTTTTTTATATATATATA
>QLTV01000380.1:201682-216847 GCA_003457575.1 Thermophis baileyi
CCCCATTCCCTCCCCACTCCTGGGGGAAGGATATTGCAAAATCTCCATTGCCACCCCACTCTGGAGCCAGCCACAGGTGGCATTTGCCGGTTCTCCGAACTACTCAAAATTTCCGCTACCGGTTCTCCAGAACCTGTCAGAACCTGCTGGATTTCACCCCTGATTCGTCGTATTAGCTCCATAAAATCTGTTCTAACAAAGTTCTGAAATCTTTAAAAAAAATCATAAAATCATAGAAGGCAAGGATTGGAAGACTTTGGAAATCATCCCGTTCAATCCTTGACCTAGTGAAGCAATCCAGTAGAACCACAATCCTGGCAGATAAGCCACCTGATGGGGCTATGACTATCCAAGGCAATCTGTCCCATTGGGAAATGGTTTCAGGCCACTAGATTTCTGATTTTATAACCCAAATCAATTTCCTTTCAAATGTAAGCTCGTTGTTAATTAAGGAGAAACTTCCTAACAGTGAGGACAATTAACCGGTGGGACAGCTTGCCTTCAGAAGTTGTGGGTGCTCCAACTCTGGAGGTTTTTAAGAAAAGATTGGACAGCCACCTGTCTGAAATGGTATAGAGTCTCCTGCTTGAGCAGGGGGTTGGACTAGAAGTGCTCCAAAGTCCCTTCCAACTTCTTTATTCTATAATTCTATGGAAGGAAGGAAGGAAGGAAGGAAGGAAGGAAGGAAGGAAGGAAGGAAGGAAGGAAGGAAGGAAGGAAGGAAGGAAGGAAGGAAGGAAGGAAGGAAGGAAGGAAGGAAGGAAGGAAGGAAGGAAGGAAGGAAGGAAGGAAGGTAGGTCAAGTATCGGGACAAAAAAGCAAAATGGTGGAATTTGTTTTGTGATGTCTCTACTTCAGTTCTAACTCTTTATCATCCTTAGCCCTATATCTTCAACTTCTCTCCCACAGTAACTCTTCCTCTTTAAAAAAATAATAATAATAGCAAAAGCTTGAAGAAAAAACACAGCCTGCCTGGATTCATTTTATCTCAACATTTCAGAAAAACGTGCCAAACATAAGAAGTTGAAAGACCAGGGGCTACAAAAATGTAAAGCCTCTTGTTCATGGGAAGTATGTGAGGAATTTTAATCAAAATTTGTAGCTGAGGGGTGAGGACATACCCTTCCATTCATTCCTGCGCTGTTTTCATGTCTTTCCCTTCCGAAGTTTTCTGGCAAAACTTTCAATGTACTGCATGTACAGTTCATTACCGTTTCTACTCCGTGTTCTTGATGCAGATGTAATCAGAATTAAAGATTGCAGTAAGTATCAGATGTACAGTATGTCAGATCAAACATTGCAGAGAGGAAAAGTTTTGATTGTCTACTGGAAACAATGAGAAAAAAGCTGTTTGTTCTATTAATAAGAGCCGAGGTGGCGCAGTGGTTAGAGTGCAGCACTGCAGGCTACTTCAGCTGACTGCTAGCTGCAGTTCAGCGGTTCAAATCTCACCGGCTCAAGGTTGACTCAGCCTTCCATCCTTCCGAGGTGGGTAAAATGAGGACCCAGATTGTTGGGGGCAATATGCTGACTCTGTGAACCGCTTAGAGAGGGCTGTAAAGCACTGTAAAGCGGTATATAAGTCTAAGTGCTATTGCTATTGCTATTTTTTTTTAAATCCATAATCTAGAGAGAGTTTACTTCTAATACAGAATAATAGAATTGGAAGGGACCTTGGAGGTCTTCTAATCCAACCCCCTGCTCAGGCAGAAAACTCTATATCATTTCGGACAAATGGCTGTCCAATCTCTTTTTAAAAACCTCCAGTGCTGGAGCACCCACAACTTCTGGAGGGGAGCGATTCCACTGACTGATTAATTGTTCTAAATGTCAGGAAATTTCTCCTTAGTTCTAGATTGGTTCTCTCCTTGATTTATTTCCATCCATTGCTTCTTGTTCTGCCTTCAAGTGCTTTGGAGAATAGGTTGACACCCCCCCCCCTCTTCTTTGTGGCAACCTCTTAGGAATAGCAATAGCACTTAGACTTATATACCACTTTGTAATGCTTTAAAGCCCTCTCTAAGCGGTTTAGAGAGTCACCCTCTTGCCCCCAACAATCTGGGTCCTCATTTTACCAACCTCGGAAGGATGGAAGGTTGAGTCAACCTTGAGACGGTGATAATCGAACTGCTAGCAGTCAGCAGAATTAGCCTGCAATACTGCATTCTAACCACTGTGCCCCCATAGCTCTTAGATATCGGAAGACTGCTCTCATGTCACCCCGAGTCCTTCTTTTCATCAAACTAGACATACCCAATTCCTGCAACCGTTTTTCATATGTTTTAGCTCCAGTCCCCTGATCATCTTTGTTGCTCTTCTCTGCACTCTTTCTAGAGTCTCCACCAATTTTACATCAATGCATTGTAAAAAAAATCTAATAACTCTAGACACAGGGAAAAAGGCCGCGATAGAAATAATCCTCTGAACAGTGAACATGTGCATGTAATTAATGTAAGATCTACAACTAATCAGCTACGAATTGTATCCATTAATTAGCACTGGCCCTAGAGAAATGGGGGGGGGGAGAGAATCAGTAAAAACATTAGCACTAAAGTGTGCCAGCTCCTGATGAAACATAGCTCTGTTGGCATCTGAAATCAAGCAGCTGGCACTAGCTGGCCAAGCAATTTAAGAATCTTTCACCTGAGGTCTGGAGAATTGGAGACACAAAGCATTCTCTCCCTATCTTTTGTATATCTCTATAAGGCTTATTATGAATGGTTTTTAATTTAGCAAATTCTTGGTGATCAGCTGCGAAATGCTATAAATCAGACCAAACAGAACAAAGAGTTTTGCACTTCTCTCCCCCCCAGTCGAAGATTTAATTTTGGAGAGGCAGTTCAAAAAGATCTGTCTTCAGGGCTCTTTTCTGATACAATTTCCATTTCATAAGGGACCAGGTGGTTCTTGATTTACAACAGTTCATTTAGTGTCCATTCAAATTACAACGCCACTGAAAGAAGTGACTTAGGACTGTGTTTCACCCTGATGACGGTTGCAGCATCCCCTTGGTCACGTGATCAAAAATTCAGATGATTGACAACTGATTCATATTTATGACGGTCGAAGTGTCCCGAGGTTACGTGATCATTTTTTGAGACCTTCTGACAAGCCAAGTCCATGGGGAAGCCAGATTCACTTAACAACTGTGTGACTCATTTTACAACTCCAGCGATTTACTTAACAAATCTGGCAAAAGAAAAGTCGTAAAATGGGGCGAAACTCACTTAACAAATATTCTCACTTCACAACATAAATTTCGGGCTCAACTGTGTGTCAACCCTGAAGCTGGCCTGGCCTGGCCAAAGCCATCTTGGAGCTTCAGTGCTGTCACACTGGAGCTGAGGGACAGGGAGGGGGGATTAGTGATAGCTGGGGGTGGTATAGTCAAAACAAAATACTTTCTCTTGGGAACCAAGGACGTTCTCACTCCTGGCCGGAGGAAGGAGGAGTGATGTCACCAGACCAGCAGACGCTGCCTTGATTGGGCCATGTGACTGATTGTTTGGGGTTGAGGGGAAAACTTTCACTTTTAATTAGGTGAAAACCAAGGGGCCCCTCAGAGTCGGTTTTCACCAGATATGTGCCAATATGATATTGCCAATAAAGCTATCCTTTGAGGAATCTACCTGCCTCGGAGTTTTGCTTGCTACAGATCTAGTACTTGGAACTCTGAGACTGTGGTCATAAGTTGAGGACTACCTGTACTTTCTGCAAAAATCCAAGTCAATTTAAGCATTCTGCTTGTGGTTGTAGATAAATAAATAAATAAGAATAAGATATACTTTTGTTACAAAGATATGATAAAGAAAAAAAAACTAGTCTGAGAATACCATTAATTCCATTTACATTCGTTTTCTTGATGCAGGGCAAGTCAGGTGATTCATTCCATAAAGAGATCAATAAGAGTTCTTTTCTTCTTTTAACTTTTCTTGGCTTCTGTCTTTCTCGTCATTTGGTGCTAAGCAATTTTCTATTGCTAAAAAATTGAAATTGGAATCAGTTGTGTTCGGAGCAGTGTGGAGAATTAGAAATCAACATTACAGATGTAGAGGTTTAGCTAAATTGCCCCATTTAGCATCCCATCCTTTGCTTTGCATTTCTGGCAAGAAAGGAAGGAATGAACTGATTCCCAAAGATGCAATTAAGAACCAAAACTTAATTATTTTACAGGCTTAACTACTGTATCTTAATCACTTTACCAGATAACATCTTCTCTGCATTTGGAAGGGATTTGATTGCTTTCCAGGATTAATAATCAGAACTGTCTAGCAAATAAAATGTTGGATAAAGGCAGGAATGAAAAATTAAGTGTTTGGAAGGGGGGGAAAGAGACGTTTTTGAATTCATCGTGTTCCCAGTTTCTTTGACTGACTGAAATGTCAAATGAAGTGAATGGAGAAACTTAAGTTTTGTTTCACTAATGAGGAATCACATGGAAATCAGGATAACACAAACAATAAATGAAAAGATGAGGAACTGGATGAGTCCTATTTCACAGGGTTATTCCAAACACTACAGTGTAGAGCAGTACTTTCTCTCAACAACAACAATACAAAGAAATACAGAAATACCGAAAATCAGCTTTCAACAATCAAGTTTGTCATTACAGATTTCTCAGAGAATAAATTAAAACATATTGGGCAGTGTAATTTCTATTTTTCTTTGTAACGTATCTCACTCTCCAAGCTCTTAAAAGAGACAGCAACCCCTAGTCAGCTTTCCCATGATAAGAAACTATGATATGCCAGGATGTAAGAAAACCTGGCTTGGTCTCCTTCTGTCTATGAAGATCTGATAACTGTTGAACAATAATGAAAAGAAGTAGGGAGCATAACTTTCTGATATAATACATGGGTAAAAGAATTGGTTGTATTTGTTTTATTTATGAATTTATTTTTGAGAATTGGTTGTATTTATTTATGAGTTTAGTTTTGAGTTCCTTATAAAATAATAAAGGGCAGGATAAAGGATAGATAGATAGATTAGATAGATTAGATAGATAGATAGATAGATAGATAGATAGATAGATAGATAGATAGATAGATAGATAGATAGATAGATAGATAGATAGATAGATAGATTTTATGAATTTATTTTTGAGAATTGGTTGTATTTATTTATGAGTTTAGTTTTGAGTTCCTTATAAAATAATAAAGGGCAGGATAAAGGATAGATAGATAGATTAGATAGATTAGATAGATAGATAGATAGATAGATAGATAGATAGATAGATAGATAGATAGATAGATAGATAGATAGATAGATAGATAGATAGATAGATATAGATAGATAGAGATAGATAGATAGATAGATAGATAGATAGATAGATAGATAATGGATGGATGGATGGATGGATGAATGGATGGATGACTGATTTGTCTTACAACTACATCAAAACAAGATAGATGATAGATAGATAGATAGATAGATAGATAGATAGATAGATAGATAGATAGATAGATAGATAGATAGATAGATAGATGGATGATGGGTAGGTGGGTGGGTGGGTAATTGATTTGTCTTACAACCATATCAAAACAATATAGATAGGTAGATAGAGGGTTAGGGTTAAGGTTAGATCAGGGATGTCAAACTCACAGCCCGCAGGCCAGATGCGTCATGTGCTGGCCCCGCCCCCACCCAGTTTAGCGAAGGGGGGGAGTCCCGATACATCATGTGATGACACCGTGATGACGCAAGTTTGACACCCCTGCAGTAGATGGAGATAGATAAGATAGATATAGATACCGTATTTTTCGGAGTATAAGACGCACTTTTCCCCCTCCCAAAAGAGCGTGGAAATGTTGGTGCGTCTTATACACCGAATACAGCCATTTTTGGCCTCCTGAAGCCCCGCCCCACGTGAAAACGGGTGCACAGAGGGTTTGGGAGGTCTGCAGAGTACTCCTGGGGGCTGGCAAAAACTTCTTTTTTTCTTACTTACCTCTTCGAAATCTTGGTGCGTCTTATACACCGGTGCGTCTTATAGTCCAAAGTAGATGATAGATAGACAGACAGATAGACAGACAGATAGACAGACAGACAGACCCTACCCAATCTTTCTCTTTCCCCTTCCACCCATCTTTTAATATATTCCTACAGTTTGGATTTGTGGATAAGTCTTACTCTATTGGTCCATCCACAATGTTATTTAATAAGCCAATATATGTTGATGGTGCAAGTTTATGATCACTAATCTAAGAAGTAGGCCTACAGGTAGTCCTTGACTTACAACAGTTCATTTAGTGACCATTTGAAGTTACAGTGGCACTGAAAAAAGTGACTTATGACCATTTTTCACACTTACAACCATTGCAGCATCCCCACAGTCACATGATCAAAATTCAGACACTTGTCAACTGACTCGTATTTATGACGGTCGCAGTGTCCTGGGGTCATGTGATCTCTTTTGGAGACCTTCTGACGAGCAAAGTCAATAGGGAAACCAGATTCATTTAACAATTCATATAACTTACTCAACAACCATAGTGATTCACTTCACAACTGTCTCACTTAGCAACAGAAATTTTGGGCTCAATTCTGGTCATAAGTCAAGGACTACTTTTATTTATGTAAAACAGATTTTTAGTACCTCCCAGTGAATATCATTGCATTTTTTTAAAGAGCTATAGCAGTCTAAGTATTTGTCTATCATTTTTAGAACATTTTCTTGTTGAATGAATCTGTTCCATAACGGTTAGTGTAGAAATCGCACACAATATGAAATCTAGGCACTGAATTTAAATCTGAAGGCCTTTTATTCTTCAAATCCCAAAAGCTGGTTTTATACCACTGTCGGACATACCTACAATATTTCCTCCAAACCGATTTCAACCACAGCTAATTATATGGCCATTGGTCTTTTAAGTAGCTTTTCTTACGACTCTTCTATCAAATTTCACTTACAGAAGTGAAAACACTGAATTCTAATCTGGAACGTTATTGGGTTCTATTGCAACATCTCAAATTCTTATGAATGGGGAAAAATAATGTAGAAAACAGATGGAATTATGTTATAATAAGAATAATAAAAGGTTAGTTGAGATATTTTTAGTTAAACACAGCAGTGAACATGCAAGATCTTACTTCTTTGATATAATCATAGCATTCCCTTTCAAAGAAACAGAATCTGTACAGATTCTGAACTTAATTGCTAGATAGGTAATAATATATTTCCTCTTATGAAACTGATGTGGCATGAATAGTGGCGATACTATTTTTGGATAAAGCATTTCAATGAAATAACCGATGATTAATAATACAACGGGACATTCATCCACTATAATACTTCCTTGGTTTTGTCATGTCATATTAAAGTAACTTTCTTAATACCCCCAGAATATTACTGAGACACCTCATGCTACCCTTTGTATAAAACATGGCTGAAAAAAAATACTTTTTAAGACTGCCATCCTGAACAGAAATCCAAAACAAATGAAAATGTGTTTCAGTTCAAAACAAAAATACAAAAGCAACCCATCAGTTGTAACTTGACGTCATACAATGTTTCCTTATGGTTGAAACTTGGAAACTTGATTTTAGTTAAGTCAATACTTTCTCCTATTTAGTTGGCCACTGTTTTAGCAGAATGTTTTTTCCTTCAAAACCCCAACAACTCCCAACATGCGGTAATTCATGAAAATTCACTCATGGTACCTGTCATGACATGAGAACATTTCAACTTCTCCTGTGACTAACATAGATGGGAGTAGAACATGCCCTTCCATTTTCTGGAAGTTAATCAACAACAAATATGTAGAGCTGGGATGCCTGAACAATGTACATAAAGGTGAGGAGACTAACATCAGCAAGTAGTCCTCAACTTAGAACATAGAATAATACAGTTGGAAGGTGTTCTATCCCAGCTGCCGAACCGAGAAAAACAACACAAGCAACGTACAAACAAACCTTGTTTAATACTCTTTAAACTACTAATGCTCTCTTAGCAGTCATGTTTGTTAAAGTCCATGAAATCATAAAGTAGTCCTTTCGGTGCACCAACTGTTAATTAACGTCTTAACAGTTGGCAAGAGTCTAAGCACAAAGAATCAAAGAAGTCCAACAAATTAGGCTAACTGATAATAGCCACGAGAACTTACTGAAGTTGGCAGAAAGCCCAGACCCATGAACAGGAAAAGTAATGCCGATTTGAATCAAGACCTGAACAGGAAAACCAAAGCAATACATGGATTGAACAGAGTTGTTTCCTGCAACGTGGTTGAGCGTGGTCACTACTTAAATAGGCTAAGGGCGTGGCCAATTAGCCCAAAGCCTTACTCCCGAGGAGACCTCCTCCTGAGTAACCACTCTTGCCTCTTAGCAGCTCTGCGTGCCCGTGCATTAAGAATAGGCTCCTCCTCTTCTTCCTCATCACAGATGGGAGCTTCTGGAGGTTCTGAAGGCCCTGGCTGAACCTCCGCCTCTGGCACCAAGTCCCCACCAGCCTCCTCACTGTCCGACTCAGATATCAGCTGCACGGGTCACTGGCGGGCCACAACAGAAGGGCCCTTGGAGATCGTCTAGTAGTCCAACCCCCTACTGGAGCAGGAGACACTATACCATTTCAGATAAATGGTTGTCCAGTCTCTTCTTAAAAGCCTCTAGTGATGGAGCACCCACAACTTCTGAAGGCAAGTTGTTCCACTGGTTAATTACTCTCATTGTTAGGAAGTTTCTCCTTAGTTCTAGGTTGCTTCTCTCCTTGGTTAGTTTCCATCCATTGTTTCTTGTCTTGCCTTTTGGTGGTTTGGAAAATAGTTTGACCCCTTCCCCCTCCTCTTTTTAGGAACCCCTCAAATATTGGAACACTGCTATCGTGTCATCCCTAGCCCTTCTTTTCATTAAACTAGTCATACCCAATTCCTGTAACTGTTCTTCGTATGTTTTCGCCGCCAGCCCCCTAATCATCTTTGTTGTTCTTCTCTGCAACTGAGAACTGAGACAACTGAACCCCCAAATTTCTGTGGCTAAGCAAGATACTCGTTAAGTGAATTTTGCCCAATTTTGCTGATCAGAAGGCTGCAAAAGGTGGTCACCATTCATTTAGTCACGTTCAAAGTTACAAGGGCAATGGGAAAAAGGGACTTATGGCTGTTTTTCACACTTATGACAGTTGCAGCATGCCCACGGTCACGTGTTCAAAATTCAGATGCTTGGCAACTGGCATGTACTTATCACGGTTGCAGTGTCCCGGGGTTGTGTGATCCCCTTTTGCGACCTTCTGATAAGCAATGTCAATGGGGAAGCCAGATTCACTGAACAACCGTGTTCCTAACTTAACAACTGCAGTGATTCACTTAACAACTGTGGCAAGAAAGGTCATAAAATGGAGCAAAACTCACTGAAAAACTTTCTTAGACGTTTTGGGCTCAACTGTGGGCATAAGTCAAGGTCTACCTGTATTTCAGCACACGCCTATAGCAAACAATGCAGGTGATACCATCAGCGGGTTAATAGAAACTTTTTCCTGATCTATAATATAAGATGCTTTGTGATTTCAGTGACCATAATCTTCAGCCATGCTGGCCAAACTTCATTTGAAAGCATACGAAACTCTGACTTTAGTGCACGCAGTCTCTCTCTTTAACACACGCACAAACCCTTCATTGCTATCATGGAAATCTGAACAGAGTTCTTTGAGAGATCCTGTCACCCGCAGGATTAGCTTGCAACAAACAGAATTATATACAGAAGAGTTTTAAGTTTTAAAGTAACGCTTCTGACTTATATCAGCTTGACACTTCCAGATAAGATACGGCAGCAGAACAGGTTATAGTTTCAATAATAATTTCTGATTGGCATGTCATTCCTTCTAACTACCGTTTGGCATCTCTCCAGAGAAAGGAGTAGGGCACTGTTATGAAAAAAAAAGAAGAAATCTCTTTGTATAATTCAGTATTTGCACAGCCTGGGCTTTCTCTGCTGTAAAGAGAAAGCATTTAAGCTGTTCAGCTTTAAAAGATTTAGATCACCATACCAGGCCCTCCTCTTCCCCCACAAAATAATGTGTGGGGTTTTTTCCCCTCCCTACAAGCAGGTGACAATTTTGTTTAAAAATGTTCACACCACAGCTAAATAATCTCTCAAGGTTAAGAGAGAGAAAGAGAAGGGAGACAACCTCTGATTGCTTCGGCGCAGCTGCTCAAACAGATTTATATCTCAGTGAGATTTGCATATTTCTAAATATTCTCTTTCAAACCCCCGCATTTTTGTGAGCAAAATCAATTTTGTCCGAGACCAAAAAAGAAAAAAAGAAAAAAGAAAAAAAAGAAAGAGATTTGGTGTCATGATTTTAAGCTTTTAAATAAACATGAACTCCATAGTATGAAGAGGTCCGGCTTGGCTTTGAAGAAAAAAAACCCTTCTTGTTGTTTGCTTGCACTGATATCCATTGTCGGGGACACATTTTTAACATGGAGTAGAGAAAAGAAACAACAAAGAACAAGTCAAATGCAACACAACGGAAAAGAAAAGAAATAAAAATAAAAGAACGGAGCCCTAATTACGTGGCCACAATTGCAGATGGATACGAAATTTAATTTCAGCTGAACGCCAAATGCCAAAATCAATATTTATAGACGCTAAGTGAAAAATGCAAACAGGGAGGGTTATATGATCATGTTCGAGAAAATAAAACACAAAGGCAAAAACATTGCTCCCGCCAAACATTCAAACCAAAACATTATCCCATCAGAACCTTTTTAACTCCCTGTTAATAGTTACTGTTTGCACACCTAAAAGAGAGCACCGTGGCCCAGTTGTTCAATCTATACGAATTTAAGAAACATGCATTGCCAGAGAATCACTCATCTATCAGTCTATTATATGCTGCAGGACTGACTGTATTAAACAAATCACTCTCCTGTAGCACTGAGGAATACAAGCAATATAAAGAGCAGAGGTTATTGGGTAATTTAAATCTTGGCTGGCTTCCCAGGCCTCTACAAGACTCCAATTTGTGGGAAAACGGTTGCTCTCTGCTACTGCCAAAAAGCCTGCAAGAAAATGGTGTTGGGAGCTTTCCAGAAATATGTCTGCAAAGTGCCAATCAACAACTCACCAAAGATTAACAATACGACTGTACCCAAAATTAATTTAAATTATGGAAACATATGGGTGGAAGGCTTGCGTTACATTTTAAAATACCTGCTTTGACACCCACATTTGCGAAAACAAGGTCCTGCATCACCATTGTGCTTTCAAACTTTTTACTCTGCTGCTAAATGTTTGTGTGTGTGTGGGTGTGTGTGTGGGTGGGGGAGAGAGAGAGAGAGAGAGAGAGAGAGAGAGAGAGAGAGAGAGAGAGAGAGAGAGAGAGAGGAGGGAGAGAGAAGAGAAAGAAGAGAGAGAGAGAAGAGAGAGAGAGAAGAGAAAGAAGAGAGAGGGGGGATTGTAATATTTTTCTAAAGGGCTTTGCAAACCACTGTTTCAGAAGTCTGTACGAAATGGTTTTGTCAGAGGAGGAGGAGAAGGAGAGGAGGAGGAGGAGGAGAAGAGGAGGAGGAGGAGGAGAGGAAGAGGAGGAGGAGGAGAGGAGGAGGAGGAGGAGGAGGAGAAGGAGAGGAAGAGGAGGGGAAGGGGAAGAGGAGGGGAGGAGGGGAGTAGGAGGAGGAGAGGAGGGGAAGGGGAAGAGGAGGGGAGGAGGAGAAGGAGAAGGAGGCGAAGGAGAAGGAGGAGAAGGAGAAGGAGAAGGAGAAGGAGAAAGAAGAAGAAGGAGAAAGAAGAAAAAGGAGAAAGAAGAAGAAGAAGAAGAAGAAGAAGAAGAAGAAGAAGAAGAAGAAGAAGAAGAAGAAGAAGAAGAAGAAGAAGAAGAAGAAGAAGAAGAAGAAGAAGAAGAAGAAGAAACATAGTTATGATTAGTTTGGTTTCTTTCCACTAAATAAGATGAAAATGTTTCATTTGCATAATTGGGATATGCTAGGGGGAAAAAGAAAAGGAAATTCGTTATGCCTCAGCGAACAAATCCTAAATAGTGTGTGCATTTTAAATGAGGTAACTCTTTTTTTTTTCCTTCTCTCACAGTCTCAGAATTTTAACTTGCCCGTCTGGAAGATTTATATAAAATCAGTTTTCGGTTTCAGCCCAGAAACACAGCATATGGAAGCAGTCCCCTGGAAACACTCAGAAAATCTTACTTTATTATTTTCCCCCCTTCCTTCGCAACCAGTATTGATATCTGTTTTACCCCCTTGATGTTGCCTTCCCCATTATTTTACAGAAAGTATATAAGTGAGAAACATTAAAGAAAAATCAATATAAGGCTGGCCGTATTAGTCATTAGTATATGCTGGGTTTGAGGGAGGGGGTGTTGGAAATGAGGGTTTCATGTTTCTCTTCGTTGCTTTTCTATTATTGCCCAGCTAATGGAAATACATCAAACAAATGTTCTACAAGAGCCATACATATTAAAACTGACCTATTCATCTAAGGAGGAGGGGGAAAAACCAGCTCACTTTCAGTCCAAAATATGACACTGATAAATGGAAACATGAGGTTCTACCACACCCCCTCGGTAACCTAAGCTGGGTGCCCAGTAGGTGATCCTTTCCTGGCCAAACTTCTCCATTCATCTTCATTAAGTCAGGCTACTTCAACTCCTGGACCTTCCTGTCAAATCTGGGCCTTCTTTTTATTTTTTCTGGAAGTCGGGGGTTTCTAAATACAAGCAGTTCTTGACTTACAACCATTCGTTTAGGGACCATTCGAAGTTACATCGGCACAGCGAAAAAAGTGACTTATGGCTGTTTTTCACACTTAACGACCGTTCAGCATCCCCATGGTCACGTGATCCAAATTCAGAGGCTTGGCAACTGGCTCGTATTTATGATGGTTGCAGCATCCCAGGGATAGAATAGAATAGAATAACAGAGTTGGAAGGGACCTTGGAGGTCTTCTAGTCCAACCCCCTGCTTAGGCAGGAAACCCTATACCAGTGATGGCTAACCTTTTTTCCCTCGGGTGCCTAAAGCGCACGTACATGCGTGATAGCGCACGTGCATGTGCCCACACCCATAATGCAAAGCCCCCCGTGTGCCCTGTCCCCCGCACATGCGCGCACGACCCGCCCCACGCTGCCCCACCCCCTACGCATGCACGTGCGACCCACCTGCGCTGCCCCACCCAACCGCACATGCGCCCCCCCCCGTGCTCCATTTTGGGCCTAGCAGGCCTCCCTGAAGCCTCCAGAGGCTGGAAACAGCCCGTTTCCCACCTTCCGGTGGGCCCGGGAGGCCATTGCCGGACTTCCGGTAGGTCTGTTTTTCGCCCTCCCCAGGCTCCGGAGGCTTTCCTGGAGCCTGGGGAGGGCGAAAACGGCCTTCCCCGGCCTTCTGGAGGCCCTCCGGAGACTGGAAACGGCCCGTTTCCGGACTTCCAGTATGCCCGGTAGGCCTGTTTTTCGCCCTCCCCAGGCTCCGGAGGCTTTCCTGGAGCCTCCAGGAGGGTGAAAACGCCTCCCCCGGCCCTCCAGAGGCCCCCCGGAGGCCAGAAATGGCCCGTTTCTAGACTTCCGGGATGCCCGTTTTCCGCCCTCCCAGAGCCTCCGCGCGAGCCCTGTACTTACCTGGCATCCAAAATGGGCCGCATGGAGACTCCTAGGAGGAGAGGGGCGGCATGGGCTGTTGTAATCCTGCGAGATCCGGCCATGAATGGTGTGCATGGGTTTTTAAATTGTTTTTTTTAATGTTTTTATAAGGTTTTTTTAATGTTTTTTTAAATATTTCTGTTGTAAGACACCCAGATTTCCCCAGGAGCTGGGCAGCATAGAAATTTAAATAATAACGGCCCGTTTCCGGACTTCCAGTATGCCCGGTAGGCCTGTTTTTCGCCCTCCCCAGGCTCCGGAGGCTTTCCTGGAGCCTCCAGGAGGGTGAAAACGCCTCCCCCGGCCCTCCAGAGGCCCCCCGGAGGCCAGAAATGGCCCGTTTCTAGACTTCCGGGATGCCCGTTTTCCGCCCTCCCAGAGCCTCCGCGCGAGCCCTGTACTTACCTGGCATCCAAAATGGGCCGCATGGAGACTCCTAGGAGGAGAGGGGCGGCATGGGTGGGGCCAGCCAAAAATCAGCTGGCCGGCATGTGTGCGCATGCGCAGTGGAGGTGACCTAGGGCAACGGCTTGCGTGCCCGCAGAGATGGCCCCATGTGCCTCATGTGATGATCCCCTTTTGAGACCTTCTGACGAGCAAAGCCAATGGGGGAAGCCAAATTCACTTAGCAACCACGGCAATTCACTTAGTAACTGTGTTGGGAAAGATCGTAAAATGGGGCAAAACTCACTTAACTGCCTGTCACTGCTTAGTGACAGAAATGTTGGGTTCGATTTGTGGTCGTACGTTGAGGGATACTTGTACATCATGACCAACTGAGTTCCTTTTTTCTAAATGTTGTCAAAGTAGCATTGCTCCATGTTTCAGTCCCTTGGCCCCTTTGGTATGTCGTTGGGATATTATTGTGGTTTTATTCTGCATTTTAATATTTATTGTAAAGTAGCTGGCGGGCATTTGTAGCCTAAGGTCAGAATGGATAGTGAAACTCGTGCCTTCTGCTGAGCAATTATTATCCACAACCACACTGGGGTCTACTCAGGCCAACAGCTGTTATATTTGTATTAATTAATGGAGGCACTCATACACTGAGAGCTAAAGAATAGTAATAAAAAATAATTTGGGTTGGAGTTACCCTGTTTGGGTTTTCTACCTCAGGCCTAAAAACATTTCTCTCTTTCCTGCCTGAAGCAATAAATGTGAACAGTACCTCAGGGGGGTAGGAAGACTTCTTTGCAACTTCCAGACCCATCCAGAATGGCATGGCTGAACACCTGGCAGCCATTTCCCTCCATATTTAGAAGTAAACCATGGGAAATAATACATTAACCTGCCAATACGTTTAAAGCATCTGTAAAAGTTATCCCTCTGGAGCAATGGATGGAAACTAATCAAGGAGAGGAGCAACCTAGAACTGGGGAGAAATTTCCAGACAGTGAGAACGGCTTGCCTCCAGAGGTTGTGGGTGCTCCATCACTGGAGGTCTTCAAGAAAAGATTGAACCACCATTTGTCTGAAACGGCATAGGGCAGTGATGGCGAACCTTTTTTTGCTCGGGTGCCAAAAGGGCGTGTGCGCGTGCCCACACCCATAATGCAATGCCCTCCCCCCCCCCACGCATG
>QLTV01000380.1:216997-244872 GCA_003457575.1 Thermophis baileyi
CCCCGCGCATGCGCAAAGGCCTCACTGAAGCCTGGGATGGTGAAAAACGGGCAAACGGGCAAACTGGAGGTTCGGAAAAACGGACTTCCGGTTTGCCCGTTGGGCCGTTTTTCGCCCTCTGGGGCTTCAGGAAGCTTCCCTGAAGCCTCCGGAGGGTCCCCCCACCTTCCAGAAGGCCGAAAATCAGCTGACCAGCACGCACATGCGCGCTGGAGCTGACATAGGGCAAAGCCTCACATGCCCTGAGATATGGCTCCGCATGCCACCTGTGGCACACGTGCCATAGGTTCACCATCATGGGTGTAGGGTCTCCTGCTTGAGCAGGGGGTTGGACTAGAAGACCTCCGAGGTCCCTTCCAACTCTGTTATTCTGTTCTGATTCGAAGAATTCTACCCGATAGACAGCTTAGTTCTAACACCCCTTTTCCAAATACTCGGGATGAAAATTGTGGAGGTTTCAGTCAGGAAAAAAACCCCCACACCATTATTTTGCACATATGCAACTTACCGTATTTTTCGGAGTATAAGACGCACCTTTTTCCCCCTTAAAAGAGGGTGGAAATGTTGTTGCATCTTATACACCGAATATAGCCATTTTTGGTCTCCCGAAGCCCTGCCCCATGCAAAAACGGGTGCGCAGAAGGTTTGGGAGGTCTGCAGAGTGCTCCTGGGGACTGGGGGAGGGCAAAAATGCCCGTTTTTGTGAAAAACGGGTGAAAAACAGCCCGTTTTTGCAAAAACGGGATGGACAGAGGGTTTGGGAGGTCTGCAGAGTGCTCCTGGGGGCTGGGGGAAGGCAAAAACTTTTTTTTCTTATTTACTTCTTCGAAATCTTGGTGCGTCTTATACACCGGTGCGTCTTATAGTCCAAAAAATACGGTAAGTAGTAATTTGCTGTTCTTTAAATGGATCCTAAATCTGCCTCTCGAGATTGACATCTCAACCTTCCTAATGGTCCAGCATCTCCTCCATAAGATCCCCTAAACCTATCCAGAAGCAATTTTTCTTATCTGGGGTCTTGAAAATGCAGCTCTGCATTCAAATGAATAAGGCAATAATGAAATTGCTTCCCCTTCATTCACTGTTTCGAGTGAGTTTGAACTGGGAGGTTCAGCATTCTTAAATCAAATTCAATGAGTTTCATTACATTAAAAGACTGACGTTCTATCCTCATTATTTTCCTTTTTATTTTTTTCAATAGGACAGCAATAATGGCAGGTTCCTTGATTATTCTACATTAACCAAGATGAGTATTATTTTGTTATGAAATAGCTATTACATTTTGAAGAAGGGAAGTATTCAAAGAGGATTCACAGCGACCTCCGAGAACCGCAATCCTAACTTGATTATCAAAGGGAATTGTATTCCCTCCCTGAAAATTATTGAAAAAAAAGCATACAACCTTGACTCCACATCTGGATTTTCACAAATAGCCAGCAAGAAAGAGGAAAAGCTCCATCTTAAAATAAGATTTCAGCTACTGCAACTAAGGATATTGCTGTTCTCCATAATATTAAAGTTTGGGTTACCCAACAAAGAGAAATTTGGGGAGAGACAGGTTTTAGCTGAAAAAGGGGGAAAATAGACTTTGTCTATCAGGACATGGTTAACCTATGGAGTCCACTCCCTTAAAATAAACTCAAAGGAATTTAAATTTACTGAAAAACCACACTCTCAATGACGACTGTTCATTATGGCTGTATCTTCAGACCTTTAGACGGTTGGTTTTTCAGGGATTGGAGAATTCTACATGGCAAAATTCTATTGTCACATGACATGCCAATAGATCACATCAGGATAGCAATAGCACTTAGACTTATATACCGCTTTACAGTGCTTTACAGCCCTTTCTAAGCGGTTTACAGAGTCAGCATATTGCCCCCCAACAATTTTGGGTCCTCATTTTACCGACCTCGAAAGGATGGAAGGCTGAGTCAACCTTGAGCCTGGTGAGATTCGATCTGCCAAACTGCTGGCAGCCGGTGATCAGCAGAAGTAGCCTGCAGTATTGCACTCTAACCACTGCGCCACCAGATGGTCGTATGGGAAATAAGATATTGAACCAAATGGATTTTGGGTTAAAATAAAAACTGCAACCGTCTATGGATGCATGCCTGCAAACACACAAACCTACTATTAAGAAGACATATGCAGGTATTCCTCGACTTATGACCATAATGGAGAACAGTAATTCTGTTTGCTAAGCAAGATAGTTGATAAGTAAGTCACATCCAATTTTACGACCTTTTGTGCCATGGTTGTTATTAAGCAAATCACCGGCAGTTGTTAAGTTCATAACATGTGAATCAGGTGCCCCCATTGACTTGGTTTGTTGGAAGCCAGCTGTGACCACAAATGGTGATCACGTGATCCCAGGATCCTGCAGCCACCAAGTGCCCAAATTCTGATTGTGTGACTGTGGGAATGCTGCAACAGTCCTAAGTGGAGTGCCGATTGTAAGTCACATTTCCAAGTGCCGTTATACATTCGAACGGTCACTAAATGAAGAGTTATAAGTCGAGGACCATCTGTACAGAGAGACCTATTTTTTTCACTAGTCCTCTGGAGTTCTTCTGTAGACTATCACCTTATTATTATTGTGCTACCAGGAATGTGGGAATAACACACTTAGCGTAGAGATTTAAGATTTGGAATAGGGGTTGAAGACATCCATGCTCGACTCCCAAGAGTGCTCTCTAGGGGTGAAATGCTACCGGTTCGGGCTGGTTCGCCCGAACCGGTAGTAAAAAATGCTTTAAAAAAGTTAAAAAAAAAAAAAGGTTCCGACAATCAGCTGTGACAATCAGCTGTGCCGCATGATCGTGGGAACCTTTTTTTTTTTTTTACTTTTTTAAAGCATGTTTTTTACTACCGGTTCCGGCGTATAGGTAGTAAAAATGCTTTAAAAAGTTTAAAAAAAGGTTCCGACGATCACGGGCACAGCTGACTGTCACAGCTGATCGTCGGAACTTTTTTTAACTTTTTAAAGCATTTTTTAACTAATGCTAAAAAAATTTTTTAAAAAGTTGGCCATGCCCACCCAGTCACATGACCCCCCCCCCCACAAAGCCACGCCCACAGAACCGGTAGAGAAAATTTTTGAATTACACCACTGGTGCTCTCGATTGTTTTCTTGCAGACATTTCAATATCCAAACTAGGGAACACCAACAACCCTTTATTTCCACCCTGAGCTACAAATATTCTCCTTTATAGGTTCTGTATACCTATATTTTCAAGTCAAAATTGGGCCTATCTTTTCAAAGTGCGTAATAGTTTCTTTTCCATGATCTGCCTTCTAAAGTCACTTATGAAGAAACTCCCTATTAACTTTTTCAGCTTTATTTACAGTGTCTTTTCAAAAGAGTTATTTCGTGGAGTCTCTATCATTTTATAATGTAGAGTGGCTTATACCAGAATACTGAGGTGAGGCTATCACTACAGGTTAATGGGTTTATGTTAGAAAAAAGCCCCGATTAGAATAGGGTTATCTGCCGTGACCTATATTCCACATTATACAGCACAAAACAAAACAACCTGATTATTATCAATATCACAATAAAGAGATGGAGCCTTTTATACTCAACATATTCAATTCGGTGTTTACCACCTTTATAATTTCACAGGTAGAAATGCTATATAAATGCTATATATTGTACAGTCAGGTTTCTTTAGAAGAATCAAGTCCAATAAAAATAGGAACATCCTATTCTCCTAAAAAATGTTTAAAAATATAAAAAGGTGTTGCAGATCTTTACAAATCTGTATTTCTGAAGCCAGCATGAGACCAATTGATAAATGGAATTCTGCATTCATGTTATATTATCTTCCATACTTTTTCATTACAAAGTACTCAAGCTACTGTTTACAAAGACCAGGTTTGAAAATAGAGCAAGGATGAAAACAAGAATAAAGGGGTCTGAACAGATTCTAGGATATCAGTATTTGTTTTCTTCTGAATCTTATAGCAGTGTCAGGCAAGTCTAAATACACTTTACAAGATACTTTTTCCAATGGAAAGAAAGCGTTCAGCTACAGGAACACAACCTGAGGATCTAACCTATAATTATGTGGGCAGTGGGTGTTATTTCTTATCCACAGAGGTGCCAGCAAACTATACAGAATAAATTGGCTTATAAACACACACATATACACTCACAAGCAGACACAGTCAGAGCTGACTGAGCTCAAATCATCACTGACGTTAACAAGAGAATAACAGAAGAGTTTGGAAAGGATCTTGGAGGTCTTCTAGTCCACCCCCTATGCTCAAGCAGTAAACCCTACACCAATTCAGACAAATGGTTGTCCAATCTCTTCTTGGAAACCTCCAGTGATGGCGCACCCACAATTTCTGAAGGCAAGCCGTTCCACTGTTAATTGTTTTCACTGTCAGGAAATTTCTCCTTAGTTCTAGGCAGGGGTGGGTTCTAACTTACCTCGCTGCCGGTTCGCTTCCTCCCGCGCCGCGTGGGCGCGCCACGTGGGCGCACACACGCTTCACACGCGTGCGCATGCGCAGTACAAAAAAATTAAAATAAAATTTTAAAAAAGGCGAAAACAAGATGGCGACGCATGCGCAGTGCTGGAAACTCGGCTTCTGCGCATGCGCAGAAGAAAAAAATGCAAAAAATGCAAAATAAATAAATAAATAAAGTTTTTAAAAAAGATGGCGGTGTCCACAGATCGGCACCGACTGAACCGGATCTGTGACGTCATCGTGACATCACCAGCGGGTCGCTACCGGTTTGGGCGAACCGGTCCAAACCGGGAGGAACCCACCTCTGGTTCTAGGTTGCTTCTCTCCTTGATAAGTTTCCATCCATTGCTTCTTGTCTATATTACATGAACCAGACTAAATTGAAATTAAATTAACATAATTTCAGTCCCTGAAGTTCGTGCTGTTGTGATCCTCCACACACACACGAATCCCTAAGAGTTGCAATCCCAACACATTTTGAAGGCTACAATTGGGAGAAAATAAGGTACCCACATTATAGCCCGTGGGTATCTTTTGTTGGTTAAATTTCCTTGTTCTCCTTCTTTCCATTGGTTTGTCTAACTTTACTCTGTAAACTTCTCCACATGGAGAACTGTCACATGATTATGTAATTTTTAACATCACTAGCGGTTTTAAAGTCATGGCTTCAGCAATCGATAATAGCTAAATAAAATACAGCTTAGAGTAATCTGAATCCAATCCAGTGCACTGCAGTTACAGAAACAGTAATCCAAGAAAATGTTTATTTGTTCTCTAAAATCTATAAATATTTACGGGGGAACTTGATAAATGCTTTCACTTCAAAAGAATTAACATGGGGGGGGGGGAAAACCAGCCACCGTTACTATCACCCCTTCAAAAGGAAAGAAGAAACTACCAAAACAGAAGAAGAGACAGATTTATTAAACACACACACACACACACACACACACACAGAGAGAGAGAGAGAGAGAGAGAGAGAGAGAGAGTATTCTGATACTATAATGTAATTAGGCTTTCATTTCCAATATTTCAAGGCACAGTTAACCTTAGACAACTGTGAAGAAAACCTTTTAATTAGCATGTTATCTTTGGTGCAATTAATACCTTGTCACTCATATGTTATCTTCAAATTAAAAAGTGTTACTATCTAAGCTGCATTAATTAACCAACAAGCTTGTAAGAGCGTCAGGAGAATTAGGAGGAACATAGGACCTGTAATTCTTACACTGCTGCCGTGGCCTGTCTCAAGAGGTCTCTTTGGGTGATGAGGAGGATCAGGGGAAGGTCCTACTGCCTCTACCCTGAACCCATCAATAACCACCCCCAACCCATCTCCAAAATACAATTAAATGCCATTTTTATTCCTAAAACTTTAGGGTGGTTTGTTCAGCCCAAACTGGCAGACAGAAGCTTACAGATCTGTTTGAAGTAATTCAAGTAACAGAATGGAGAGATGAACTTAGAACTTCAGGCCATAGCTCCTACTTACAGATAGTCCTTGACTTATCACCATCTCCAACCAGTTAACCTAACTGGCTCCTTCCAGCATCCAAGTTTTCTATTTATTGGCAAAGAACTACTTCCATTACTCCTAAGGGAAACTCAAAAGGCTATTGTTATGTATTTGCATCCCACCTTTATTGTTTTTACAAATAACTCAAGGAGTAGAACATATCAAACATACCTTACCCCTCCTATTTTCCCCACAACCAGAACCCTATGAGGTGGGTTGGGCTGAGCGAGAGTGACTGGCCCAAGGTCACCCAACTGTTTTCACTGTTAAGTCGGGACTAGAACTCACCATCTCCTGGTGATTGGCCCAATGTCACACAGCTGGCTTTCATAGGTAAGGAAGGACTAGAACTCAGTGTCTCTTGGTGATTGACTCAAAGTCACCCAGTTGGCTTTCATGCCTAAGGTGGGACCAGAACTCACTGTCTCCTGCTGATTGTCCCAAAGTCATCCAGCCACTTTCATGCCTAGGGTGGGACTAGAACTTCCAGTCTCCTAGTGACTAGCCCAAAGTCACTCAGCTGACTTTCATGGCTAAGGCGGGATTTCAATTCCCGATCTCCCGCTTTCTAGCTTGATGCCTTAACCACTCGATCAAACTACTATATTGCACAAATATTATTGTATCAGAGTCACTAGTTCATGGAGTTTATTTACAAAGTATGAGATTCATGGCCCCAAAACAACAACATACGTAGTAGCTGTACACTGAATTTGTGAATTTCAAAGAAGCAACACAATGTGCCCCATTCATGCTGCACGCATAAGTCATTCATTGTATTACCTGCACAGCATGAAAACATTTTAAACGATGTAAATACAGGGCAAATGGCATTTTTTCAGCCTTTAATTTGATTGGTACTATCTACATTTCTTTTGTAATGAATCGGTGTACTTTTTCCGCTGTTAACAGGCTGACAGCCTACGTCTATCAGATGGGAAGAGAGCTTCTTACATCACGGGATACTACATGCTTCGTAAACTCTTGCCTAAACAGGTAAACGAAGATGTGTTTTCCTACCATGTGCTTGGAGGATTTCCAACTATGCGTATTAAAATAGTCGCTCGAGATGGCAGAAATATTTTCTTCTCATTCATCGTTTGAAATGAGCTCGTCAAAACACACTGACAAATTTAGCTACAAATGATTAGTGCAATAATCAATTCACATTACGCTAGTACAATAAGCAATGCCTGAGGCTCTCTCTCATACCAGAAGAATTCAGAAGCTCTATTCAAAAGGCTAAAGTACCACTATCCTGAGTTGTCAGAAGCCACAAAATTTCCTTTAAATCAGATCCCATAACTAACTTACTTCCTATGGTCTTGTTCATTATATATTGACGACGTTTAGATGCAACCGTGTGCAAATTAAACAGAGTTAAGTCGAGTTCAATTTGATTTAATTATTAAAAGTCAATTCATTAAAGAAGGGCTTTGGGATAGAATTACTAAACCTCTACAATGTGTCTGTGTGTATGTGTGCGTGCGTGTGTTGAGAGAGTTTCAGAACCAGCCCAAAACAATTTGTTGATCAGTCTGGATAGCTCAGGGGTTGGCAACCTTAAACACTCAAAGAGCCATTTGGACCCATTTCCCACAGAAAAGAAAACACCGGGAGCCACAAAAACCTTTTGACTTCTAAAATGAAGATAACACTGAATATATCGTTTTTTACCTTTATGCTATATATAAAAAAAATATAGTGTGTTGCATTTATGTAATCAATGAACTGCTACAGAGAAAACAAATTTTTATTTCTGCATGCAACACAAACATTTTGAACTCCAAAAAAAAAAAAGATGGGTCGAAACACTCAATAAATTGTGTGCCGGCGGGTGTCGCACATTGGCGGTTGTGACACATGTTTTGTGCGACAGGGAGCTGCAGCAGAGGGATGAAAGAGCCACATGCAGCTCCAGAGCCGCGGGTTGCAGACATCGGTTGCTAAACCGATGGGGTTATAACTGAATAATTAACAGTACTTAAACATGGATATGCATGTTGCTTTTAAGTCACAATAGAATCAATTTCTTTCTGGCTTAATATATTATGGGAACTCAGCTCTAACGGGATAGTATGGTTGTGGGAATGTAGTTAGCATTTTCTGGGAACCAAGCCAATCATCGTTTAGTCAATCAACCCTGATTAAATAAATTGGGACTTAGTATGATGTGCAATGGGGACGCGGTGGCTTAGTGGCTAAGACTCTGAGCTTGTCGATCAGAAAGGTCGGCAGTTCGGTGGTTCGAATCCCTAGCGCCGCATAACTGAGTGAGCTCCCGTTATTTGTCCCAGCTTCTGCCAACCTAGCAGTTCGAAAGCATGTAAAAATGCAAGTAGAAAAATAGGGACCACCTTGGTGGGAAGGTAACAGCGTTGCGTGCGCCTTTGGTGTTTAGTCATGCCAGCCACATGACCACAGAATTGTCATCAGACAGCGCTGGCTCTTCGGCTTAGAAACGGAGATGAGCACCGCCCTCTAGAGTCGGGAATGACTAGCACGCATGTGCGAGGGGAACCTTTACCTTTACCTTTACCTATGATATGCAAAGCAAGTTACATGTCAAGCACCGGGGAGATCAGGAGATTCGGGCAGTTCGAATGAGCATAAAGATTTATTGCAAGCTGCGGTGGCGCAGTGGTTAGAATGCAGTATTGCAGGCTAATTCCGCCGACTGCCAGCAGTTCAATCCTCACCAGCTCAAGGTTGACTCACTCTTCCATCCTTCTGAGGTCGGTAAAATGAGGACCCAGATTGTTGGGGGCAATAGGCTGACTCTGTAAACCGCTTAGAAAGGGCTGAAGCGGTATATAAGTCTAAGGGCTATTGGTATTAAGCTCTCTACGAGAATCTGAGCTACTAACAGTCAAGGGTAATTAGTAAGAAAGGCATTCCAGATGGGCTAGACATGGCTACTTCTTTGGATTCATTATTCCAGCTCAGCATTCTTAATGAGCATTTTGTTTTTTCCGTTCTGTCTCTATGCTTTTACACTGAAGGCAGAAATGTCTAATTTCCCACAATTTCCCACTGCCCTCGAATCAAATCTTTAGCTGATTTGAAGTTCGGCTTGTTCCCTAACTTGTAACCTTCATCTTCCCAGTTTAAAAAACTAACAAGAACAGAAGGGTAACTGTCTGAAGATTTCAAATTTTAATTGCGGCATGATCAAAGAAAACAGAAAACCGGCATGTTCAAAAGCTATTGGAGTGTCTTGACCTCTTGAACAAAGTTATTACATTCCAAGCAAGGACATTATCTTCCTCTGTGCTGAATTCATGTCGTCCCCCCCCCAAGTTTTCTATTGCTTTGCACCAACAACGGAAGATCCAGACATCCAAAGACTTTCTCAAGGGCAGACACGATGGAGTTACAAAAGTTTTTCTCAAGCTGCAACATGGACCAAGCAAGCTGTGATACTTCTCCAATCTAAAGTCCGGTTAGATATCGCATGTGAACACAGCCTTTCTTTTCTGTTATGGCCCAGTTCTCTTTTAAGTCTTTGATAAATCATAATGTTTAAGACCGCAATGGAGCTTTGTCCCATTTTACGACTTTTCTTGCCCCAGTTGTTAAGTGAATCACTGCAGTTGTTAACTTAGTAAACCGGTTGTTAAGTGAGTCTGGTTTTTTCATTGACTTTGCTTGTCAAAAGCGATCACTTCACCCCGGGACACGGTGACCGTCATAAATATGAACCAGTTGCCAAACATCTGAATTTTGATCACATGACCGTGGGGATGCTACAATGGTCGTAAGTGTGAAAAAGGCCATAAGTCATTTTTTTCAGTGCAGTCGTAACTTTGAATGGTCACTAAACAAACTGTTGTAGGTCGAGGACTACCTGTACAAACTTGATTGAATACCAAGAGAATCTGATCTTAAAATACTAAAATCATCCTACAGTGTGCACCATAAAGGAAGTTAAAATTTAATCCACACTTATTTAACAGAAGAACAGATTTGGAAGGGACCTTGGAGGTCTTCTAGTCCAATCCCCTGCTCAATTTATTATTTATTTATTTATTACATTTCTTTGTCGCCCATCTTAAGGCAACTTAACTTATATGGTCACGGAAAATAATTTTGTTCCAAAATATAGATTCCAACAAAAAACTAGTTTTAAGTAAATTACGGAATATTAGATTGTTGACAGATACATATAAGGGTGACATTAGAATTATGATAAGGTAAATGCAATGTTTGTTACCCTTATCAGCTGGAAGATAAGCTGGGGAATTCTGGGTGTTGAAGTCCCCACATCTTCAAGTTGGTGAGGTTGAGAAACACTGCAGTAACATACGTCCTATTTTTATTCCGTTCCAAATAATTATAGTTATCTTTTTTATATTTAAATTCCCTACAGATTTATCAATAATTGCAATTCTCTAGGCATAAGGCATATGTTTTTAAAGATCACTGCAGCATCACAAGCTGCCCAGTTAGTATATTTGAATAAATCTTTGTCAGAATAAGTAATATGGATCAGAATAGAACAAAGCAAAAATATCTGTGAGAGAAAAGAACTATTTTGCATAAATATGAAATCACCATTCAGTGACATGCAACATAATCTTATACAAATGTACGTCAGAGTAAGTCCTATTGAACTTACTGAAGATTACTTCTGAGCAATGTATACAGAATGACTCTCAGCATATAAAATGCAGATCATCACATCTAAGTTAAGCAAGGAAAAAGTTGCTTTAAAGCCAGCTCTTTAAATAACAATGTGACAATAGTTCTTAATAGCTGTTGTGCATTATGCTTTAAAGCAGGGGTGTCAAACTCAATTTCATTGAGGGCCACATCAGGGTTGTGTTTGGCCTTGGGGGGCTGGAGTGGGCATGGCCAGGGTGGGCGTGGCCAGCTCAACGTCACTCGTGTCGGGGGCACCTGTGGTGGCCCGAGTGCTCTGCCAGCGGAAACGGGCTCCTGAGCTCCATTTTCGGCTGCGACGGCCTCCTGCATCCATCTGCCAACGAAAATGGAGATTGGGAGGGACGCCCACAGCCAGCGTGAGCTCCATTTTCATCTGCGACAGCCTCCTGCAACCCTCTGCCAATGAAAATGGAGCTTGGGAGGGACGCCCACAGCCCTCTCGACCTCTGTTTTCGCTGGCAGAGGCACCGCAGACCGGTTCTTCACTGTATCCAGGGCAGCCCCACGGGCCAGATCTAAGCACCCCGCGGGCCGGATCCAGCCCCCAGGCCTTGAGTTTGACACCCCTGCTTTAAAGGAACAGAGCAATGCTTAAAATGTAAATATGTTAATATGCAAGTATTTCAGATAGGCTCATTTCCCCCTCCCCCCAAAAAGGCTATGAAGTCATCCTGTTGGAGAAAAAAATTTCAGCCCAGCAGGATGCAATCTAATTAACCAAAGAACTAATTCTGAATACTGTAAGCTGATATTCAAGACCAAAAATAAATAAATAAGAAGCCTAGGTATCTTCTCAAACAAATGTGCAAACTCTCAGAAGTTCTGGGGTTGATAAAAAAGTTGCATGTTTATGCTGGGCTCCGAAAGAATAGCCTATTTACTAGTTTAGTAAGTAGCTCAGAACTTTTGAAAAAGAAGGCAAGTCTACATGAGTGGAATCTCAAAACAATCAATCTTCTTCCCATTGAATCCTAGCCAAGATTTCTTCTTCGAACGACCAAGTTCAACTGGCAGATGTCCCATGGGGTCAGAGAGAACATGGTATCAGTGACAGGTCAGCCCCAATTCTCCTTAATTATATAACGAAGAGTGATATGTACAAAATTTCTTCTCTGTCTGTGTACACACCCGCATATAAGATTGACAGCTTGCTCCCACAGACAGGTGTCATTTGAGCTTGAGATCTCCGCTTACTCTGTTTTCTTGTTCTTGCTATACCTTCTCAGCAGTCAGAACATTGTTCTCATCCTCACTGCAAATTACACTACTGTATATCAATCCAAGAGGTGTGATGGCCTCTGTGGTTAAAGACACTGAGCTTGTCAGCTGGAGAACTGACAGCCCGGGTTCGAGACCCAGCGCCATGCAACGGGGTGAGTTCCTGTCCCTTGCTCCAGCTCCTGGCCACCTAGCAGTTCGAAAGCATGCAAATGCAAGTAAATTAATAGGTAGGTACCCCTTTGGCGAGAAGGTAACAGCGTTCCGTGCACTTTGGCATATAGTCATGCTGGCCACATAACCATGGAAATTGTCTTCGGACAACGCTGGCTCCCTTGGCCAAGAACGGAGATAAGCACTGTGCCGTGGACATGACTGAAAGGGACATGATTGACAGGGAAACTTTTACCTTTATCTTTACCTTTTATATCAATCCACTGGAACGTGTGGACCTGTCTTCTACAAATCAATTCATGGGCTTATCTAATTCAGTGCTGAGCTCACTAAGGGTCTTCAGAGCTGGAGAAGCTTCTTGGACGAGAAGCGAAACGTCTTCAAAGAAAAAAACCAGAAAGTCCAAGTTGCCTCTTGAAAAAGCACCTTTGGGACAACCATGACCTGGAGGACGGAGAATCTCCATAGACATTTAATGGGCGAATGGTTCATTCAAGATCAAGCCCACCTCCAAATGCTTGCTTTATTAAGCAGGACTACTTCACAATAGATGGTTGCTGGGAAAATACACACAAATACCATATACAGCTGACGTCATTGTCTTGGGTAATAAAAGGACCTGGTGTTTTGTCCTTCCAATACAACCACTGGTCTCAAGACTGAAGTCTTCCCAGGCATTCTACTTAAGATCCTTTCAACTGTGAATGCCATGGGCTTAACCTGGGAACTTGTGCATTCAAATGCAGTTTCTCTACCACCGAACAATCATGGACTACCTTTTGAATCACAAGCAGAATGACTTAAAGACCAGCTGCTGGAAAGAATCAATGGTTGGGGGGGGGAGTTACAAGCTTGTGGGGGTTTTCGGTCTGGTTGGACACTGTGATACTTCTGCTTTAAGGAGGCATTCCTCAGGAGCGAATCCACCAACCGTCCATTTTCCTCTCAGAATTGAGATCTCTGTACAATCCTAAATAGTTATTTTTAATCAGTGGGAATTCAGTAACAGATTGTACAAAAAATAGAACTGGCGTCACATCTCTCACAAATGTATTTTTGCATCTGATTAAGTGAAATCTGAATCAACAAAGTCTATATGTCTTGATTTCAATTAATTTTGTAGAAGAGATGTTTCCTGTGGACTGTAGCCTGTATTTTTTTTTTCTTGTAGCCTTAACTGCGTTTACATAGCTCTCAAAACAGGAATATAAAATTTCTTCTTGTAACTGTTAATATTTTGCTAAAATCAGAACAGATTATTATTATTATGTTATGTTCTTTTCCATCACTTTCATGGGGATTACATAGGAAATTTCTTCACTGGAGAATGTGATCTCAAAGCGCCCACCCTAATATCAAAGGTTAACATTGCATAATCATCATGAAGGAAACCAACTGTGAATATGTTTATTACTTTAAGTATTATCAATTTGACATTAAAAATTCCTTTGGCACGTCTTAACTTATTTTCCTTAATTTTCAGAATTTGTCTGCCAACTACAATGTTATTTCGACACAGTACTTTGGATATATTAAAGGATCACTCAAGCCTTATTATTTTCTTATTTCATCAATCTTTTAGCATGAGGAAAGGGGGAAGAGATCTCCAAAATCCTTATTTTGTAAACTATTCTGCCATTTACAGTTGAACTAGCATTTTAATACATCCTCAATATTTAACTACTTCGTGAAATGAAGTGTGACGGTTACTGTGAAAATGTCAGTCTTTCTAGTTCATTAAATTCATTTATAGCACAGAGATCGTGTTTTATTTTTCCTCATCCTGAAGAAATGGGGTATTATTATTAACCAAGACGTAAATCTTAAATTTAGCATGCCTTTTTGTCTGTCATCCACAGAATTAGCATTCAAGATTTGATATGGATTTTTAAATTAGCATGTTATCCTTACGTTCAGATGTCAATCACATCAAACATACAACAATTATATCCTGGAAAAGGTCTATCTAGTTGTCATTGAAAGTTGTCAGCAACTTGACAGCACGCAATCAATTAATATAATTTCGCTAATTCAAACAGTATGATTCTTCTATGGAACAGAATCTTGAAGTTGATGCATTGATACAATCTGATTCAGCATTTTCAATCTTCCTACATCTCTTATGCATAAGGGATGTATCCTTTGATGTCCAAATGGGAATATAGGTAGTCCTTGATTTATGACAAGTCATTTAGCAAACCGTTCAAAGTTCCGATGGACATCAATGGGGGCTACTTACAACCCAGATCTGTACATCCAGCGGTCGCCTCCTCCTGCAGTCGTAGAACTGAACTTCGGACAGTTGCCAACTGGGTAGTATTTACGCCTGGTTGCAAAATCCCGTGGTCACGTGACCCTGTTTACAACGGTTTTGCTGAAAACTGGCAGTTCCAGCAAAACTACCCCCATTGGTTAGCTTAACAGCCACAGCGGCGGCTTAACGATGGCCACAAAAATGGTGGGCTCCATGATGGCCATAAGTCGAGGACTGCCTGAAGGCACTATGTGGATACAGAAGCTGAGTGTTGATTTAGATAGGATTCATACAACAGGCCAAGTCATTGTTCAGCTGCTGAATATGCCAAAACTGGTTGGGTTCACACATCACACTAAATCAGAGGTCTTCAAACTTGGCAACTTTAAGACTTGTGGACTTCAACTCCCAGAACTTTAAGACTTGTGGACTTCAACTCCCAGACTTCAACTCCCAGAGCTCTGAGAATTCTGGGAGTTGAAGTCCACAAGTCTTAAAGTTGCCAAGTTTGTGGACCCCTGCACTAAATAAAGAACATTATGGTTAGTGCAATATAGGGGTCCACCCAATGTAGTAGTATTTTTTGTCAGACACTGAAAGCTAGTCAAGTAACCAAATACATCCTTACTGTACCCAAGATTTGTTATAACAGGCAGAAACCAGCACAAAATATGAATCAGCAAGATTGATTCAAAACTATTATAACACCTACACTTTTTCAGTAACGGAGTCAATAATATATATGAATCAGATTTGCTGTTTTCTTGCAACATATAGAAATATCCTTTTGAGCTTGGTTTTCCTAGAATTCTGTAACTTCTGGGGGGGGGGAACTACACAGACGAGACAATTATTATTGCTTTTGTAGAGATACTGCTTTTTTAACATTGGCTAAAGGAAAATTTAAAAGCATATCCTAAAATTTCCTAGCAGGCTAGCGTAAAAAAATATTCTGAATGTAAGAATGTTTTTAACAAAAAAAATATAATTTTTTTGGCTGCTATGCCAAAAAATACCATAAAGGCAGAATGTCTATGAAGATTCTCAGTCATCCAGGTCATGATTGCCCAAAGGTGCTTTTTCAGCTCTTTAGCTCAGAGGTGAAGAAGCTTCTTGGATGAGAAGCGAAACGTCTTCAAAGAAAAACCAGAAAGTCCAGTTGCTTCTTGAAAAAAGCACCTTTGGGACAATAAGGGCAGAAGGTAACATTTGCTCTGTATTGCATATATTCTACTAAGAAAGGGGTCCCCAAACTTGACTTGTGGACTTCAACTCCCAGAATTCTCAGAGCTCTGGGAGCTGAAGTCTGGGAGTTGAAGTCCACAAGTCTTAAAGTTCTGGGAGTTGAAGTCCACAAGTCTTAAAGTTGCCAAGTTTGAAGACCTCTGTACTAAGAATATAGATTCTAAATAAAAATTATCCTCGTGTGGGAAAACTGTGCAAAGCAAACCTCAGAACTTAAGAAAATAAATTTATTTATGCTTTTCAAGCACTCTTCAAAGTGTTCTGTTTGAAGACCTTGCCAAACCACTGCCTGAATCGAAACAACTCCATTTAATGTGGTGAAGACACTGAACCGACACTTCCTTACAATTTTGGCAAGTCCACCCTTTCAAGAGTTCAGTAAGCACCAAAGACAACAACAACAAATGTTGTGGCACACCGAGAAACCAACATTTAAATACAGTACCATGGTGTGTCTGTATGTACAAAGATCAGAATTGTATAAGGCATGGCTGTCAGGCCTGGAAACCATCTTGGTCCTTGGATCTTCAGGCCTGCCACATTTAGTGCTGTGGGAAACTGGGAGGGGGGATTGTGTGAGTGGGGAGATTATAGTCAAAATAACATTCCTTTCTCCGAGAGTCAAGGCCACTCTGCCCTGCACCTGGAGGGGTGTGCCTGGGAGGCGTCTCCAGTTGGGACGGTGCATTGATTGGACCATGTGATGGACATGTGGGTGCTGGGGCAGGGACTTGAACTTTCTTTTGCGTGTGGAAAACCGGAAGCTTTCAGATTCGGGTTTTCCCAGATGTGCCAATATGACATCTTTAATAAAATGGAACTTTAAGGAAACTCAAGCCTCAGAGTTTTCTTTCATTGGGGGTGTTACTTGGAACCCTAACAATGGCATTCCCTGTGACACACAATAGAAACGAAGTTGGACTTTGAAGAAATAGAATAGAAAGAGCACTGACATTTTTGAACTTTGGTGACGGAGAAGACTCTTGAGAATAACAGCCAAGAAAACAAACTGTTGGATCACCAAACCAGTCAACCAGAGTTCTCACTCAAGGAATAAATAACGAGGCTTAAATTATCCCATTTCAAAACTGTGGCCATCAATTGAGAAACTGCGACCATCCCAGACTAGGGAATTTCTAGAAGCCTGGCACTCTGACAAATTGGCCATCAACAGACACATAAACAGTATCTGCATACTATGAAAAAGAGACAATGAACAGGCCAAAAAGGGAATGAAAAGACCAAAATACTTCCCCATCAGCAATCAGTACCCAGATGAACATAGATTAACTCCAAGTTTAGCATCAGTTCAACAATCAAGAAGTAAACAATATCTCAATCAAGGAACTGCCAAACAAGCCAACAGTAAACAGCCCAACTAAAGAACCTCTAAGACTACTCCCACCAACACTGACAGGGCAAGCCACTAGAACAGGGGTGTCAAACTCAAGGCCTGGGGAGGGAGGGAGTCATGTGCAGGCCACGCCCACCCCAGCTCCGCGAAGGGAAAAAACGTCACATGACGGCAACGTGACGCTGGGAGTTTGACACCCGTGCAGTAGACTAACAAATCCCACACTTTACTATCCCTGAAGATGTCACCAAAGAAAGAAGGAAGGAAGGAAGGAAGGAAGGAAGGAAGGAAGGAAGGAAGGAAGGAAGGAAGGAAGGAAGGAAGGGAGGAAGGAAGGAAGGAAGGAAGGAAGGAAGGAAGGAAATAATGAGAGGGAGGGTCTCAGGGAAGTCCTGCCTTAGCACTTGGCCACCACAGGTGCCCCCGACATGAGTCCAGTGTCACGCCCACCATGGCCATGCCCCCACCCTGGCCCTCCGAGGTCAAACACAACTCTGATGCGGCCCTCAATGAAATCGAGTTTGACACCCCTGCACTAGAATATAAACTGAGAGCAAACCCCATTCCTTACTAGCACTGATGATGTTACCTAGTTTGGATAATGAAACGTCTGCAAGAAAACCACCAAGCTCAGAGAGCACCAAGAACCTAACAGTCCTTCCTCCTCCTCCTCCTCCTCCTCCTCCTCCTCCTCCTCCTCCCTCCTCCTTCCCCCCCCGCTTTCCACACCCCCCCCCCCTCCAGCCCTCATTTTGCAAACCCAACTCCCTTCTAGCACTGATGATGTTACCTAGCTGGGTTATGAAACATCAGCAAGAAAGCAACCAAGCACAGAGAAAACCAAGGATCCCCTCATTTCAACCCTGAGATACAAGTATCCTCCTTTATTGGTGTCCCACTTCAGACATATGATGCAAAGACCCAACACTCTGGAGAAGGTTCTGATGCCAAGAAAGGTGGAAGGAAAAGAGAAGATGATCAATAGCAAAAATAAATGGACTTAGTTACAGCAGTGATGAAGGCACCATTGGAAGAGCTGAAAGAGCCTATTAGGGATAAAATTGAAATGGCGCCCGGCATAGCAAAACCTCAGGAATTGTCTGTGGCATGGACGAATGGGAACATGGAGGTAAACCTCCATCAAGTCCACGGAGGCCAAGAGGTCTCCCGGATACCTTCCAAAATGGAGTGAAGGGAGTGCATTTTGAACCTCCTGTAGACCAGATGTCTGTTGAGTCCCTTGAGGTTCAGGATTGCTCTCCACCCCCCTGAAGACTTTGGGATGACAAATAAAATTGAGTAAAAGCCCTGCCCCCACTGACTGTCAGTGTATGGCTGTATGGCTGGTATGTCCAGCAAATGCTGGATCGCCGATGCCATGAGTTTCTGTCTTACCGGATCCCTGGAAATGGGACAGCACAGGAAATGGCTCGGAGGGGAAGAGAGGAATTCCAGGGAGAGCCCTGATCTTATAGTCTCCCTGACCCAGGCGTCCATCGTGATCTCGTCCCAGTGATCTGTGAAGAGGCTGAGCTGACCCCCTATGGGGGGGCTGAGGCCCGACGTCACTTAGGGCATCTAAACCCTCTGTTGTTGTTGCCCCAAAAGGGCTGCTTGCCCTGAGGCGGCTGACATTCTCTGCCACCGGAGCCTGAACTCTGGGACTGGTAGGTGGGTCTGGAGAAAAAGGGCCTCTGGTGACGGGAAAAGCTTGCCCCAGCTTCCCCCTGCCGAAAGGAGGGCCACCTGAAGTAGGGTGAGGGGCGGGAATCCGACCTCCTGCCCTGAGATGGAAGGACCTTCCTCTTGTCTCTGGTCTCCACTAAAAGTGGATCCAGAGCCTCTCCAAACAGCCTCTCCCCACCGAAGGGAGCAGAAACAAGCTTCCATTTGTTCTTGGAATCCACGTGCCAATGGCGCAGCCACAACATACTACGGGTAGTCACCAATGAAGCCATGGCTCTGGCCGAAAACTTGGCTGCATTCAGGGAAGCATCTGCTGTATATTCAGCCACAGCAAGAATTTTGCAAATGTCTTGGTGTACACGTACATCCTCCGGCGGGATCTGTGCCTGTAGCTGCCTGAGCCAGCGCACCGATGTTCTGGTGAAAAATGAAGCTGCAGTGGAAGCTCGAATCGCCCAGGAGTCTGCCTGATGGGCTCTACGAAGAGCCAGCTCCTCTTTTCGTTCCTCCGCTTTCAAAGCATCCTTGGCGTCCAGTGGTAGGACTGAGGAGGAAGTCAAGGCCGCCACTGGAGTATCGACCTTGGGAACCTGGACCAAATCAAGCAGTTCTGAGTCTACACTGTAAAGCGTGTGCTCTGATCCACTGGGCTGGGAATATACCCCCCGGTGAGGCCCATTGTCTCTTTATCACATCCAGAAACATTCTGGGGACGGGAATAGCCTCCGTCTCAGCTGTCTGCTCCGTAAAAAGGAAGTCCTCCTGCTCAGCCAACTCTCAACTGGGGTCCTGAACCACAGTTTCCTTCCCCAGGTAAGCCATGCTACAAGCCTTGGAAAGCAGAGGCTTGAATAAGGCAGTATTGAACAACCCTCTAAAGGTAGGTAAAGGGGTGGATTCTCCTTCATAATCTGAAAATTCCCCTTCCCCCCTAATCTCTCCTTCCGAAAGGGAAGACTGGCTACGGGCGGAAGGTTCCGGAGGATAAGGCCCTTGGTAGTCTGCAGCCTCCCCCTCTGAATGCCAAGGATCAGGGTGGATAGCCTTCTCTGCTGCCTGGTTGAAACGAAATTGCTGACTCTGTTGCAGTCCTTCAGCAATCCCGTGGCTGATCGCCTGAGAAATCCATTGCCTCATAAAAGGAGGCATGTCTTGTTCCTGCAGGTCTCCTTGTCGAAGGCCAGCTGCCGTGGGAGTAAATGTGGCCTCAGGAATGGGTCTGGTCCCTGTAAAGGATTGCCCTCCTTGTGCCGCTGTTACTGTAAGCTGTGACAGAGAATGGGCCAAGCTATCTGAAATTCTCACAGGGTCTGCTAGTTCCAGCTCTGTGGGGCCCTCAGGGGACCAGGTCCCAGCCTGTGGCCTCTGTTGTTCTGGTTGCTGTTCTAGCTGTGTGGCCCTATCAGCAAAATGGTGGGAAAGCGCCCTGTCATCCATCTTAGGATCAGACCGACTCTCTCGCTCTGATCCCCTCTGAGCTCTATAAAATTCTTTATCTAAGGCCTTATGCTGCTGTCTGGCTGCCTTCTCCTCCACCCTGGAGGATTGCTTGGGGGTCCAAGCTTTAGCTGAAATCTTGGCCGCTGCTGCCAATCCAGCCCTTCTAGGCTTGACTGGGCCCCTCTTGTTAGAGGCCTGAGGCCTGTCTCTTGAGGTAGGCCTGAACTCTCACCAGTGTCCTCCATTTTGTTTGCACAAATGCCCCAATTTCAGGCTAGAATATAAGGCAGACACACTCGAAAGCACTGCTGCTGGCACAGCGTCGTAAAATAATAGAGACAGCCCAGATCACTAAGTCAGGGTCTCTAGCCCCCTCAACTGCTGGAAATGGGGCCTTTAGATCCTGAAGCGTAGGCTAACAGGACTAGAAGCAAGCTGGGAGCAACCCCAGGCTTGCCCATGATCGCTGGCCTCGCCGCTATCCTCCTGGCAGACTTAAGCGGCTCGCAGCTGCCGCAGCAAATAGGAGACCAAAAGGAGCGTGGCAGAACGATCGACCAGTGACTCCATGTCCTGGGGCCTCTGGAGATATCCACGTGCTAGTGTGCCTAAGCACAGAGCCGAGGGGGCGCAGGCAGGCTTAAGCAATCACATGGCTGCCGCTGCTCCACGTGGATGGAGTATGACCGCCCACACAGACAGGAACCCTCTGCCCCTTTCTGCAGCCACGGAGAGTCCAGGAGCCAAATCGTTGGTGGCATATGGCCAGTTGAGGTGCGGAGCGCTGCCACGTGGCTGCCGTGGACACCCACTGAAGGAGTATGGCCGCCAAGCAGCCAGGAACTCCCAGCCCCAATCCGCCGCCGCGGAATAAACAGGGGTGTTGCTGTTGGTGGAATAGGGCAACCAAGATGGCGGAGCGCCAAAACGCGGCTCCCTCGGTCCCCCGTTAAGGGATTCTGACCGCTGAAGCGGCCAGGAACTCCCTGCCCCTTACCGCAGCTGTGGACATCAACCTTGCCTCTAGCTTTTTCCATTTAAAAGGTCGACTTGAAAATCCAGGGATGATTAACTCAAATTTCTGCTCAGAAGCTCTCCAAGCTTAGAAAAGCGTCTGGAAGAGCTGAGACTGAGTTGAAAACTGGAGAACGTTACCAGGGAGGCGTGTCCTCAGAATTTCAACTCAGTCAATAGAGCAACAAGACTAGAGTGACCCATCCTGGATTCTCCCGTCGACCCAATGGAGAAATAGGGACCACCTTTGGTGGGAAGGTAACCGCGTTCCGTGTGCCTTTGTGCTTAGTCATGCTGGCCACATGACCACGGAGATGTCTTCGGATAGCGCTGGCTCTTCGGCTTTGAAACGGAGATGAGCACCGCCCCCTAGAGTCGGGAATGACTAGCACATATGTACGAGGGGAACCTTTACCTTTACTTATATAAATCTAAGGTGTATTCTATCTCCTCCTTCAAGCTTAACAGAAAAAGCACTCTTTCTATAAAACTTTTCTATGCTGCAAAGCTTAAACCCTTAAACTTTACTCACCATTTAACCAGCCAGTTTCATTTTCAAACTACTTGTGTTTCCTAGCTTGCTTTTACTTGAGTTACTCTTTAAAAGTTGAGATACGCAGATAACATAATGATGCCCTAGAGACATAAGTGTTCCAAATTAAAAAAAATTCCAACCAAGTTTTCAAAAACTTGCAAAAAAAATGCAAATTATCTGGAATTTGAATTGACCAAAAAACAGCTGAATGAGGAGGGAAAATGTTTTGGATAGGCCCTCCTTCCTGATTTCCTGATGTAAGAACCAGTAGTGGGTTTCTCTTACCTTTGCTACCGGTTCGGGAACGGGAGCGCACGGGTGCGCATGCGCAGAGCATTTTTGATGACGTCCGGGCAGGTGGGCAGAGCCTCCTTCCGCCGCCGCTACCAGTTTGCCCGAACAGGTGCGAACCAGTAGCAACCCACCACTGATAAGAACCCTGCTAGTGGTTGTTGATAGGCCTTCCTTCCTCATTTCTTGATGTAAGAACCCTACTACTGGTTGTTAATAAATCAGATGTAGGGGAGAACTGCATTTGTTTACTTAAAATCGTAATTTGCAACCACTGCACACTGTAGGCAAACAGATTTTGCTCCCACTTGTACTTGTCACAAAAATCTCAGTTTTGCTATTGAGACTCAGACTGTTTTACAAACATAACAACTCAAGTCTGAAATGTACCCATTGAAGAACCATAGGACGGCACCCCACACACACACCCCAAAAAATGATTTGAGTTTCAGCTGCAGAACTAGAATGAACATCTAATTACATGCAACAGTGCCAAAGAAAAATAGTCGTTTTTATGTTGGGATAAGAAACTGTAACCGCAAAGGATTTTCGAAGAAACCACCTCTGGAAACGACAAGCTTCTTCGTGCTACGCCAGCAAGCTTCGTTGAAATGTGTAAAAGCCCCCTTTTAAAAGACACACTGTCCTGTGTAAATACTTAAGTCCTTAAAAGGCGAGGAACATGCTTGCAGTGAAAACGTTATTTTGAGACAAACTAAATTAATAAAACACCCTTGCAGTCCTCAGAGCGTGTTTTGATACGGTAACTGGAAGCCCGTTGGAAACAAAGGCTTTTAAATTTTAAGTTCTGTGATTGCAACACAATAAAGTAATTTTTAAAAGAGCTCAGTTCATACCGTAACTAGTTTTCAAAATAAGCAGAATGTCAACTCCCTTGAGGGGTTGTTTTACTATTTCTTTGCTCTTTTCTTTTTGGCCACAACCGATTGAACGGGCAGAGACGGAAGACAAACGAGCACAAGGTAACAGCGGATATGTAACCTAAGCCTCGTCTGTGCCTAATTCAACCTCATTGCAACATCTAACCCATTATATATATATGAGATGACTTTATTTATTTTATTTTATTTTATTTTATTTTATTTTATTTTATTTTATTTATTTATTTAGTCGAGCATGTACTAGATAACAGGTATAAGTATAAACATGGACATGAACAAGGAATGAGTACAAGTAAATGGGGACAGTAGGACAGGGACGGTAGGCACGATGGTGCGCTTACGCACGCCCCCTTTTACAGACCTCTTAGGAATGGGGTGAGGTCAGAGGTGGGTTCCTCCTGGTTCGGACCAGTTTGCCCGAACCGGTAGCGACCTGCTGGTGACGTCACAGTGATGTCACGGATCTGGTTTGGTTGGTGCCAGTCCGTGGGCGCTGCCATCTTTTTTTTTTTAATTATTTTTATTTTTTTTTGAAAAAAAAAATTTTGAATTTTTTTCCGGGTTTTTTCTTCTTCTGCTGCGCATGCGCAGAAGCCGAGCTGCCGGCACTGCGCATGCACCGCCATCTTGTTTTTGGCTTTGGGGAATTTTTTTGGATTTTTCGGCACTGCACATGCGCGCGCAAAGCGCTCTGTCCGGAGAACGAGGGGGTTCCACAAACTGAGGCAAGACAGGGTCTTAACCAGAAGAAGCCTTTATTGGCTTAACAAGTAACAGCAGCAACAACTCGGCTCAAGGCTACTCTGTGCCAGCAAGACCACGAGGCGCGGCCATGTAGCATGGGAGGAAGCGAACTGACAGCAAGGTAAGTTAGAACCCACCCCTGGGTGAGGTCCACGGTGGACAGCTTAAGGTTGAAGCTGTGGGGGTTTGAGGATGTAACAATGGAGTCGGGTAGAGCATTCCAGGCGTTAACCACTCTGTTGCTGAAGCCGTATTTTCTGCAATCGAGTTTGGAGCGGTTTACCTTGACTTTGTATCGATTGTTTGCCCGTGTGTTATTGCGGTTGAAGCTGAAGAAGTCGTTGACAAGTAGGACATTGTAGCAGACAGTTTTGTGTACTACACTTACGTAACCTAAGCCTCGTCTGTGCCTAATTCATCCTTACTGCAACGTCTAACCCATTTTATATATACGAGATGACTTAGCTGAGAATCCAGCAGGAGTCTTCTTCCATAAACATTTATTATTCACCGATTACTTGATCCAGCCCTCGATTTACATTTCCCAGCTGACATACTTCATAAACCCTTCCTGTATTCAGCTTTCCATTTATAAGTAATGGGGTGTTTAAGAGGTCCAGAGCAGTAGTGGGTTCTAAAACCCTTTACTACTGGCTCGCACGCATGCGCGCGACACTTCTGCATCCCGGGCGGGTGGGCGGAGCCTCCCGCCGCCGCCATTACCGGCTCTAAGAACCGGTCAGAACTGGGAGCAACCCACCAGTAGTCCAGAGGAGGAACAAAGGAAATTTAAATCCCCATTGATGTGAAGATTCACAGGATGGCTTTGTGCTATTCACTGCCCTCAGCCTAACTAATTTCCTCTGACTATTGGAAGAATGAAACCAGGGGAACCACCACAAAACCTTCCAGAAGAAGATGGAGAAGAAGGGGGAGGAAAAAAAACATGAAGATAACAACCCCTTCTTTTAACCGGGTTCCATGGTTTCATTCTGGATGAGAAAGCATAAGAGCCTGCGATGGTGGATTGCACCAGAACTGAGAAACGTGTCATGTAAACACCACTGTTGTTTGCTAAAGCTGCACAGCAAAATGTTTTCAATCATCAGACATCCTATCAAGAGGAATCCTTTTTAACGGAAGCTATTTCCCCGTGTAGAGGAAAGCTAGGGAGTGACATTGTACGTAAGTGCTTTATAGGTTTCACATTTTTAATGTCACTGCATTCTATGGGTTTGTTGGAAACTTTTTATCTCGTCTTTATTACTTTATAAGCAACTCAAGGTAGTAAACATTCATAATACTCCTTTCTCCTCCTATTTTTCCCCACAACAACCCTATGAGGTAGGTTAGGTTGAAGAAGCATGGCTGACCCAAAGTCCTCCAGATGACTTTCATGCCCAAGATGACACTAGAACTCACCGTCTCCTGGTGATTGGCCCAAAGTCACCCAGACACTTTTCCAGCCTAAGGAAGGACTAGAACTCACTGTCTCCTGGTGATTGGTCCAAAGTCACCCAGTTGGCTTTTGTGCCTAAGGCGGGACTATAACTCACTGTCTCCTAGTGACTGCCCCAAAGTCACCTAGCCAGCTTTCACGCCCAAGGCGGGACTAGAACTCACCGTCTCCAGGTGATTGGCCTAGAGTCACTCATCTGGCTGTCATGCCTGTAGGATTAGAACTCACCATCCCTGGTCATTGGTCCAAAGTCACTCACTCAGCTGGCTTTCATGCCTAAGGTGGGACTAGAACTCACCTTCTCCTAGTTTAATAAGCTAGCACTTTAATGACATTGTATGTAGTATTAAAAGGACTCTCAGCTACTCCACTCGGTTAACATACATTGTGCCAGGAAAAGATTCATCTGTCCCATGCTGCTGACATTTCCAAACCCCAAGTTATTGTTTAATGTTATGTGTTTAACAAACCATGGTTTAGAATGAGACGTGAACCCAGCTGAAAGGTCATCAGGATTCTACATATGCTTCACATGCAGGAATGCTGATTTAAGTCATGTCTCCTTTGAGCCGAGTTTGAATCTTGGCAACTCCACGGACATAACCCTGCAGTCTTGTTGGTCACAACATGGGAACCAATTGTTACAGTCTTCCTTCAAGATGTTTTTTGACTTTCCAGTCTAATCTACAGTTCTGATATTTCCTGCTTGACTATTCAAGCACTATCATACCTGACACTCCTTAGTTTTTTCAGATCAGCCAAGGTTAGTGCTGCTACCTATTTCTGCTCAAATTGTGGGGAAATGAGTGCCAAGGAACTCTGGAAACATTGTCAGGTTCAAATATTTTCATTTATTAAAATATAAAATACAGAAATACGAAGAAAAATGAAGAGAGTGGGAAAATAGAGGAGGGAAAGGGGAGAAGGAAAAAGTGTAGGAGAAAGGGGAAAAGAAAAAGAAAAAAGCATCAACTTTTAGCTCCTTTTGGCACAGTAGATTAAGGTAATAACATAAAATCTTAACTTTTTATTTGTACATAATATACTGTATACTGCATAGCCATGTCTATAACAAACCTATCTAATCAGCAAAATCAAAGTTTCATTTTTTTCCACCTGTAACACAAAGTTCAAAAGAGGTTCCCAAGTAGGAACAAAATTAATTGTATTCTTTTCTTTAATCAAAGCAGGCAATTTAGCTATCTCTGCTAACTCCACCAACTTTTGCAGCCGTTTGTTCATTTCAAGGACATTCTGAAACATCGTCAAAAACTTTCTCATTGCTCCAGAATTGGGCAGAAGGTAGATCTTCACTTACCAACAGATTTAATTCTGACCCGTAATCACAAATCTGTCGATCTTTTCCTCTTCCTAAATTATATTGCTGAACAGAATGCAAAGAAAGTTTGAGATAACGATGGGTGGGTTGTTGTTTTTAAAAAAGAAGTCTTCCAACTCAAAACGCATTTCTGAGCTCAGAATTTCTTTAATCCTAATTGCATACACCTCACATTGAGATCCATCTCACTGTGGATTTCATCATGCTAATAATAAAACCCAAGTGAGATTTTGTAAGCCCATCCTTGAAGTAGCAATAGCAATAGCAATAGCACTTAGACTTATGTACCGCTTTACAGTGCTTTACAGCCCTCTCTAAGCGGTTCACAGAGTCAGCATCTTGCCCCCAACAATCTGGGTCCTCATTTTACCCACCTCGGAAGGATGGAAGGCCGAGTCAACCTTGAGCCGGTGAGATTTGAACTGCCGAACTGCAGCTAGCAGTCAGCTGAAGTAGCCTGCAGTACTGCACTCTAACCACTGCGCCACCTCGGCTCCTGACTATATCTCTACCCAATGTAAGGAAAATCAAATATTTTAGCAAGATGACAAAGGATAAATATGGAGACTCCCCTTGATATACAATTCAGAGGATATTTGAATAGTTCATCGTAGCTTCCTAACAAACACTTCTGAGTGCTGCTCAAACTTTACGAAAAGGTTAACAGCGTGAAGACATAAAACATGTGGGGGAAACTACCAGTAAATTGTTACTGCATTTAAAAAAAAAGAAAAACTATTTAAGTTTTTCTTAGAGCACTGGGGATTGATAGAAGCTTGGAAAAGTGACTTAAAAGCCTCCAAGGGAGTTTGCTTATTTTGTGAGGTTGCTGTAAAAATAACAAAAACCTTGGATGAATTCAAGTGTTCCAAGCAAATATTTTGTCTGCCATTGTTTGATCCATTTATGCAAACGGGAAGCTCCTGGCTATAACAGACATGTTCAACCAATTTAATCTGTTAACTGGTTAAGCCCTAGGCTTTGTCATCAAAAAGTATCCCTGGCATATAACAGATTGTCCTTGATATCAAAGTCATAAAACACAGAATCAGACAGCTGAAAGGGGTCTTGGAGGTCTTCTAGTCCAACTCCATGCTCAAGGCAGGAGGAGGCTTTATGTCAAATGGCTGTCCGCTCTCTTTATTTATTTATTTTATTTTTATTTATTTATTTTGTCAAGCATGTATATGATTACAGCAAAGTATAAACATTAATAGGAGTATATAATAAGTACAAACATGGTTTTGAGTACATATTTTTCGAATACATGGGGACTTTAGGACAGGGACGGTAGGCACGCTGGTGCGCTTATGCACACCCCTTACAGACCTCTTAGGAATGGGGTGAGGTCAATGGTAGACAGTCTAAGGTTAAAGATTTGGGGGTTTGGGGAAGAAACTACAGAGTCGGGTAATGTATTCCAGGCATTGACCACTCTGTTGCTGAAGTCGAATTTTTTGCAATCAAGTTTGGAGCGGTTTACATTAAGTTTGTATCTATTGTGTGCTCGTGTGCTCGTGCGGTTGAAGCTTAAGTAGTCATTGACAGGTAGGACATTGT
>QLTV01000380.1:245034-258307 GCA_003457575.1 Thermophis baileyi
AGGTTGTATTTTGTGTTCGGATTATTTTTGCCAATGTGTAAGATGGAGCATTTGTTGCTTGAGATTTGAAGTTGCCACTTGATTGACCATTCTGATACATAATCAAGGTCTTTTTGAAGGGTAGTAGTATTGTCGGTGGTGTTGAATAGTTTTACATCATCTGCGAAGAGGACGCAGTTGCTTTTTATATTGTCACAAAGGTCATTTATGTAAATAATAAAGAGAGTTGGTCCTAAAACGCTGCCTTGGGGAACTCCACTGTTGACAGGTATAGGGTTTGATAAAGCGTTTCCTATTTTGACCACTTGTTGCCTTCTTCTTGAAAACATCCAGTGATGGAGCAATCACAACTTCTGGAGGTAACTAGTTAATTTTTCTGTCAGAAAATTTCTCCTTTCTTCTAGGTTGGATCTCTCTTTAACAAGCTTCCACCTGTTATTTCTTCTCCTAATCAGTGATGTTTTAGAGAATAAGTTGACCCCCCCTTTTCTGTGACAGCCCCTCAAGTAGTGGAAAACATCTATTACATCCCCCCAATCCTTGTCTTTAATAGGCCAGACATACCTAACACCCTGTTCAACAGAAGCAGCTCAATGAAAATGTTCTGACATTAGATTTTAATAAAAAGGGGAAAAAACCGCAACCCTACGACAGAATTGTACAAACTGCAGTTAACAGTCAACTGTGTGGTTAACTGCTGAATAAAGCCAGCATGGTGTAGCGCTTAAGGGACCAAGGCTGAGAATCCAGATTCAAACTTACTTTCGGCTATGGAAGGAAAATGTTAACAATCCATTTTACAGATATATTGAGTGAGGCCTGCAATATGCATTAAAAGAGGCTAACAAATATGCAGCACCAATCTTCTCAAAGGACTACAAAAACAGATTGATTATTCCCTTGATAAACTGTGCTAGAGATTAAAGCGAAACCTATCCAACAAATAGAAGGACAAATACTTTGGAAGAAGAATATATTTTACTTTGGGAAAGGAAGTTTGGCTAAACTGGCGTTCTTCGTGCCAACAGGAATCTTAGTAGAGAGATATTTGAGCAATTTATCTAGATACCAGAAGGTTTCTGATGTGGTCACACACCAAAAATTCCTTAACAGATTTAAGGACCCTGGACTAAGAGGAGAGAATTAAGAACAAGTGTAGGAATAAGTAACGGGAGAATGTAAACAGTTGGATTTCCAAAGGTTAATGTACACTTGTTGATCAATTCTCCTGGCTAAGGATAGGTTATTAGAAAGAGGGTGGGTAGCTCAAGGAAAATATGTGGCCGTTGAGTTCATTAGCAAGGAAGGTAATTAAGAGTCCCATTAATTAAAAAAGGGATTGAAGAGAACCAGGCATTTTCATGATGCCTTTCTATACATCCTCGAGACCATTTTGGTCCCTCCATCTCCAAATGACTACACCAGAGCCAGAAAAACATAGAGGTTCAAGGATGGATGGATGGATAGTATCAGCATTCCAAGTAATGCACCCATAGAAAGCAGAACTCCGAGGCAGGTAGATTCCTCAAAGAACAATTTTATTGGATACATCGTATTGGCACAACTGGTGAAAACCGACTCTGAAAGTTCCCGCAGTTTTCACCTAATTAAAAGAGAAAGTTTTCCCCCTTTCCCCAAGTCATCAGTCACATGGTCCAATCGAGGTGCTGGCCAGTTGCTTGGTTACTTTGCTCCTCCTCTCCCAGCCACCTGTTGGAATGACCTTGGTTCCCACAGGAAAACTTTTTATTTTGACTGCAAAGCTCCAGCTAACTATTTCCCTCCCCCTCCCATCTAGTGGCAACCCTGAAGCCTCAGAGATGGCCCCAGCCAGGTTCACTTCACAGGGTTGACAGATAGATGGATCAATGGATAGATGACAGATGGATATAGATAGACAGGCAGGCAGGCAGACAGACAATGACCCAAACCAGTGGGTATCCTTTGCTGATCCAACTCAGTACCCCCATGTTTTTATTACAAACTCTTCTAGCTACAAAGAAAAATAGAGAACCCACACGGGACATGAACACCTAAACATTTAAGCAGAGCAGAGGCGAGAAAAAAAAATACCTTTAAAATATTCCGACCTCAGAAAAAAGCTTCAAAACATTGAGCACCCGAAGGAGAAGAGTAATTTCTACATGAGGAGTAGGCGCTAACTCAAATTTTGAATCTAATGGTTTCTGTTTCTAGGAAACCTGTGGGCTATTCTCTTTTGAACAGATGAATAACTAAGCTTTCATGCTGGTAAAAAAGCTCCATACATCTTTACAAACAGCTCCCGTAAAGATTATGGGAGAACTCCCTTGCCAGGGTGCAAACAGAGGAAGCTCTGCTGTGAAAATACAGGTAGTCCTTGACTTACAGCCGTTCATTTAACGGCCACGCAGAGCATTGAAAAAGGGACTTACGACCGATGTCCTCGCACTTATGACCTATGCAGCGTCTCCAGGGTCACATGATCAAAATTCGGTCATGGCAACCAGCAGGCGTTTACTAGAGTTGCAATGTCCCGGGGTCATGTGATCGCCATTTGTATCCTTCCCAGCCAGCTTTCCACAGGCAAAGTCATTGGGGAAAGCCAGATTCACTTAACGACTGAGTGACTCACTCAACAACTTTGCTTAACAACCGTGGGGAAAAGGTTGCAAAATCGAGCACTGAACAATGCTTAGCTCTCAATCGGAATAGAGCTGGAAGGGACCTTGGAGGTCTTCCACTCCAACCCTTGCTCAAGCAGGAGACCCTACTATCAGGGTTCCAAGTAATACATCCATCGCAAGGATTCCTCAAAGGATAGCTTTATTGGAAATATCATATTGGCACATATCTGGTGAAAACCGACTCTGAAGAGTCCCACGGTGTTCACCTAATTAAAAGTGAAAGTTCCCCCCCCCATCCCAAACAATCAGTCACATGGCCCAATCAAGGCAGCGGGCGCTGGTCTGGTGATATCATTCTTCCTTCCTCCTGCCAGGTGTGAGAACGTCCTTGGTTCCCAAGAGAAAGTATTTTGTTTTGACTACACAGCCCCAGCTATCTCTAATCCCCCCCCTCCCTATCCCTCAGCTCTAGTGTAGCAGCACTGAAGCTCCAAGATGGCTTCAGCCAGGCCAGTTTCAGGGTTGACCATTTCAGACAAGTAACTGTCCACTCTCTTCTTTAAAAACCTCAGTGATGAAGCACCTATAACCTCTGAAGGGAAGCCCCTTCCACTGGTTAATTGTTCTCACTGTTAAGAAGTTTCTCCCTAATTCCAGATTGCTTCTCTCCTTGATTCGTTTCCATCCATTGTCCCAAAGGTGCTTTTTTTCAAGAGGCAACTGGACTTTCTTTGTTTTTCCATGAAGATGTTTCGCTTCTCATCCAAGAAGCTTCTTCAGTTCTTCAGTTCAGTGAAATATCTTCAAGGAAAAACAAAGAAAGCCCAGTTGCCACTTGAAAAAGCACCTTTGGGACAACCATGACCTGGATGACTGAGAATCTCCATAGACATTTCCATCCACTGCTTCTCGTCCTGCCTTCTGGTGCTTTGGAAAGTAAGTTGACCCCTCTCTTCTTTGTGGCAGCCCCTCAAATACTGCCATAATGGATATTAGCAATGAATATTCTGGTCCCAACTCTGATAGTTGAGGACTACGTACATGTTGTTTCTAAGTTCTTTACTCTTTACACCTGATGAGGTAGGGGATTTTAGTGCATGTTGCAGGGGGAAAACACTCAAACAACAGGGCTTGTGAAGTGAGGCGGCCTAACTAATATATTTCTTAGGACTTTCCTGCCCACAGAATATTTTTCAAAAGACATGCAACCGATTCAATCACTAGAAAGAAGGGAAAGAGTTGTTTGTTTTAAAAACTACTAGACTAAAGCCAATGCCCCAAATTAGTTCTCCATCAGCCAAAACCATAAAAGGAATCAAGATAGCAGCAGAATGTTGAACAGCTGGCCTCTTTCAAAGTAGAGCTTCATTCTATTTATTTATGTTTTCTTCCAATGTGGGTTTTTCCTTCACAAAAACAAAGTTTTGTTAGAAGTCGGCAAAGCTAAAATGACCCCTACTCGAGCCGATTCGATCCTCCTGTAAATCAGAACTGAGCTTAAACGGCAGGGAAGTATTAGGATCTGTTTGCACCATTAGCCAAGGGAGGGTTTACGTTCATTGAAAACAGACACCTATAAACCCACAATTACACAGCTTGGACTGGTGAGTAGAATTACTTCCAGCTCTTGAGATGAATTATTATTTCATTTCTAAGCCACTATCCACTTTGTAATTAGGGGGAATTCATTAAACGATGGGAAGCCATACTTGGACTATCAATAATGGTCATTATGCAATCTGGATCAGTAATTCTCCACTAGGAAAACACGGCTAGTCCTCAACTTATAACCGTTCGTTCAAAGTTACAACGGCACTGAAAGAAAAAGTGACTTATGATCGTTTTTCAACCTGACGACCGTTGCAGCATCCCTGTGGTCATGTGATCAAAATTCGGAGGCTTGGCAACTGGCATGTACTTAGGATGGTTGCAGTGCCCCGGGGGTTACGTGATCCCCTTTTGCGACCTTCTGACAAGCAAAATCGATGGGGAACCCAGGTTCGCTGAACAACCGTGTGACTGACTGAACCGCTGCAGTGTGTCAGGCCTGGAAGCCATCTTTTTCTTTGGGCCTTCAGGCCTGCCATGTTTCCTACTGTGGGAAACTGGGAGGGGGGATTGTATGGAGCTAGGGCAGTGGTTCTCAACCTTTCTAATGCCGCGACCCCCCCGCCACCGCGACCCCTCCCCGCACGGGATGAGGTGACAAAGGGGGCGTGGCACCAGGGGTGAAATGCTCAGTTCGGGCTTGCCTAACAGCTGATAGCGTCGGAAGCGGGAGACTTCGCCCGGACGCCATTTGGGTTCTTTTACCCTCTGCGCATGCGCAAAGCGTTCTGCGCATGCGCAGAGGGTAAAAGAACCCAAATGGCGGTGTCCGGGCGGGTGGGCGAAGTCTCCCACTTCTGTCGCTACCGGCTATCCGGCGACCCGCAGGCACGGCCGAACCGGGAGCATTTCACCCCTGCAGTGACGGTGGCACCAAGATGGTGGGCTAACGCGCGCGGCGACCCCTGTAAAATGGTCGTTCGACCCCCAAAGGGGTCGCGACCCACAGGTTGAGAACCGCTGAGCTAGGGTGATATATAGTCATAATAACATTCCTTTCTCAGAGAGTCGAGGACATCTTGCCCTGCACCTGACTGGTTGGAACTGGGAGGCATCTCCAGTTGGGACGGTGCATTGATTGGACCATGTGATGGACATATGGGTGCTGGGGCAGGGTCTTGAACTTTCATTTGGGTGGGGAAAACCCGAATCTGAAAGCTGGAAGCTTTCAGATTCGGGTTTTCCCAGATGTGCCAAGATGACATCTCTTGTAACTTTGAGGAAACTCAAGCCTTGGAGTTTTCTTTCGTTGGGGGTGTTACTTGGAACCCTGACACAGTGATTCGCTTAACAACAGTGGCGAGAAAGGTCGTCAGATGGGGCAAAACTCACTGAACTACTGTCTTGCTTAATGACTCCATTGCTTAGCGATGGAAATTTTTGGCTCAATTGTAGTTGTTAAGACGAGAACTGTTTTATACCCCGACTTCTTAGCAATGTGTACAAAGTGTGAAAGACCCTAGCATTGTGGCCCATTTACAATGCTAGTTGTTCAACTAAGAAAGTAATATCTACTTCTGTGTATGTGGATTCAGAGCCTTTCATAATCATCAGTGCTGTTGTAACTCTGGACAGTTGCTACATGAATGGTTGTAAGTCGAGAACTACCTGTACTACAGGAGCATATGTCTTCAGTACAGGTAGTCCTTGACTTACAACAGTTCATTTAGTGACCAAAGTTACAACAGCACTGAAGAAAGGGACTTATGACCGTTTTTAACACTGTAGCATCCCCATGATCACGTGATCGAAATTCAGACGCTTAGCTACTGGTTCATACTTATGACCGTTGCTGTTTACCAAGGCCATGTGATCCCCTTTTGCGACCTTCAGACAAGCAACATCCATGGGGAAGCCAGATTCGCTTAACAACCGGGTTACCAACTGATCAACTGCACTGATTCATAACTGCCGTGGCAAGAAAGGTTGTAAAATGGATCAAAATTCACTTAACAAATGTCTCACTTAACAACAGAAATTTTGGGCTCAATTGTGGTCGTAATTGAAAACTACCTGTACAGAGGACCCCAGCTTGAAAATTCCAGAAATGCTGGGTGTTCTGCTGATTTAACAAGGCCAACTCTCTGTAGCCAGTTTGCTTTTCCAACTCAAATATATTAGACATCCGTAGTTACCAACCTCTAGTTGCCAAGTATACAGCACTTTTCTATAATCCCATATGGCTTGTTTACATTGTATTTCTGGTAATTTCTCCAGGGGATTTTAAATTAATCTAATATAATTGTTACCTCTTATCATATTAAAACTTGTAGGTGTCCTTTTTAGTTAACAGTTGATCTTACTGGGATAAGCTCAAAGAGCAGGAAGGAACGCTGAGCATCACTCAAATTCCATTACATCCTTTTTAAGCACAGGGGGGAAAAAGGGGGGGACGTGACCCTCCTCATTTCTAATTCCATAGGAAAAAAATTCTACATCATTTTGACTGTGGATAAAATGCAAAATGCTCTTAAGTTGCTTTCTCCAGTCCCAATGTGACCGTTCGCTGTGGACCTGTACGACCTTAAACTGTAATTCTTAGATTCAGATTTTACATTCAATTGTAAAATTCCATTTGGTTTGGGCCTCCCGAATACATTCGTCGAGGAAATGTGGAATATAATCCATCTTTTGTGGCATTAGTGCATATCCTGAGGACCCCAAAATGTATCCACCTCTCAAAAATTCTTCAGTGTGATTCCATAACTCTTCCAAAGATAGCAGGGTGGATAAAAAAAATTGAAAAGAAGATCAGAAGGCAGCCAAGAACAGGGGAGAAATTTAAGTTTCTTTTCCTAGTCGTCCTAAAGTTGTGAGTAAGGGACAACTACACCGCCAACCTTTACTCTCCAAGATCTGCAAGAACCGGTTGGCCATCTGCTCCTTTTATCTCAACCATCTATTTACCCAACTCCAGTGTTTGTGCAATGAATGTTTTAAGTGATGCAGCTGCAAAACTCATTTGCTATGCTTCCCTTTGTGAACCATCATCACCTATATTACTTTTCCCCCTTCTCTGAAACAGGTCTATTGACAGATGAAACATGCCCTAGCATACAATTTAGCTCATGTCGCAGGCAATCTTTTGCGTGGCGATACAGCTGAACGCAGAGTCATAAAAATGAAGCGCGCCCCAAAAGGAACAATCACATAGTTTAAAAAAAAACCTGCTTACCAACTGAATGTTTTTCCTCCGGCTTCATTCACTTATTGGTAGTCCTCCATTTACGACCACAAACGGCACCAGAATTCCTGCTGCTAAGCAAGGCAGTCGCTAAGAGAGTTCTGCCTGCTTTTGCAACCTTTTCGCCACAGTTAAACCAATTACTGTGGTCGTTAAGCGAATCATGCGGCCATTAAGCAAATCCGGCTTCTCCCATTGACTTTGCTTGTCAGAAGTTGGGTTGGGAAGGTTGCACATGGAGATCACATGATCTCGGGATACTGCAAAACCATCATAATAAATGCATGCTGGTTGCCAAATGTCTGAATTTTGATCACGCGACTGCAAGGATATTGCAACGGTTGTTAATGCAAGGACTGGTTATAATCACTGCAGGGGTAGGATTCAAAAATTTTTACTACCGATTCTGTGGGCGTGGCTTGGTGGGCGTGGCTTGGTGGGCGTGGCATGGCTTGGTGGGCGTGGCAGGGGAAGGATACTGCAAAATCTCCATTCCCACCCCACTCCAGGGGAAGGTTACTGCAAAATCCCCATTTCCTCCCGATCAGCTGGGACTCGGGAGGCAGAGAATAGATGGGGGCGGGGCCAGTCAGAGGTGGTATTTACCGGTTCTCCGAATTACTCAAAATTTCCACTACTGGTTCTCCAGAACTGGTCAGAACCTGCTGAATCCCACCTCTGCACTTCTGTAACTTGGAACAGTCACTAAACGATTGTAAGTCAAGGACTCCCTAGAAACTATGATCTATCCATTATGATAGATTCATACTATGGACTATAGAGTCATAAAGCAGGGAGAAGCTGAAAAACAGTAACTGTGACAGGAACCTTGGAGTCCTAGTCACTTAAACATGAGCCAGCAGTGTGTGGCAGCAGCCAAAAAAGCTAATACAATCCTTGCTTGTATAAACAGGGGCATAGAATCAAAATCACGTGAAGTACCGGTATTAGCACCGCTTTATAAAGCCTTAGTAAGGCCACACCTGGAATACTGCATCCAGTTTTGGTCACCACGTTACAAAAAAGATGTTGAGACTTTGGAAAAAGTGCAGAGAAGAGCAACCAAGGTGATTAAAGACCTGGAGACTAAAACCTATGAAGAATGGTTGCAGGATTTGTGTATGTCTAGTCTAGAGAAAAGAAGGACTAGAGGGACATGATAGCAGTATTCCAGTATTTGAGGGGCTGTCACAAAGAAGAGGGGGTCAACTTATTTATCCAAAGCACCAGAGGGCAGGACAAGAAAGAATGGATGGATGGAAACTCATCAAGGAGAGAAGCAACCTGGAATTAAGGAGAAACTTCCTAACAGTGAGGACAATTAACCAGTGGAACAGCTTACCCTCAGAAGTTGTAGGTTCACTGGAGGTTTTTAAAGAAGAGACTAGACAGCCACCTGTCTGAAATGGTATAGGTCTCCTGCTTGAGCAGGGGGCTGGACTAGAAGACCTCCAAGGTCCCTTCCAGCTCTATTCTGATTAACATCTTGTTTGTGTAGGAGATGACCAGCCTGAGCCCAAGAGTGGGGTCAAATGCATCATCAGTTTGGAGTCTACACACACACACACACACACACACACACACACACACAGAGTGTAAGAGACTGGCGCCAATTCATCTTGACCATTAGTAGATCAGATTCTTGTGCATAGGTTGCATGAAGTAAACATGTAAGTACTTTTGAACATTATCCTGACTCCTGACTGTTTTGCAATGGAAGTTATTATTATTATTTTGCATAAAAAAGATGGGTGACATATTGTCCTGTTTTACACATCGCACTAAGTCAGAATGGGGTTGGATTCTACAGCACCTTTGTGACTTGGGTTGCCTTAATATGAAATCCAGCCACAATGTTTTGCAAACCATGAATTTAGCATTATCCCTCAATCATGCCATGATACCTTGCTCAAATCATGCCTTCTGCAACTCTATTGCTTATGATAAAAGAGGCAATTATATAACCTCTAACCATTCACTCCACACAAACTCACTGAATTCGTGATATTCTGAATTGGCTAAATGCTATGTTCTATGAGCAATAGTTAGTCAGGTTACACCAATTATGTGTTATGCATTACAGATCACTGTATTATAAAAGAACATCAGGTATACCAATCCATGCTGGCCAATTTATACACCACATAACATATACTCATATAGGCATTAGGCACTGATTCAAGAAAAACACTCACAAATTCACACTGCCTACCTATTATTGGTAAGTATTGCTGAGTTTGAGTTTACAGCCTGTATGTAAAGATTAGATGATAGATAGATAGATAGATAGATAGATAGATAGATAGATGGATGGATGGATGGATGGATGGATGGATGGATGGATGGATGGATGGATGGATGGATGGATGGATGGATGGATGGATGGATGGATGGATGGATGGATGGATGGATGGATGGAAGCAATTTTAGATGGCCAACCATCAGAAGCAGTTTGAATGAAACTATAATTGAAAAAAAGCAAGGTATATCTAAAACAATCTTTTGGTAACAGTGGTTTAAAACTGCATAAATAAAGTTTAAAATCTATAATCACAGTCTTCAGGCATTTTACTCTACAGGAGTCATAGAGATGACTGGACTTGTTCTAGCTGTAAGGATAATCCAATATCTGGAAACAAGTTCTTATGTTCTGTCCATTTCCACAGTCCTCTTCGTCCTTTTATAGAAACCCAGCCCAAGTTATATTCTTCATTAAGCACAGGCAAAAAAAAAAAAAAAGTATATGAGTTAACAGTTTCTAGCCGATCAGATGGGAGATGGATATTCTAGGAAACAACGTCCATCAGCTGCCCTCTACCTTCCTTCTAGAAATAAGGCTGTACAGTATTTTATTTCAAATGTGATTACAACTGGTTCTTCCCTACAAGCATCCGATTTAAAAACTGTACACATATTAAAGTTGCAAATAAAAAACAACAGCAACAAAAACCCTGCAGTGTTGTTTCATTCATTGCCTATAAGAGGCATCAGGACAAAACGCAAACCATAAATTAAAAAAAAAAAGTAATGTATCATAGAAACGGTTCTTGAATTAATACGAACAGCAGAGAGAATTCATGCTCAACTAAATTTGCAGCATTATACATTTGCTGTCCACTGAACGGCACTGTACAGTTGTCTAGAGCTTATTAAAACACTTTAAAAAAAAAACTCCAGTGATTCTGCAACCTCTAATTCGTAACAATGTCTCTCCTTCCTTTTCATATCATCAACACAGCAGCCGCTTGATATTTTTCCATGTTGCATTTGCCAAGGAGAATATACACATAAGGCTTTGTTCAAAAGCTGTTCCAATATCGCCTGGTGAAAAGGCACGTGCGCGCACACACACACACACACAAACGCACCCTGCATTTGGTTACACTGCATTTATTAAATATATGAAATAAGCTGTCAGCTCTAATTTATATAATTCTCAAGCCACTCACTCCAGAGAGAGCTACTGAAGATATTTCTTCCCACCACGCATATCTGAAATTAGAGCTGTCTTAATGAAAAAGAAATTTCACTTTGCTGACATCCATCTAACAAGGATTAAACGGTTCCAATGAGAAACTTCTGAAAACACTCCCCAAATTTTTTTTTTTTAAATAATCTTTTCCTTCCCTGCTGGCTTTCCATTTTCCCAAACTTTTATCAAGTGACACTAACAATAAACCCAGATATCAGTGAAGTCTTTTGCAAGGAACTGCAATTTCTCAGTATCTTAAGGCAGCATCTCATACGAGAGGCCCCCCCGAGGTTGCACAAACAGAGCCAAAGGGGACGAGTTCACTGTGAAAGGGATCTTTATAATACAGGGACGAAGGCCCAGTGCTAATAACTTGGCGTGCTATTGACACAAGCATAGTGCAAATAGCCAAGTCCTTTATGGAGTAACATGAGTCACAGTGTACCTCTTTAAGTTTGAAATTTTCCCTTTCCTTGTCTGGCAGCTGGTGAAAACAAACCAGATACGGTTGAAACATATTTTGTGTAATGCATTTAGCCGCAGGGAATATCCATCCCTTCTGGCTATTACATGTATTCTGTCATCTGTAATCTCTTGACAAGAAAAGGAGATATCAATAAGACACAGAACTAAGCAGCAGCTACAACTTTTCCAGCTGGCTCAAGGAGACACATTAAAAGGGTTCTTTTCTTGATGAAGACAGGAGCTGAAGGATCTGGTAGACACCTCCTTTCTCAGTTGGGGTGGTCCAGAATTCCTCGGCATGGCTTTATTTTAGATGCAAAGACTCACGAGACTCCCATCAAGTTGCCCCATAAACATGGTCGGTTGGTAGAGCCAAACCCTTGCTTTAACATCCTGAACCAGGAAGAAATGTGGAGGAATGTGGAAAAGGAGTGGGACTATTGTGAGAACAGGGACAGAGAAATGGCAGGCGGCAAACACACACAATCACTGGTAGTAATCCATACAACTGTAATGCAATCTAAATACCCAGCCTTAAACACACACACACACACACACACAGGTCTGATCTCGTACAAGCCGAACCACCAAATAAAAAGGAAACATACACAGCAGCTGCCTCCAAACTCCTGCATCCAAAGCAGAACCAGCAAAACTGTTTATTGTTCCCACCCACCCAACCCCCCAAGACAGAAAAACACATCTTTAAAAATGCACTTTTTTGGGGGGGGGGAGACTTGAAAATCCCATGCACGGGGATATTTTCTTCACCAGCAGGTCCCTTGCTACGACCCATGAAAACCACCATATCCTGCAAGGACCCCACTTTGTAAGCGCCAAACGAAAATTCTGCCTTATTTCCACCGAGCTGGGAGGAAGTTACAAGGGACTGTATTTGCAAAGGGGAAATAGAAAACAACAAACAACAACAACAACAAATAACTGAGAAAGGATGGGAGGGGGAAAGTTCTGGCGAGGAAAAAAGAAACTTGGGAAAATTCTGATTTTAAGAAAGGGAAAAAAACTAGTTTTAAAATCAGCGCATCGGTACAAGTTGTAAGATCGAGACCATCTTTCCCCCCCCCCCCACCTTTCTCCTGCCTCCCCTCGAACTACGTACGACCCAACCACCGCCACCCCTCTAGAAGCCAAACCAAACTACGACAAAAACCACAACACCGTCCAATGCAAATCCAAAAACTGTAACACAATTACGCACCCCCTGGAACAAAAGATTAAGGTGGGGGGGGGCGGGAGAGATAGAAAGAAATAGAGATAGAGAAATAGAGAAAGAAGGGAGAGGGGGAGAGGGAGGAAGGGGGAGACAGGGGGAGACAGGGAGGGAGGGAGAGAAGAGAGGGAGAAGGAGAAGAGAGGGAGGGAGACAGAAGAGAGAGAGAAGAGAGAGAAGAGGAAAGGAGGGAAAGAGAGAGAAGAGAGGGAGGGAGGGAGGGAGAGAAAGAGGGAGAGAGGGAGAGAGGGAGAGAGGGAGAGAGAAAGAGAGAAAGAGGGGGGGAAGAGAGAGAGGAAGAATAATGAAAAATACTCACTTTGTTGTAGCTGTAGTAACCCAAACACTGGGTAAAGTCCAGACTGGAAGGGTCTCCGGGAAGCGAGCTCCCCGAGGCAGCGGGATAAAACCTTACATCCATTTCGCAGGGTTGATATCTTGGGGTGCAGCAGGGCGGGGGGAGAGGGTGGGGGGGGCAGCCAGAGGGGCGATCAGGCTGGAGGAGGGGAGGGTATGTGGCGGGGGTGGGAGAGCTGCTTGGTCCAAAGGGGCGAAGTTCTGGAGAAGCTTGGACTAGATCCACCTTCCAAAGGGCTGCCGCCCCCCTCCTTCCCCAGCACACCCACAAAAACACGCGCGCGCGCGGGCGCAGCACACAGAGAGAGAACGAGAGAGAGAGAGACCCGCACTCCGAGCAGGCAACGCGG
>QLTV01000380.1:299612-312970 GCA_003457575.1 Thermophis baileyi
AAAGAAAGGTACTGGATTGTTCCTACATCCCGCTCCTTCCTTCCTGCGTGAATCTAACAGAAGGAAGGAAGGAAGGAAGGAAGGAAGGAAGGAAGGAAGGAAGGAAGGAAGGAAGGAAGGAAGGAAGAAAGAAAGAAAGAAAGAAAGAAAGAAAGAAAGAAAGAAAGAAAGAAAGAAAGAAAGAAAGAAAGAAAGAAAGAAAGAAAGAAAGAAAGAAAGAAAGAAAGAAAGGCCAAACTATTTTGTTTAGACAGATGGGAGGAAAAGAGAGAAATATTTCCTTAAAGAGCTTATTATAATGGTAAAACTACTTGTTGTTTTGAAACACCCAGCTTTTTTTTAATGAATTCTAAGCAACAGTGAATGAGTTCAATGCCAGCTTTTTCTGAAAGATACCTGGATTCATTTATCTTTGATACAGAAAAACATTGCTTATCTCTTCATCGCTGATGTTTACATTACAGAAAGCAACCTACAGTATATACCTGCCTGGCCAGGTGAGACCTTCACGTCTCCATTTGTGGAAGTACCTTTGACACGGAAGCTCTGCCACCCAGTACAAATATTTGCATCCCGACAAGAGTTATTTCTGAGTAAAATACCTGTTAGCAAATCAAGAAGGGATGTTCTATAACTGAAATGGCAGCTGCACGTTTGCTTCTTTAAATGTATTTGCTTATGATTAGTCAAACGTCATTAACTCAGCTGGAATGGTGCCATTAAGGCATTTATAGGAGCTCATTAAAACCTGTTGTTTTAATAAGTTCTATACTTTCCAAATAGGAAAGTATCAAACCTTAAAGAGAAAAGGGTACCTTGTTTATTAATTTAGCGTATGGCATATCATACATGAACTAGCAATATATACTAACGTTTCATCTAGATTAGTAGAACACAGTAAAATACAAATGTTCAAAAGATCTGTGTTCAAATCTAGGCCATGGAACCATTGAAGGGCAGCATCATTTATATTTTAAAAAATCAGATACTGGACCAGTATATGCCCTCAGCTTACAGCTGGTCACAATGTGCAGTATTCCAGAATTTGAGAGGCTGCCACAAAGAAGAGGGGGGTCAACTTATTTTCCAAGGCACCAGAAGGCAAGACAAGAAACAACGGATGGAAACGAATCAAGGAGAGAAGCAACCTGGAATTAAGGAGAAACTTCCTAACAGTGAGAACAGTTAACCAGTGGAACGGCTTGACTTCAAAAGTTGTGGGTGCTTCATCTTTGGAGGCTTTTAAGAAGACACTGGACAGCCATTTGTCTGAAATGGTACAGGGTCTCCTGCTTGAGCAGGGGGCTAGACTAGAAGACCTCCAAGGTCCCTTCCAGCTCTATTCTGATTGATTGATTGATTGATTGAAATGGTCTAAGATCTCCTGCTTGAGCAGGGGGTTGGATTGATTGATGTGATCTACAGTTTGACATGGGACCCTACAGTCACACTGAGGGGAGGATGCTATGCTCCATTTATACAGAGAGTCCCAGCAGAAGCCATGTGAGGTGCGAATCCTATTCAGGATTGTCCATTGCTGATGTGGTAGTTGAAAGCCTGGCATCTTTGCTGATGTTGTAAACCTCCCAGAGAGTGCTGTAAAGTGGTATATAAATCTAATTGCAAGTGCCATTTTTCTTAAATCCCAAGAGAAAATCCACAAGGGGATGCCTTTTGAGATTGAATGATGTGGGCTGCCAAGCCAAAGAATTCTATAACAGAATAACAGAGTTGGAAGGGACTTTGGAGGTCTTCTAGTCCAACCCACTGCTCCAGCAGGAAACCCAATACCATATCAGACAAATGGCTGTCCAATCTCTTCTTAAAAACCTTCAGTTTTGGAACACCCACAACTTCTGAAGGCAAGTCTTTCTACTGATTAATTGTTCTATCAGGAAATTTCTCCTTAGTTCTACTTGATTCTTTCCTTGATTACTTTCCATCCATTGCTTCTTGTCCTGCCTTCAGGTGCTTTGGAGAATAGCTTGACTCCCTCTTCTTTGTGGCAGCCCCTGAGATATTGGAACACTGCTATCATGTCACCCCTGGTCCTTCTTTTCATTAAACTAGACATACCTAGTTCCAGCAATCGTTCTTCATATGTTTTAGCCTCCAGTCCCCTAATCATCTTTGTTGATCTTCTCTGCACTCTTTCTTGAGTCTCAACATCTTTTTTATATCATGGTAACCAAAACTGGATGCAATTCCAAGCATGGTCCTACCAAGGCGTTATAAAGTGGTTCTCATCCATCCGATTGAAGGAGTGCATTTTTAAAAAGAGAAAAATGTGAGTTCAGGAGACGTATCTGGCGGAAGACTTGTTCAAAGGCATTCTCTGCTAACTCCATGTGAATATGGCTAGCAACTCTTATGTCATTTCCTTAATGCTACAAAATATTCCACACAACTAAGAGGGCTGAGTCCATCCATTACAGTCCATTTCCATTGTGTTCCATTTCTTCCTCCTCTCCAGCTCCCTAGTCAATGCCATTAATCAAAATCCTATAGCAGAAAATGCATGCATATAAGTCCAGCACATTTATTGCCATGGCAACTGTTCAGTCTCTTGTTCATGTGTCAAGCCACATCAGTGGAGATAAATTCTTTTGTTTTCACCCTTTCTGTTTTGCTTTTAATCCGTGGCGAAAAACCTAGTTTTGGCTTCCCTGCTTTTTAAACAGTAATATAATAATAATTAAAAACAAAAAACCCAAGATCGTAAAAATAAATTCCGCCGCGCGTCTAGTTTCCTCAAAGCATCGTTCAAATGGTTATAAAATTACAGCTGAATATTTAAGGTTAGACTGTAATAACAATTAAGGTATCAGAATGGCCTAACAGTGATGATATTGTTTTAATCCTTGAGATGGCTTGGGAATTTAATTCCTTGTGGATAGAAGAGCTTACCAAGATGAATATAAATCATTATGATACCGGAACATATCGTTCGTGAATTAGATTTCAGCATTTCAAAGAGAATGCCTCTAAGCCACAAATGAAGTTAATGTAATTCATTCTCAAGCTATGATGTTCGTGGTTATAATTTTTCTCCCTTCCATAATATTCAAGTTAATCTTTAATACACAGATTCTCTAAACTTGCAGCTGGAGGATGATCTTACGCTGCTTTGTGATTATGAAAAGAAAGCCCAGCTCTATTTATCTGGTTATGAGTCAAAGAGAATTGTGCCCAATTTTCAATAGCTCTAGATCAGAACCCGAGGGATCAAAGTCTTAATAAAGTAAAATAAAAAATGCCTGTAGGAGAATGAAAGTGACAGGATGCCATGCAATGAAAAAGATGTTGAGATTCTAGAAAGAGTGCAGAGAAGAGCAACAAATTTGATAAGAGGTCTGGAGGCTACACCATATGATGAACGATTGAGGGAAGTAGGTGTGTCTAGTCTAACAAAGAGAAGGACTATGGGTGCTATGATAGTCTCTGTACTTGAAGGGCTGTCACAGAGAAGATGGGGGTCAACCTATTCTCCAAAGCACCTGAAGGCAGGACAAGAAGCAATGGATGGAAACTAATCAAGGAGACAAGCAACCTAGAACTAAGGAGAAATTTCCCGACAGTGAAAACAATTAATTAGTGGAACAGCTTGCCTCTGGAAGTTCTGGGTGCTCCATCACTGGAGGTTTTCAGGAAGAGACTGGACAGCTAGTTGTCCAGAATGATATTGGGTCTCCTGTTTGAGCAGGGAGTTGGACTAGAAGACCTCCAAGGTCCCTTGCAACTCTATTATTCTATGTTCTATGTTCACTGCTAGCTCCAGATTCCAGGTATGGTGGCATCTCCAGATGTTGAGTGGACCCAACTCTTTCTTGGAAGAGTAACCATTAATGATTAACTTTCCTCTCTTTCTCTGAGGTCAATGGTCCTGAGGTCTCAAAGATATAAGGAGGTACTCTTAGAAACAAGAAAAACCCAGCAGAAGAAATGAATGCAATTGTCAATTCAGAAACAAAAGCAAGAGAATCTCAAAGCTGATTTTTCATTATCGGCTGCTCTCTAAGTCCATTTCAGTTCTGACGTGTGGTACTTTAACAAAATAAGTGACTTATTAATAATATTTAGTTGGACATGAAGCTGATATATTAAAATAGATGGCTACTAGAAGTTTAAAAAAATAGCATTTATTTTCCTCCAATTCACTGTTCAACTTTTCATATTACAAATCAGAATTAATCACAGGTTTAATTCTTTGTTTAATAATGTGTTTAATGTAAATTAAACTGTAAAAGATCCACAAGTCAGGAACTGAAAAGACTATTAAATCTTTCCTTTGTTCCCTTAACTGCTTTAGGCTGCCAACCTCAAAATAATTTTTCTGAAACAGACTCATTGACTTCAATTAGTCTAATAACCCTTAGTTAATTTTGATCTACTATATATAATATTTTGCATATCTCTTTTGTAATTAGATTTCTTTTTAGAAAAATCAAGCCAATACATATAATTTAAGCATGGTGGGAAATAGTGATAGAAGAATTTCCAGAGAAATATTTCAAGGACGGGATGAATGGGAAAGCTAAGATCTAGATTGAGAGAAAATATGGCTCAGTTCAAGATGGCGGTTTGGGAAGTTTCATTATTGTAGATGAGATTTGTAGACATGTTTAACAGATTAACAGAGTTGGAAGAGACCTTGTAGGTCATCTAGTCCAACCCCCCGCCCTAGCAGGAGACCCTATACCATTTCTGACAAATGGCAGTCCAAACTCTTCTTAAAAGCCTCCAGTGATGAAGCTCCCACAACTTCTGAAGGCAACTTCTGTTCCATGGGTTGATTGTTCCCCCTGTCAGAAATTTTCTCCTTATTTCTAGCTTGAATCACTCCTTGATCAGTTTCCATCCATTATTCCTTGTCTGGCCTTCAGGTGCTTTGGAAAATAGCTTGACCTCCTCCTCCTCTCTGTGGCAGCCCCTCTGTTGAGTCCTGAGAGGGCTCACAAACTGAGGCAAGACACCGTAGGTAAAGGCTAACAGGTTTATTCAGCTCATAAACATCGCTAACAGTAAAGCGCTATTCTGTCAGATAGCGCAGCTCGCTCGGCTAACAAGAGCGGCAAGAGTCAGAACCTTTGACAGCTCTTTATATAGTCGCGCCTGAAATGCTTTAGCCAATCAGGGCTCAGCGGCGTCTGCATCATCTGCGGACTGGAGGGAAACCCGGACGCAGCACTCCTCCATCACTAGATGGCGCATTCGTAGTCTTGCAGGTAGGCAGGTCTTCTCCTGGTTCTCCCGGAGCATCTCAGGTTCTCTGCTGGAGCTGGACTAAGTGCAATCACCGAAGAAGTCCCTGTTGCAGTCTCTGGAAGGTTTTCTGCTTCTCTGACAGCTTCCAATGCTGGAACAACGTCCTCAGAGTCAGGTGAGTTGTCCTCACTTCGGTTATCGGCTGTCATCTCGGTTCCTGGATTAGGCCCATCTGCAAGAAAACTTTTAGCTGGATGGTGTGGGTTAAATTCTGTTGTGTATAATTTTGTCCTAGGGCTACAGCGACCCCTTAATTGGTCAATGTGGTGTCACCACATTCGTCCATCGTCCAGAACCAGAGTGTAAGACCTGGGGCCTGTTTGTGCAGTAATAATCCCTGCCAACCAGAGGGGTTGGCCTGCATAGTTTCTGGCATAAACTGAGTTTCCTGGTTGGAAAATTCTAATTTTTGAAGTAGAGTCCCTGGGAAGGTCTGGGGCATAGTTAGGGTGTAGTTTGTCCAGGTTAGTTTTTATTCTCCTCCCCATTAGTAGTTCAGCAGGACTTTGATTTGTTTCCGGGCATGGTGTGGCATGCTGCAGAAGGAGGTATTTTGAAATTTTAGAGTTCCAGTCCCCAGGCCCTAATCTTGCCAGGGCCTCTTTTACAGAGCGTACAGCTCTTTCTACTCTGCCATTGGTGGCTGGAAAAAAGGGGGCTGTTAGAATGTGCCTTATGCCCAGTCCTGCTAGGTACACTTCAAAAGGGCCAGAGGTAAACTGAAGCCCGTTGTCTGAAACTAGAGTGTCTGATATGCCATGGGTGGCAAATAAAGTTTGAAGTATTTTGATTACTGCCTCTGAAGTAGTGGAGGACATCAGCTTCACCTCCACCCATTTGGAATACGCATCCACCCCAATGAAGAACATTTGACCTTGAACCAGACCAGCCAGGTCTATGTGAAGGCAAGACCAAGCCCCCCTTGGTTTGTCTCATTCAGCGGGGGGCGCTTTAGGTGGGTTTGCCCTTGTTTCCTGGCATGTCTGGTACCCTGAGACCCATTCAACTATATCCCGATCTAAATTTGACCACCATATGTAACTCCTGGCCAGAGCTTTCATTCGTACGATTCCAGGGTGGCTGTCATGTAACGTAGTAAGGATGTGATTCCTTAATGCTATAGGAATGATAACCCTATGTCCCCAGAGCAAACAGCCTTTCATGGTAGATAGTTCATTCTGCCTTGCTTTGTACTGTTTAAACTCTGGTCCCCCAGATTCTAAAGGCCAGCCTCTCTTTACCCAGTCCAACACTCTAGAGAGGTCTTTGTCTTTGGACGTGTGTTTGGCCACGTCAGCTGCTGAGAGGATGTTGGGCAGCTCCTCTATCATTAGCACCGAGCTGGCAGGAGCTGGATTTTCAACTGGAACAGGTAGAGGGCATCTACTTAGAGCATCTGCATGTGCAAGATGTCTGCCAGGCCTATGTTCTAACGTGTAGTTATAAGCGGCCAGGAATACTGTCCATCTGGTCATCCTTGGGGACAGAATTTGAGGGGTTTGTCTGTCCCCTGCAAGTATTCCTAACAACGGTTTGTGATCTGTGACCAGAGTGAAATGGCGTCCATATAAGTACTCATGGAACCTTTTGACTCCTGTAACTAGGGCTAATGCTTCCTTATCTATCTGTCCATAATTCCTCTCTGTTTGGGACATGGTACGAGAGAAGTAAGCTATTGGTGCCTGTAGTCCAGTTGGCAACTTATGACTAAGGACAGCACCTATGCCATAAGGTGAAGCATCACAGGTCAATACCAATGGCAAGTGGTCATTGTACTGTAGGAGGAGGCTGTCCAAAGTGAGCAGCTGTTTGAGTGCGTGAAAGGCAGCAGCTTCGCAAGACCCCCACAGCCAAGGTTTTCTTGAGTCTAGGAGCCTATGTAAAGGCTCAGCCACTGATGCCTTGTGGGGCAAAAAAACACTATAAAAATTGATGAGGCTGAGAAATGCCTGCAGTTCAGTTTTATTCTTAGGAGCAGGGGCTTCCTGAATTGCCCTAACTTTAGTCCTGGTCGGGTGTAGGCCTGAGGAATCAACCTTGTAGCCCAAGAATTCTACTTCCCTTACACCAAGTTTACATTTGTCTTGCTTTAGAGTGAGGCCTGCTTGTTTGAATTTATGTAGCACTGCTCTTAAGCGTACAATTAATTGTGAGAGGTTTTCAGCAGATACTAAGAGATCGTCGAAATAGGGCACTACTCCAGGAATGTCCTGGAGCAACCTCTCCATCAAACACTGGAATATTCCAGGGGCCACTGTGACTCCAAATTGGAGCCTATGGCATTTAAATGCCCCTCTACGAGTAACGATAGTTTGTGCCTCCACTGTCTCGTCATCTACAGGAATTTGTTGATAGGCCTGGGTAAGGTCTAACTTTGCAAAAATTTTGCCCTGTCCCAGGGAGTGAAGAAGATGCTGCACTACCGGTACAGGGTAGGCGGAATTTTGGAGGGCTTTATTGAGCGTGCACTTATAGTCTGCACAAATTCTCACTGATCCGTCGGGCTTGATGGGGGTAACTATTGGAGTTTCCCACTTAGAGTGGTCCACTGTCTTGAGGATACCCTGATTTATTAGTTTATCTAAAGCAGCATCTACTTTCTTTCTAAGGGCGAAGGGAACTCGCCTGGGTTTAATACGAATGGGAGCCACCTGGGGATCCAAATGAAAGGAAAGGGGTTTTCCAGTGTACTTACCCAGGCCAGAGGTGAAGACAGTGTTGAACTCTCTGATGAGATCAGACAGGAGTGGCTCTTGGACGTGGTGGATTCCCGAGATGGAGAGGCCCAGGGAGTGGAACCATTCAAGGCCTAAAAGGCTAGGAAGTGGGTCTTCCACAATAATGAGTGGGAGCTGTCCAGAGAAGCTTCCATACTGAATATGGAAGGGGCAGGTTCCCAGAATAGGGATGATCCTGCCCTGGTAATCTCTCAATTTAGTAGGGGCTGGTGTGAGTTTCTTTTTTTAAAATTGTGGGACCAATTTCTTTATAGTCTGCCATGATATTAGAGACATGGAGGAACCAGTATCCACCTCCATTTTACATGGAGACCCTTCTAATAGTATAGTGATAAAAAAAATCTTCCTATTGCTAATTGCATTGCCAATTATGGTTTCAGGGGGATAGCTATCGTTGTCAATTGTATAGCAATCCTCTCCCCTGGTTTCAAATTTGAATGAGGGTTTCCTAAAAACATTTGGAGTTTTGGCTAGTGGCCTTGAATTTGGCTGTGGGACTCTGCATACCCTTGCTAGATGGCCTTTTCGTCCACATCTTAGGCATTCTGTATTTCGAAACATGCAAGAAGCTCTCAGGTGCGGTCCCCCACAGCTCAGGCATGCATTCTGTGTTGTCTGCTTCTCTTTGTTGTCTTTCCTCTGGTCATGAAGTCTAAGGCGGTGGACATCCTCTGCGTCCTCCTCAGCTGCGTCCCCTATTTTGTCTGCTGTTTCTGAATGGACAGCCTCTGTTTTGGCGGGACAATTTGAAAAAGTGGTTTGTTGTATTTCTGAGGCAGATCGATTAGAGAGCTCATCTGCTCTGGCTTCTTCTAGTGCCAATTGTAGGGGAAGTACTGTTTTGGTTAGTAGGTGGTGTTGTAACCTCAAGTCTGTCCCTCAGAGCATTATCGAGGTGTTCAGCTGCCCTGAGGGAAGAGATGTACTGATTTATAGTTTCCCCCTCTTTTTGGTTCCTGTGATAAAAGGCATGCCTTCTGGCTATCACAGATGGAACAGGGGAATAATGGTTCCTCAGGTTCGCTGAGATTACATCCCAGGGCACAGTATGTACTTTCTGAGGAGCCAAAAGATTCTTGGCAGTTTCAAAACACCTCATTTCCACAGTTAGATAAGAAAAGGGCTTTTTTTCTGTCGTTTGAAATGCCAGAGAGTTCGTTTGCCATTAGGAAGAATTCAAATTTCTCTAAATATGTGTCCCAAGATTCGGCTGCAGGATTGAAAGCGGAAAAAATGGTTAAGGCTGCCATTCTCCACAGAAAGGGGATTTAGAGTAGTTTTTTTTTCTAACAGTGACTTCAGCTCTTCGTAGTGACAGCTCAGCTCCGTGACTGGATTCAGCTCCGTGTCTATGCCTCAGGTCGGGATGAATTCCAATCCCACCTTTGTCGCCAGTTGTTGAGTCCTGAGAGGGCTCACAAACTGAGGCAAGACACCATAGGTAAAGGCTAACAGGTTTATTCAGCTCATAAACATCGCTAACAGTAAAGCGCTATTCTGTCAGATAGCGCGGCTCGCTCGGCTAACAAGAGGGGCAAGAGTCAGCACCTTTGACAGCTCTTTATATAGTCGCGCCTGAAATGATTTAGCCAATCAGGGCTCAGCGGCATCTGCGTCATATGAGGACTGGAGTGAAACCCGGATGCAGCACCCTCAAATATTGGAACACTGCTATCATGTCTCCCATGGTCCTTCTCTTCACTAGACTGGCCATGCCCAGTTCCTGCAACTGTTCATCGTATGTTTTGGCCTCCAGTCTTGGTTGCTCTGCTCTGCACTCTTTCTAGAGTCTCAACATGTTCATGGACAATTGGGGCAAAATGACATCGTGAATGTCATACTGTCCGAATAGCAAGGGCATCACATCCACTATGACATCATCAACCAAATGATGAAATTATGTGCTTGTAGACATGACATTCTGGTATGAATGATGTCATGAGGCACAAATACAGGTAGTCCTCGCTTAACAATGGGTCATTCATGATGTTATGATGACCCTTCCCCAAAAGCTATTTATGACTTAGTTCCAGAGTTCCAATATTTGGGCAATTCCCCCATTCACCCATGACCATATTTTGGGTGCTTGGCCATTGGCTGGTTGCAGCATTCCACAGTCACATGACCATGATTTACAATACACCCATAGGAATACATTGCTTTATTTAACAAATACAGTCTTCACTTAATGACCCCTGCATTTGCTTAATGACCACCTCAAACAGATTCATAAAATCAGGACCGGTGACATGGGTGTCTCAACTTATGACCTTCACGACTTACAACAGAAATTCCAGGCTCCATTATGGTCATAAGTGGAAGATGGAGGAGTGATCAGTCAGCTTTCTTGTGATTTCCCTTTCCGGTTTTCTTTCTTTCGCTCCCCCGACAGGACTGCCACCAGGTTCTAATGTCAGGTGTGAAAGATCAGGTCCACGTGTGAAGATCCAATTAAATTGATTTATTGCTAAAATGCCTAATCTGCTGAATGAACAGTTAGCACCTGCTAGGAGTTAGATGAGGTTCAATGGAATTCAAGGGCGGTTGGACTTTAGACCACTTGTGGCTACATAGGGATTCTAGACTGATCCCTCTTTTAACTCCGCCCCCAGGGTCTGCTACTTCTCCTACATCTAACCCAGCTCTATTCCAGCTGAAAACTGTGGGAGATGCCATAAACTCAACCATTTCTCCTAAGTAGATCTTCCATGCTTTCTTCAAGATTCCCTCTTGATTTTCCCAGTGAGCCTTGACCGCTGACTTCTTTTTGATTGAAGAACAGATCTTGACACCTGTTCACTTAGCTCAGGGGTGTCAAACTCAAGGCCCGGGGGCCAGATTTGGGGTGCTTAGATCTGGCCTGCAGAGCCGCTCTGGAAATGGTGAAGGACCAGCCTGCGGTGCCTCTGCCAGCAAAAATGGAGCTCATGAGGGTTGCAGGAGGCCGTTGCAGGCGAAAATGGAGCTTGGGAGCCCGTTTTCACAGGGAGAATGCTCAGGCCGCCACAGGCACCCCCGACATGAGTGATGTTGAACTGGCCAAGCCCCCCCCCAGCCACGCCCCCCCCCAAGGTCAAACACAATCCTGATGCAGCCCTCAATGAAATCAAGTTTGACACCCCTGACTTAGCTCATTGTGGGGTCTCTTTGCACAAACAGGAAAAGTGGCAACCTAAAAATGCAATTAAAAAAAAACCCTGTAAGAAAAGTTATTACCTACAGCTATAGAGTAAGATAGTTTTTTGAGAGTATGGAAACTTTGGAGGAGAAGAAAAATATGGAGTTTTAAAGAAAAGGCGACAGGAGAGGAAAGATACATGGAAAGCATTAAATGAGAGCAATTCGACAGTCTATACATCATTAAACACACATACACACACGTGTGTGTGTATGCACAGAGAGAGAAAAAGAGAGAGAAAGACTAAGTAACTTGAACTTATTCATCTGGCAAAGATATTGCAAGAAAGAGTATTTAGTTTCATTAGCGCTTGCCTGGGGGGAATACAATCACGTTCTTAATTACTTACGCCAGCTACAAATTAAGAATAAGCAAATAACTTCTCCTCATCAGAGTTTTCTTACCCAGAAGAAGGGGGATTGTTTTGTGTGTCGATGTGTAGTGTACTAGAGCGCACAAGTGTATGCATACACACCAAGGTGTGTGCCGATCCGAATCAATGATTCTATTCAAATCACATCAATTGGCCAATTCAAATGGATAGAGACGGAGAGACACCTGCGCTATTCAATACATTTTTGATAGAGGTTTGTATTTTGGTCTAGTCAGAAATAACCTGACTTCATCTTTTCCTTGCTTTATAGACCTGGGAAAGTCATGAAAGCAACCGCTGATCCCAAAATTACTTTTCCATCACTATCGTAAGGGGAAATGTCACTAAACGAGGCAGTCACTAAATGAAGACTACCTGTAAACTCAATCAAAAAAATCAAATTGGACCACAAATAGCAAAACAAATGAGGCAACAATTTATTTTTTCACATTGAAGGTCTTCTTATATCTTGTAAGCTACAAGATAGGAACTGGGCATGGCTAGTCTGGTGAAGAGAAGGACATGGGGAGACATGTTGGCCATGTTCCAGTATTTGAGGGGCTGCCACAGAGAGGAAGGGATCAAGCTATTTTCCAAAGCACCTGAAGGCCAGACAAGGAATAATGGATGGAAACTGAACAAGGAGAGATTCAACCTGGAAATAAGGAGGAATTTTCTGACAGTGAGAACAATCAACCCAGGGAACAGAAGTTGCCTTCAGAAGTTGCAGGAGCTTCATCGCTGGAAGCTTTCAAGAAGAGACTGGACTGCCATTTGTCAGAAATGGTGTAGGGTCTCCTGCTTGGGCGGGGGGGTTGGACTAGATGACCTACAAGGTCCCTTCCAACTCTGTTAATCTGTTAAAGATATAAGATATTGTAAGCTGTGTGAATCTGAAAAGTACTTTCTAAGAAAAAGTCCCTCTGAATTAAAATAATTAGGATTTATGCAGGACAAGAGACTGAAATCTTTGCCAAGTGAACTGTGATGATAGATTTATTTTTCTGGAGTTCATTAAAAGTCTTCCACTGCCACGTGAAAACTGTACACTCATTAAACATCTTGGAAGAAAACATACATTTTATTATTTTTTTTGCATCATTAGAAGGTGTGTTTTTGACAAACCATCATTTATAATGGCGCGGTTGCAAACAAGCTTCATTACTAGCTCTGTTTCGCGCTCAGCAAAACCGAAAACCAATAATAAAGCAGACGTACATTTCAGATTAGCAGGCAGGCTGGAAAGGAAGGATTAGCACTCAATTAATATACGAGTAATTATTGAGGTATCAAAAGAAACGGATTCTGAACTGCTTATGGTGGGCAGCAGGCAAGGGAAGATGGGAAAAATTAGAACGGCAAGATAGGAGAGAATCTTGTCACCGCTTTGCAAGTACAAGGTGTGGTATAGCTAATATAGGATCCAAATCAGAGAGGAAAGATTATGGAGATTACTCATAGAGCTAATTAAAGTGATTATGTTTGCCTATAATTGCAGCAAAGTGAGAGGTTGTGGAGTACAACTCCTCCAGGCAGCGCCACTCTCATAAACCTGGCATTTTCTTCAACTGAGCTTCAAGATCCATCCATCCATCCACCCACCCATCTACCTATCTACCTATCTACCTATCTACCTATCTACCTATCTACCTATTTACCTATCCATCCATCCATCCATCCATCCATCCATCTATCCATCCATCCATCCATCCATCCATCCATCCATCTATCTACCGTATCTATCTATCTACCGTATCTATCTACCGTATCTACCTTATCTATCTTTTCTACCATATCTACCTTT
>QLTV01000380.1:402902-413493 GCA_003457575.1 Thermophis baileyi
TGATGAAGCTCCCACAACTTCCGAAGGCAACTTCTGTTCCATTGGTTGATTGTTCTCACTGTCAGAAAGTTCCTCCTTATTTCTAGGTTGAATCTCTCCTTGATCAGTTTCCATCCATTATTCCTTGTCTGTCCTTCAGGTGCTTTGGAGAATAGCTTGGCCCCCTCCTCTCTGTGGCAGCCCCTCAAATATTGGAAGACTGCTATCATGTCTCCCCTGGTCCTCCTCTTCACTAGACTAGCCATGCCTAATTCTTGTAACCGTTCTTCATATGTTTTAGTCTCCAGTCCCCTGATCCTCCTGGTTGTTCTACTCTGCACTTTTTCTAGAGTCTCAACATCTCTTTTGTAGTGTGGTGACCAAAACTGGATGCAGTACTCCAGGTGCGGTCTAACTAAGGCTTTATAGAGTGGTATTAGTACCTCCCTTGATCTTGATTGTATCCCTGTTAATGCAACTTAGGATTGCATTGGCTTTTTTGGCTGCCGCTGCACACTGCTGGCTCACGTTTAGCTGGTTGTCCACTAGGACTCCAAGATCCCTCTCACAGTCACTGCTATTAAGCCTGGTTTCTCCCAGTTTATATGTATATTTTTGGTTTTTTTTACCTAAGTGTAGGATTTTACTTTTCTCTACATTGAATTTCATTTTGTTGGATAGGGCCCAGTGCTCGAGTCTGTCAAGATCCGTCTGGTCAAGTGAGACTCTAAAAGCTACTTCACTCTTCAGAAATCCAGCAGTGAAGAAGCTGTAACTGGACAGAAGTTGTAGTCTTTCCTGCAGGTATCTTCCTAAGGGGGGGGGGAAAGAAAGAGTCACCATGGAACATTCCAGATCAAAGTTTTCGATATCGATGGTCTAAATATATAGCAGGAGAAAGTGAGAAGAAGGAACGCACTACGTACCGTGCAAAAAAAAAAATCATATCGTAGATAGTCAGATGCAGATCAGGAGATATAAGTCTGCAACAGGAGTTTGCTCAAAAGATTTCATTCTCATGCAAATTTGACAAGATGGAACAGAAAACTGGAAATTAACCAGACGTTGTAGAACATGATGACTGATAATACAAATATTTCCTCTCCATTACCAGGAGGAACATCGATGTGCAGTTGTTGATGTTGTTTTTTAAAAAGATGGACTAAGATTAAGTGCCTGAAACATGTAGAATGGAAATGAGTAACTGGACAGGAGAGAAAGTCTACAATATTCCTGGCTTGACAATGCAGCTTAATTCTTTGTGCAAATAAAAACTTTGAAAAGACCCTTTTGATTGAAGGCCATGGCAGGGGGAAGAAAAAGATTAGAAAAAGATTCCCATCCTTTTCCCAGCTTTCCAATCATGAATTTTCTCCTGTATCTACCGGTCAGAATTTTAGAATAATACATATGATATTGTAATAGGTGATAACTGTCATATATATGGACTATAACTTCAACCTAAAATGATCCTAAAATCTAGTCATGGCCTTTGTCCCACAGCTTCAAACTAACTACCCTGTTTCCAGACATCCCCTGATAATAAGCCTTTCGGGCTTTTGAGTGCATGGCAATAAGGCTAAGCGCTTATTTCAGGGTTCAAAAAAAATATAAGACAGGGTCTTATTTTCAGAGAAACACGGTAAATAAATTTCATTTGTGGACTTCGACGAATCACATTTAGAATTGCAAAATACTGCAAAAGAGCATCAAATATTAAACACGAAATAAAAACAAGAAGCATACAGCAAATAAGTGGCAACAGAGAAATAGTGTTGGCTACTCTTACGATGTAAAGTAGCAGCTGCCATTCCAGATGGACAGGTTTTAATTCCTGGGCTCCATTTCCTGCATTTGATATCACGCAGTGCAATTCATGTAGTACCTTCCAGTGGTACAGTAGAACTGATATACTGTACATGATATTTAAACATTTAAATGGAAAAGGTCCCTCTTGATGTCTGACCGATTTTTGGTCATAGTTAAATACCTTCAATTTAGGATTAATCTCATGTTGTCATGTTCCTAGCATCCTTCTCTGATACGATCTGTTGTCCGCAATTTCTGTCTTTAAATATTGACAGCTTAAAGACACTGCAGCCAAGAATGCTAAAAGTTTGGGTCCCTTCATTAGTGCTGACAAGTCCTCATGGAAGACTATTTTAACTTTTTTATTTTTTTATTTTTTTATTTTTGTCAAGCATATATAAGATTACAGTAAAAGTATAAACATATATACATAAAATACAGTACCTATTTTAACTTTCTGCTGTTTCTTCAGTTTTGAAGAGTAATGGTACACCCAGCTGCTTTTCATTCTGTTCTAGAAAACGTATATTTCTGTAAAATAGGACTAATTGTCTCCGCAATCCATTCTCAGCTCTTATTTTCACAGAAGACTTTAGCTATCTAGCTTCCATTAGGAAACTTAAAGAGGGAAGGAAGGAAGGAAGGAAGGAAGGAAGGAAGGAAGGAAGGAAGGAAGGAAGGAAGGAAGGGAGGAAGGGAGAGAAGGGAGGCAGGGAAGGAAGAAAGGGAGGGAGGAGTTGCTTTCTGTGCAGGAATGCTCTAGAGATCATTGAATAATTCTTCACAGAGCCCCCCCAAAAGAACCACCATGAGACGTATCCAAGGTATTTCCAAAGCATTTAAAAACAACAGTAGCCAAAAAGCAGACTACTCAACAACTATATGTCAGCTCTTCAAACTGTCTAAGCCAGGAAGCAGGAACTGACTCATGTAGGATATAATAGCAGAATTTTGAAAGCCGGACAGATCATCCCTCTGTCCCTTTTATACTAAACCAAATAAAGGCAGGGCCCTTCTCTTTGTCATCCCTTCTTCTCTCCCAAGTTGCTTACTGAATGGTACCTCCATCCCTTTGCTAATTTATCTTCATGCTCGTCTATATAGGTAATCCTCAACTTATGACCACAATTGAGCCCGGAATTTATGTTGTTAAGTGAGAAATTTGTTTTTGAAGTTTTGCCCCATTTTATGACTTTTCTTGCCACATTGGTTAAGTGAATCACTGCAGTTGTTAAATTAATAAAATGGTTGTTAAGTGAATCTGAAGAAGAGCTGAAGAAGCTTCTTGGATGAGACGTGAAACGTCTTCAAAGAAAAACCAGAAAGTCTAGTTGCCTCTTGAAAAAAACACCTTTGGGTTAAGTGAATCTGGTTTTCCCATTGACTTTGCTTGTCAGAAGGTCGCAAAAGGCGATCACATGACTCCTGCACACTGCAGCTGTCATAAATGTGAGTCAAGCAAATATTTCTAGCAGGACTACCTGATTCTGTAACAGCTTTGTTCCCTAGGCCGTCCGTCTGGTAAACACACAAAGATTCGGTTTTCTCGCCATGTACGTGTTATACATCCGAACTAGACTGTGTTGTTTCTCCGTGTCACAGAATACATGTGGGCATGTGGCTATATGCATAATTTTGTATGTATGTATGTATGTATGTATGTATGTATGTATGTATGTATGTATTTATTTATTTATTTATTTATTTATTTATTTATTTATTTATTTATTTATTTATTTATTTTGTTATGTTTATGTAGTATATGTTGGAAGTGGTGACCCTTTGAGAGCTGTATGCAACGAAATTTCATTTTAATGTATGCCGATTAGTGTGCATTTAAAGTGACAAATGAAGTTATTCCAAAAGTTATTCCAAGCATCCGAATGTAAATCACGTGGCCATGGGGACGCTACAACGGTCGTAAGGGTGAAAAATGATCCTAAGCCACTTTTTTTTCAGTGATGTAACTTTGAATGGTCACTAAATCTCCCTCCTTCCCTCCCTCCCTTACAACTAAATGTTGTAAGTCAAGGACTAGCTGTACTCTGGATGATTGGTTTGGATTACAATTTCTAGAATCCTGAACCCTACCTTGAAAGCTCAGGGATCCTGTCATTCAAACTATCTGGCCCGTTCTAGATTGTCTTCCCATCCAGTCAGTTGATACCAGAAAGCTTCAGACCAGATCTTAACTCTTCCAGGTGGTTCAAATCTCTCTTGAAACTAATAAAGCTGATATCACTGTTTCGTCTTGACATCAATGTACACCTAAGCCAAGGATATTTTATAAAAAAACCCATTCTTATTAAATCTTCACATAGATGCACGCCCGTACACTAAAGCATTTTTTTTAAAAAAAACACCAACTTTTCATAATCCAAATTCTTGCCCCGACAACTGCTTTACTGATTTCTGTTCATTTCACCGGTAAAAGAAAATTTGCAAGAAAGTTGCTGAGGGATCCTATTATTATTTGGGGGGTGGGGTGGGGGGAATCTTTTTCTCCAATTATTTCAACAAAGGCACCTTTCAAGCTATAGAAAACGATGCCATTTTCTTCTGCCAGCTTTGTGGGCGCACACTCGCACGCAGGCACGGATACACAGTGATGCTAAACATTGTCCACAATTGTTATGGAAATCCATTTCTCTGTATGCTGTTGTCATGGCAGCTGAAGATCAAGAAAACGTATGTCCCAAACAGTCATTTTGTACTGATTTGAAAGGATGTTTGGGGGGGAAAACAGTCAAATACAACCCTGGTCTCATTTCAAAACCCAGCCTGGTTTTCGACTTAATGTTGTGGTGGTTGTGTGGTTGCTTTAAGCCTGCTCCCTTTTTTAAAGTCATTGTCTGATTTGATCTAGCTTTGCGTTATGATTCTCCGCTTTTTGATGTGACGTGATTTATTTTAATGGCCAAAATATGCTGACAGCTTCAAGACATTCAGGGTCTATCTGCAGAAGGGAAGCAGTTACGGCGTGCTTGTGCGTAAATTTTCATGTTGATATAATTTAATTTTAGCAGCCTCTCCGGCCACCTCAAAATGCTAAGTCACAGGCACAGATTAAAGGACAGAAAATTACTTCGTTGCGCTGAATCTGTTCTGCAACAGGGTGGAGCTCAGATATAAAGCTTTTTACAAAAATGAAATGCAATTTTTATCTGCAACTTAGAGGTGAATTCAAGGCCTTGGATTCTTCAGGGTCTGATACCCCAAGCACATTGGGAATAAAGCAGTGAAGTCTTCCAACAGTCTTCCTTGTTGACATTGCAATACATAGAGATCAGCACCATTTTCTCTGCCTGAAGCTATCGTGGGAATAAAATGAATGGAAATTCCTTAAAATGGGAGAGACCTTTTCTCGTGACTTACACTAAATTGATGGGATTTTAGTGTTGTTAAGGTTTTCTTTTTTTTAAAGTGGGTACTCATTTGTTTAGCCAATATATATGCTACCTTTCAAAAGGCAGCTGTGTAAAAGACACAGTGAAACAAAATAATTAAATCGCAGAGTGTTTTGAATAGTGGTGGCTATGGAATTCCGTTTTCGACTTGGAGGGGAGAAGAGCTGTAACGGTTGGCTCATTTATTTGTTAGATGAATTGGTGATGAAAAGCATTTTGATTGCTAATAAATCCATCATATATATGTGTGTGTGTATACACACACACACACACACACACACACACACATACACACACACCTCCCTCTCCCTCTTTCTGAATGGTTGCTTCTCCCTCATTCCTGGTAAATGCCTTTTTTAACTTATTTATTAATAATTATTCACAGAATGATTTAATATAGTAATTATTAATAAATAATATTAACAACAGAATAACAAACCAACAGAGTTGGAAGGGACCTTGGAGGTCTTCTAGTCCAACCCCCTGCTCAAGCAGGAGAGCCTATGCCATGTCAGACAAAAATGGCTGTCCAATCTTTTCTTAATGAACGATTAATGTCCAATTTCTTCTTAATGAATGATTAATCTGATTATTCATTAAGAATATGTCACTGTGATGGGTTTTTTTTTAAAAAAAAAATACCATGAAGTATTCATTCAATATGAATTTCTGTTTTAAAAAAATCCAATTTGAAGCTCCATCTTAAAAGAGGCATGCTCTTTGCTGAAAATGGGAGGGAGCATGCTTTTTCTGAAACATGCTATTATTGGTGCTTCTAAAAAACAGAGCATACTTCTTGTTCCCAATTGAGATTTTTCCTCCTCCTTAATCCATTGATCAGCTAAAAGTCATGTATTAAATATACAAACAGGATGTTACCTTCGTCTGTTTACTAGCTAAAAACCTGTATCTTTAATGTATAATGGAGCCCAGCTTCTGATACTCCATCACTCCCTCTCCTAACACATGCATACAAACACACCCAGTCATTTAGTACAGGAACTTTGCCATGTTGTGAACAATTATGAAATATGGAACTGCTGAATACACAAATGAATCATGAATAGACACAGGGAGCAAGCAACTTGCAAGTCCAGCTTGCAAATTTGAGCCAACACCTCAGCGGTGAAATCTACTTACCTTCCCTACCGGTTCGGAAGCGCGCACGTGCCCGTCGCGTGCACTTTTTCACCCTCTGTGCATGCGCAGAATGCTTTGGCATGCACAGAGGGTTAAAAAACAAGAAAACGGCGATGTCCGGGTGGGTGGGCGGAGCCTCACGCTGCCGCCGCTACCGGTTCTCTGAACCACTGGCGGCCACCACTACCGGTACGCCCAGACCGGGCCGAACCGGTAGCATTTCACCCCTGAAACACCTGCTTCTCTCTGTGTTAAGAACTGATTCGATTCCAGGTTTTCCTTTGTTTACTGGAAACAATCATCTGACCTGTCTTATCTATTGCTCAAATTTAGGAGGGGAAAAAACCCCCAGCTTTCTGATCTGGATTCATGGCCATATTCATATTATCAATAAGAATCTCATTAAATGATGCATCGCTTTGTCTTCGCGGAGAATGAAATGATAAATTGGTCAGGAAGATGACTTAAGGAAGGAATGCCAAAGAGGTGGCTGGCATAAGCTGTCTCTTGGCCAGAATGAGAGAAGTCCAGCGTTAACCAGAAGAAAAAAAGACAGAACTCATTCCAGCTATGAAATCGAACCGAGAGATTGATGGTTATTCATGTGGATATCACAAGTACATTCAGATGGTTTCATCTCTATCTCCTGGAAAGTGTGGCGCTACCAGGAGAAAAAATGCCATCAACTTGTTTGAGAATAACGCATCCCGAAGAGCTGAATTAAAACAAGAAGGTCATTACATCCTCCAACTGTAATGATAAGTTAATAGCATTCTAATGAGGGGATCATAAATGAACATTAAAATCAGTTTGGCGTTTGCTAATTCAGGCCCTAACAGCTTCCAAAGGATATGTCAATGGATTCCACTCGGCCCACTATTTAGATGAAATTGTTTTGGCATTGTGATCCTGGATCCTTAAATGCACAATAATTGGATCGTATTATCTTCTCCGTAATTCCATGCTGAATTTTTTCTCTCTCTCTCTCTCTCCTCCTGTTGTATTTCTATAGAGATGACAACTTCAAGTGGTTCCATTGAGAAGGAAAGACCCTAAACTTAGAAAAGAAGGGCAGGGAGCTACGCCTTGAAAAGACAACTAAAACTTCTTAGAATAGAATAACAGAGTTGGAAGGGACCTTGGAGGTCTTCTAGTCCAACCCCCTGCTTAGGCAGGAAACCCTACACCGCTTCAGATAAATGGTTATCCAACATCTTCTTAAAAACTTCCAATTTTGGAGCATTCACAACATCTGGAGGCAAGCTGTTCCACTGATTAATTGTTCTGTCAGGAAATTTCTCCTTAGTTCTAAGTTGCTTCTCTCCTTGATTAGTTTCCACCCATTGCTTCTTGTTCTACCCTCAGGTGCTTTGGAGAATAGTTTGACTCCCTCTTCTTTGTAGCAGCCCCTGAGATATTGGAACACTGCTATCATTTCTCCCCTAGTCCTTCTTTTCATTAAACTAGACATACCTAGTTCCTGAAACTGTTCTTCATATGTTTTAGCCTCCAGTCCCCTAATCATCTTTGTTGCTCTTCTCTGCACTCTTTCTAGAGTCTCAACATCCTCATGGAGGAGGCAGTTGTGCTGAATTCAAGAGCTACACTTGCCTTTCCTTGCTCTGCTTCTGGCTCAGTTTGATGGAACATAATTTATTTGGGGCATTTGTACATAAAAGGAGAGAGAATTTTCAAGACTCATGAGCAAAGTGTCTATGGAGATTCTCAGTCATCCAGGTCATGGTTGTCCCAAAGGTGCTTTTTCAAGAGGCAACTGGACTTTCTGGTTTTTCTTTGAAGACGTCTCGCTTCTCATCCAAGAAGCTTCTTGGACAAGAAGCGAAATGTCTTCAAAGAAAAACCAGAAAGTCCAGTTGCCTCTTGAAAAAGCACCTTTGGGACATGAGCAAAGTTGTTTTAGTTATTTAATTACAAGGTGGCCAAGGTTGTGGGTATGTGTGTGAGTGTAGTGCACTATAACCTGTCTAGGATTTAATTCATTGATCAAATTTCTATAACCACCCGTTTCATGAGAAGTGACTCTATTTGGCATACAGTGCTCAAATGGTAGGGTTGAATTTCCAGAAGAAATTAGGAGCAGAATTAACTCCAAACGTCTCTTTTTGCTATTTTGCATTATCTCAAAATAATAGGGTTGATAAGAAGTAGAATTTCATAGCTTCATCTGATCAAGGGTAGATGCTTGAACTTCCAACTGACCATAATGGCACCTTTTCTTACTAAGTTTGCAATTCTCCACTTAGTTACCTGTGAGTAAGTCCCAAAGGTAAAGCTTACTTCTGAAAAGATATGTACTGAATTGAAACAATTGCATTATTACAAAACCTATCGAAAGCTTGATTAAATTTTTAATCTAACTAAACCTAAATTAAATTAACGAACTCTAGATTAAATTTTTAATCTAACTAAATCTAAATTAAATTAACGAACTCTAGATTAAATTTTTAATCTAACTAAATCGGTTTTGACCCTTTCAGGCACATTTAAATAATTTTTTTGGGTGGGCCCAATTACCAAGCCTTGGAGTGGAATGGAATGGTGGAGGGGAGGCCATTTATTAAATTATTCAATAAGATGCATACAGATTTATTCCCAGCGTTGTCATGTATCCAGCTTGCTGTGATTCCAGTCAATCCATGCATTACTCTTCATTTCATCAAATAAAAAAAATCAAAACAGAGATTCACAGCCGTTGTGTTTAAATAAACTAGACAGATGTTGACACTGATCTTTTTAACAGCAGGGGATACTAAATCATCTAATCGATATTATAACAGATACAGAGGGGCTGTTTCAAAAAGAAATTAGTTCTGAGAACAACCTTTGCCTAGTTACTGTACATTAACACTTTCTAACCCTTTGACATTTTTTACCCTAGAGAGTTTGCCTAGCTTCAGATGATCACTAGATGGCAGCAAAGTGTTAGAATGTTGTTTACTCTGTGCTGCCATCTAGTGGATTTCAAGACCTCTGCATTCTGGGCATAGTGTAATTCGAAATAACCAATCTTTTCGTCAATGAATAAGGAACCAGAGAGGATTTTTTTTCTTTTGTTTCATTCCTTGGGTGTTGTGAAGGGGGCAATTTTGAAGTGTTTCTCTATGGGCCCATTTAAGGCTGCTTCAAAGCTTAAGGAAGTGTACATTTCCTGCCTCAGAATGATCACTTTTACAGCACACTGCCAAAATTTGTAGAGTTGGGTGGCCTTTAAATTTCTAAATAATATATAAATGCCAGGATTAAAACAAATCATGTCTGAGTTTGATGTGATGCGGGCAACTAGCCATAGTTTCCATTTTCTCTCGACCTCTGAAATGCTTATAACGCAAGATAATATTTTGGACACTGGGTGCAATGTATTGCATGTCATACATTATACATTAATTATTAAGGACTCCAATAACTCTCTTTGGTTTTTTTGGTTACTTTTTGGGAAAATGCCTCATTGCGGCTGCAGTAGGAGAATTTTTCCCCAGTCCAACCTGAAGATGGAAGAAATTATAGCCCGTGTGCAGAAAATACATCTTGTTCCCTGGACTGTTTTCCCTAATTGTTTAATATATTTGTCAACAAAACGCGGCACTTCACACCTAGAAGATACCATCTGAAATCTGTTAACCATAAAGCAACGATTAGATCTGACCCTTATGCAGGTTCCTTAAATCAAATAAAATCTCTTCAGCAGAACAAACACTCGAGCAGATGTCACCCATATGCATATTTGAGATAAACATGGTTATTGCTTTGAGGTGCCATCTTACACACATTCTCAAGCTGTAACATTCCTTTTTGTTCCTTATCTGCTAAAATGAATTATTAGCTTTGTTTCCACGCATTTGGAAGGGGAGCCACCTGTTCCATCAGAATAATTCATCTACAAAGTGAATAATTCATCTACGAAGCTGCTTTCCCTTTTCAAAATGTAATAATTCTCCATTCAACGAATTCTAAGGGATTTTTTTTTCTCCTTCCTTTTTCTCTGCCACTTTCCCTGATCATACTTAATTTTCTGTTCTGGATCAGGGGTGGGTTCTAACTTACCTCACTGCCAGTTCGCTTCCTCCTGCGCTGCATGGGCGCGCGCGCGCGCATGCGCAGTGCAAAAAAAAAATTCAAAAAAAATTCAAAAAAAAAAAAAGCCAGGCGACGCATGCACAGTGTCGGAAACTTGGCTTCTGCACATGCGCAGAAGAAAAAAAAATCCCCCCCCCTTTTTTTTAAAAATATCCCACCCA
>QLTV01000380.1:413648-429786 GCA_003457575.1 Thermophis baileyi
TCTGGATGTAGAAGAATGATACGCAGTTATCAGAATGGGGTTTCTCTAGATTCTTCAAACAGAGGCAATAATAGCATCACTCGTCCCAAAGGTGTGTTTTTCCCCCCCAAAAGGCAAAACTGGGCTTTCTTTTGGTTTCTTCCTTTGAAAACGTTTCACTTCTCATCCAAGGAGCTTCTTTGGTTCTGTTCAGAACTTCTTCAGAACTTCAGAAGCTTCTTCGATGAGAAGTGAAACATTTTCAAAGGAAAAAAAACCAAGAATGTCCAGTTTTGCCTTTTGGAAAAAAGCACTTTTGGGACATCCATAACTTGGATAATTGAGAATTTCCATAGGCAATAGCTTCACTCTATCCGACAACAGAGTGAATATCATCTCCTTTTAATGACTCCATAATCCCTTGCAGGTTGGAGTCTGGGCAACTGAATGGATCTGAGTGTCTACTGGCCAGATGCCCTTCCTGTCGCCAATGCGGAGTTTTGTTCAGAAGATATATTCTCATTGTGCCCAGAGAGAAAATATCTGCCTCTACCTAGGGTCGAACTCACAGCCTCCTGATTGTGAGGTGAGAGCTCCACCTCTAGGCCACCGCACTACTCCACAATAGAGTGAATATCCCACCCTGAATATATCCCACCTTGAATACTGGGTCCAGTTTGGGCATGAGCCTGGAAAATTCGGAGAAACCGGGGTGGAGGGGGAAAAAGGGCACCAGGATGGTTGGGGATCGGAAACATAAACATGCTAAGAGACTTGTGTAAGTTGGATCTTGAGAAGATGACAACTGAGGGCATCGTCATATTTTTAAAATAATTGAAGGGATATACTGTAAGAGAAGTTCATGACCTGCTTTGTCCATCTTAGAAGGGAAGACATCGGACAATGGAACTAAGTGAAGGAAGGCCGGTTCCAGTTGAATGTTAGAAACAACTTCTAATAGTAAGAGCACTTCAACAGCAGAATTAACGTCTGAAAAAGATGGCGGGTAGATTCAAGCAGAAGCTTGAATGGGGTTGTTTTAATCTGGATTTTCACATGGAGCAGATGGTTACATTCAGAGGCCTAAAGGCCTCTTCCAACTTTAGAATGAATGTTAAAAAAGAATAAGAAGGACATAAATATGCAATTTAGTGTTCCTCGGTGTAGAGTTATTCAGCCTAAAGATGATGACAGCATCTATGTCCCAACACAGGATCTGTGAGCCTTTCTGTGTGGCCACAAGCTTCAATTTATTTCTAGATCCAAATCATTTTTTCATAACTGATCAGGTGGCTTCAGACTACTGTAGAGATCTTACCAACATCATCTATTTTTATTAACTTTTTTTTCCCTGTGGATTCCAGTCTGCAGTCAGCAACTAAAATTAGACTAAATGGAGAAAGAACCAACATGGTGTTGTGGTTGCGGTGTTGAATGAGGAGCAGGGAGATGCAGAAGTTCATGAGACAACTTTTGACACCCTCCTAATAAGCTGCTGCTGTGGGGACAATTAGGAGCAGTGCAGGGGTGGGTTCCACTTACCTTCCCTACCGGATTGCATCGCGACGGAAGTGCAACGTCACAACACAGAAATGACCCTCTGTGCATGCGCAGAAGCCTCTGCGCATGCGCAGAGGGCTCTTTTTCCAGCCGCGGTGACCGGAGAACCGGTTCAGGGGCGTGGACAGCCGGCCATCGCTGCCGGTTCGGCGAGCGGATGCAAATTTCCGCTACCGGTACGGGAGAACCAGTCCGAACCGGCAGCAACCCACCACTGGAGCAGAAAGGACCATGTATGCCATATTGAGTTCCTACACAAAAGGGAAAACCTAAATCTAATAAATGAATAAATTAGCATTAATTGGACCGTGCCTGTTGCTGTCAAGAGTTTGACTGTTAGAATTGGATGTACAGAATAGAGAATAACAGAATTGGAAGGGGCCTTAGAGGTCTTCTAATCCAACCACCTGCTCAGGCAGGAGACAAAGGACTGTACAGTTCTTTTATCTCAAAGGATTTTTGATAAAAAACAACAACACTAAAATCTTTGGAGCAAGGGAGTAGAATTTGTTACAGAAAAGTTCTAACCATTTTGGAACAACTTGTATGACAAAGAATGCTTTGCAAAAACCCACAGAGAATGTGCAATGGCAACTATATTATGATGCAGAGTAAAAAGAGGGATTCCTTATTCAACCTGTGTGTGTTTTCTTTTAATCTTGATGGCAGTGATATTTTTTTTCCCCACTTCAATTGTCACGAAGCCTAATAAATCATTATGCAGACTGTTACACGGCCACTTCTCCTGATCTGAAGCACGGCTAAATTAAGCAGCTTCCATTCGTCTCTGGCTTTCAGAGTCACAAATAAAGGGTGTTTCTCCAACGAGAAAGGTGGAAAGGCCACAGACAGAAGTAGATGATAAATGGTGGAAGGAACGTGGCTGAATAAAAGTGTCTTCTCCAGAGTTCAAAGCTGATTTTTTTTTCTCAGCAGCCATGAGGTCCAATCCAGGGTAAGTGCTGCTCACAAGTAGTTACAGCAAACTGGGATCAAAGCTACACAAAGGGCTTTTGAGGTAGGTTCATGAGGACCAATGATAGTCACTCCATATTATATATGGATAATATAAGAACATTGGTGGCGCAGTGGTTAGAATGCAGTTGTTGTTGTTGTTGTTAGTTGCGAAGTTGTGTCTGACCCATCGTGACCCCATGGACAACGTTCCTCCAGGCCTTCCTGTCCTCTACCATCCTCTGGAGTCCATTTAAGCTCACGCCGACTGCTTCAGTGACTCCATCCAGCCACCTCATTCTCTGTCGTCCCCTTCTTCTTTTGCCCTCAATCTTTCCCAGCATTAGGCGCTTCTCCAGTGAGTCCTTCCTTCTCATTAGGTGGCCAAAGTATTTGAGTTTCATCTTCAGGATCTGGCCTTCTAAACAGCAGTCAGGGGCAACTGGGAAAACCATAGCCTTGACTATACACACTTTTGTTGGCAGGGTGATGTCTCTGCTTTTTAGTATGCTGTCTAGATTTGCTATGGCTTTCCTCCCCAGGAGCAAGCGTCTTTTAATTTCTTGGCTGTAGTCCCCATCTGCGGTGATCTTGGAGCCCAGGAAAATAAAATCTGTCACTACCTCCATTTCTTTCCCATCTATTTGCCATGAATTGAGAGGGCCGGGTGCCATAAAATGCAGTACTGCAGGCTAACTCACTGCCCATTGCCAGGAGTTCGATCCTGATGGGCTCAAGGTTGGCTCAGCCTTCCATCCGCCCAAGGTCTGTAAAATGAAGACCCAGATTGTTGGGAGCAATGTGGTGATCTGTAAACTGCTTAGAGAGGGCTGTAAAGCACTGTGAAGCGATATATAAGTCTAAATCTAAGTCTAAGTGCTATATAACCCTTCTGTGCATACATCATGGAGAAAATCTATCTATAAGGTCACCTTTTGCCAAAAATGACTTGATGACACATTTAATCAATGTGTGTGCATGCTAAATACAGCTACAGTCATCGAAATGTTGCTTTAGAACGTTTGCTTCTGCAACCGTCGTAACTTGAAACGGTTGCTAAACAAACAGCCTTAAGTCAAGGACTACCTCTGATAGTATAGTCTATTTTAAGCTTCTTCCCTTCTGGCCAAAATACACTTCTACTCTTACAGGTTAGAGATTTGGAGAGAGAAAGCTATATTTTAAAAATACTCATGAATAAGTCATCACAATTTTTCCCCTTTCGGCAGCATAAATCTATTTCATACAAGAAAATGTTTAGCTCCTTAATGATACAGTCTAGCCATACCATATTATTGCACATTAGAAGTAATTTGTTTTCCAAGTGCAATAAAAGAAAGTAATGCATTGAAATTAAAATTGATTTACGCTTTTTTAATTTACTCCATGTGGCCAGTCGTGGGAAGGGGCCCTAGCTTTTTGTTACAGGCTGAAAGAGGGGAAAAGTTATCATTTTTAAAACAGGGAAAATGGTTTATAATTGACTAAAATGCAAAGAACAACTAAATTACCAAGTTATTTGTATAAATTGGATGCTTTTAAATTGAGCCAGTCATGAACCTCTTATTATAAATATACTCAAATCCAACCAACGGTTAGCACTGTTGGTCATTTTTTAATCAAGAAACTATTACCAAATGCATAGATGAATACCTCATAAAAGATGCACCAATTAGTTATACATTGGAGAGTAATGTTTTATTACTTTTATTTTATTCACACACACACACACACACACAATGATAATTAATGTAATATTTTAAGGAAAGGCCATAAAAACATCTATTTGCTAATGTATAAAGTTAAGACAGGGGAAATAAAATATTTTGTGTTGTTGAGTGCCATGGAATTTGGACCTGAAGAAGAAAAAATATCTTCTAGAATCATCTCACTCCTCTCCTCTCCTCTCCTTCTCTTTCTTTCTCTCTCTCTCTCTCACTCACTCTCTCTCACACACACACATTCTCTCTCTCTCTCTCTCTCTCTCTCTCTCTCTCTCTCTCTCTCTCTCTCTCTCTCTCTCACACACACACACACACACACACACACACACACAAATACACACACACACACACACACATGGATTTCTTGGAAGAATAATGAGACACATACAGTATTTTTTTATCCTGGGTGGGAAGCCTGAGTTTGTTGAGAAAACAGACTGGGATATTGAAACTTACTTTACAGAATCAATTTTAGAAAAGTGATGGACCTAACTCTGAAAGCCCTTTGAAGAGCTTGTACAGGAGCGCTTTACAATTTTTGGCAGTCTTGCTTGTGGATCCTTGATTTCTTTTACATCACTGCCATCTAGTGTCCCTATCCAAAATGATCAAAACCTGCATTTTGGAACAGATAATTTGTTGCTTGGCTTCAGAATACAGAAGAACAGAGTTGGAAGGGACCTTGGAGGTCTTCTAGTCCAACCCCCTGCTCAAGCGGGAAGCCCTGTAACATTCTGGACAAATGGCTGTCCAGTCTCTTCTAAAAAAAACCTCCAGTGATGGAGCACCAACAACTTCCAGAGGCAAACTGTTCCACAGATTAACTGTTCTCACTGTCAGGAAATTTCTCCTTAGTTCTAGTTGGATCTCTCTTTAGTGATCTTCCACCCGTTACTCAAGTCTTCCCTTGCTTGTGTCTTTCTGAATACATTGGGTTGGTCATCTTGAACCAAATGACTTTTTTGGAAGAATCAGTTCCCCAGAGAGGCAGCGGACTCTCTTTCATTAGATGTGGTTAAGTGGAGGTTATACAACTATTTGTCTGGTATGTCTGGATTCTTTATTTTATTTATTTTATTTGTCAAGCATGTATAAGGTAACAGATATAAGTATAAACATGATTATGAGTACAGGAAATGAATACAAATAAATGGGGGACAGTAGGACAGGGACGGTAGCAGGGGTGGGTTCTAAAACCCATTGCTACCAGTTCGCGCACGCGCTCACGTGCAGAAGTGTCCCGGGCGGGTGGTTGGAGCCTCCCGCCACCACCGCTACTGGTTCTAAGAACCGGGCCGAACCGGGAGCAACACACCGCTGGACGGTAGGCACATTGGTGCGCTTATGCACGCCCCTTATAGACCTCTTAGGAATGGGGTGAGGTCGACAGTAGACAGTCTAAGGTTAAAGTTTTGGGGGTTTGGGGAAGAAACCACAGAGTCAGGTAGTGCATTCCAGGCATTGATCACTCTGTTGCTGAAGTCGTATTTTCTGCAGTCGAGTTTGGAGCGGTTTACATTAAGTTTGTATCTATTGTGTGCTCGTGTATTGTTGCGGTTGAAGCTGAAGTAGACATAGAGCAGGGAGTTGGACTTGAGGAAGTCAATGATTCTTTTCAGATTTAAGGTTCTATGACCCCATAGGGTTCTCCAGTTTCTCTCCATCTAAAATGGTTAAATATGACATCCGATATCCTAGAAATATGTCTCTGTGTGGTTAATGAGCAAATACATCTCTTCAGCACTTTGGTGCATGGTAAAGATTGTGCCATTGGTAAATTTAACTCTCGGAATCGACAGTGTTTATGCTTAGAGTTAATAGCTCCCTCTTGGTCATGCACGAGTTACCGTTCCATGTGTTACTCACAGGACAGTGGCTGGATGCCAACCGAAGCTGACTTGGGAGACTTGTCAAAACTTGCCCAGTTGACCCAAAGAATGCCCCTATGTCAATGCCCAGGACGTTTCATTTGTCTCTGTTAATTTAACTGACACCTCTCCAACTTTCTAGCAGTTACATTATTCCAAATGTGGGGCCAAATACCAAAGTACTCATATCTAATGATCTAAGTGCCAAAGCCCACTGTAACAACATTGCCAAAAAGGCACTAAGAGTAGTCAACCTAATCCTGCGTAGCTTCTTCTCTGGCAACATTACACTGCTAACTAGAGCATACAAAACATTTGCTAGACCAATTCTCGAATACAGCTCACCTGTCTGGAACCCGCACTGCATATCGGATATTAATACAATTGAGAGAGTCCAAAAATATTTCACGAGAAGAGTCCTCCACTCCTCCACTCGCAACAGAATACCTTATTCCACAAGAACAACTTTTCTAGAATTTTTTTTTTCTTGAGAGCTAAGAGACAAGAATATATATATCAATATCAATATACATGTCAAATGTATATTGATATCTGTGGTTTCTTCCCCAAACCCAAAAAACTTTAACCTTAGACTGTCTACTGTCGACCTCACCCCATTTCTACGAGGTCTGTAAGGGGCGTGCATAAGCGCACCAGCGTGCCTACTGTCCCTGTCCTACTGTCCTATTGTCTTCATCTATCTGTATTCACTTTGATTATGTTTATGTTTATACCTATACCTGCTATCTTGTACATGTTTGACAAATAAATAAATAAATAAAAAATAAATAAATAAATAAATAAAAAATAAATAAATTACTCATCAGAAGAATTCAGACTTGTTTATATATCAAACAGAGATCAGAGAAGTTCTAGTTACTATCTTGAAAAGTGCCCTGGATAAAAAAGAGCTGATCCAGGGGTCAGGGGTAGAAGGTTATACTTTTGGTTACAAGGTTTGATGCCCCCCCCCAAAAAAAGGATTAAATAGCAGATGTGGGAAGGACCACTCTTGGCAAGGGACCATAGTGTTCACCATCACTCTTCCACTTGAGTGGGAAGGTTGTCGAAGGCTTTATGCTAGGAATCATTAGAACGTTCTGAGATTGGAGCAACTCCACCAAACAATCATCTCTTTTCAGAAAGAAAAAAAATATTTTATAGAACCAGATAGTTCCAGATAGAACATCTTTATCTAAAACCAGCTTCTTTGTGAAACATTTTCTGCTTCTAATGAGATTATGGATTTCTCCCTGAAGAGTTCAGGACGTACTGATGCAACAGAAAATGGATTGTCCCACCATTGGATGGATCAGTAACTGCAGATGGTCACGGGCTGTTCCCTTGCTTGATGGCTCTCTTGGTTGAGTCCCTTGTATGGAATTATGAAAGGAAAGTAACATCGTTTGTCTACTTTAGAGAAATCAAAGAAATAAACACTTCATTGTGGAAACCATCCCTTAGCACCGTGATGGCGAACCTATGGCACGCATGCCAGAGGTGGCACGAAGAGCCCTCTCTGCTGGCACTCGCGCCATCACCCCAGGTCAGCTCTCCATGGCATTTCTTTCATGAGCTTCTGTTTCCCTGCAAACGACGAAACAGAAGCTCACGAAAGAAAAAGATCTTATCTCTTGCCGCACTGCCGGAGTTGGGATGCCCCGCCTCCCGCCAGCCAGCTGGTCTTCGGTTCTCTGCTGCGCATGTGCGCATGTCTGCACTTGCACACGTGCATGTCCACACATGCATTCGCACACACGCACACTTTTCATTTTCGGCATGCGTGCACGCGCAGTTTGGGCATGGTGTCTAAAAGGTTCGCCATCACTGCCTTAGCAGAAAATTGCATGGAAAAACTGTTTTTTATATGCTGCTAAACCATGTTGAATTCTTATTTATTAAGTAAACTAGGAATGGGCAAATTGTCCAAGAAATATATTCCGAATTTTAGCAAAGCTGGAAGTCTGGGTTTAGCAAAGCTGGTTACTGAATTTGAGGGGCAGTTTTAGGATGTTTCTTTGCTTTTGATTGTGATATCTTTGAGAAGTTGCATAACAGTTTTTATAGTTTTATCTCCTCAAGGTGTTATCTGTTAATCATGGTCAGTGAAACCGTAAGGAAACCTAAAAGCTGCAAATGACTCTACAGCAACTGGTTTCTCACCTTTGCAAGAAACTACCTTTGTCTGCCTTTGCTAGGATGCTAAATCATAAACCGATAAACACATCATGGCTGGGTCTCCAGCCTTTCAAGAAGAGACTTTCAAGAAGAGACTTTCAAGAAGAGACTGGACTGCCATTTGTCAGAAATGGTGTAGGGTCTCCTGCTTGGGCGGGGGGTTGGACTAGATGACCTACAAGGTCCCTTCCGACTCTGTTAATCTAATCTAATCCATTATATGCCAAGTCACAATGGGGTTCATACCGCGTTAGTTCCATGTGACGTGTGAATCCAGCCGTGGTCTATTTGTTGACTGGATCTGCTTCTGCCTAATTCTCTATTGCCTGTTGGTGGATCCCTTTAGGCTGACCCAACTTTACCCTTCTTTGGTGTCCAACGTAGAGTCGCTATAAGCTAAAATTGATTATCGGAGAAATGTAAATGTCTTTGGGATCTTACTATTTTTCTGCCAAGCCTATAATTTCTTTTACATTCTTCTGGATGTAGGCATGATTAATATTTACAAGTTGCTATCCTCTCAGCCAGGGACAAAGGCCATCAAACATATGAAGCTTACTCCAGAGAAGTAAGCGATAGACTAAGCTTTGTGTATTACATGGCCTGCGCTCCTTGGCCAACCGCTACATACATTATACATATTGCATATTGCACAGAGAAAGAAATTAAACTACATCAGAGGGCTTAATAGAATAACAGAGATGGAAGGGACCTTGGAGGTCTTCTAGTCCAACCGCCTCCTCAAGCAGGAAACCCTTGCAGCATTTCAGACAAAGGCTTGTCCAATCTCTTCTTAAAAACCTCCAGTGTTGGAGCACCCACAACTTCTGGAGGCAAGACGTTCCACTGATAATCGTTCTAACTGTCAGGAGATTTCTAGGTTGGTTCTCACCTTGATTAGTTTCCATCCGTTGCTTCTTGTCCTCCCTTCAGGTGCTTTGGAGAATGGGTTGACCCTATTGACTTGAAATCACAGTCCATGAGTTGATCATGTGGCTCTAAGTCACTTTCTATAGCCCAGTTATACCGTGCGTGCACTGAAGAGGCTGCTCAGCAATAAATGCTAGACCTTTCCTCTAAATGCCAAAGTACCCCCAAGCACATCCTCCTTGGAAAGTAAAAAGGGCTACACAATAGCTACGGAGTCCTTTCAGACTGAGTCATGCCTCATTCAGGAGTCATGATGGATGCGTGCACTGATGCCTCGAGTTACAGTTAACTCAAGTGTTCTCAATAGCATTGTTATACATTCTAGAGCAGGGGTGTCAAACTCAAGGCCTGGGGGCCAGGGTGCTTAGATCTGGCCCGCAGGGCCACCCTGGAAACAGCGAAGGTCCGGCCCACTGTGCCTCTGCCAGCAAAAACGGAGCTCGGGAGCCCGTTTTCTCTGGCAGAGCACTCAGGCCACCACAGGCACCCCCAACATGAGTGACGTTGAGCTGGCCATGTCCACCCTGGCCAAGCCCATCCCACACACCCCCCGCCCCCCGAGTTCAAACGCAACCCTGATGTGGCCCTCGATGAAATTGACTTTGACACCTCTGTTCTAGATCTATGTTTCTCAACCTTGGTAACTTTAAGATGTGTGGACTTCAACCAGCAAAGCTGGCTGGGGAATTCTGGGAGTTGAAGTCCACACATCTTAAAATTGCCAAGATTGAGAAACACTGCTCTAGACTTACCAAATCACATCTAGCTCTTCCTGAACTAGGAAAAAAGTCCTGATAATTGATATTTGCAAGTGTTTTTAATTAACAAGGGATGGTTGATGTGCATAAATTAAAAAAAGGCAAACAGACAGTTGAGTAGCTATTGAACATGATTTAGTTCCACAGTTTGCAGTGATTAAATGCAACACAGGGATAGAGATTTACCCAAACTATTTAAGCACAATATGAAAGATTAACAACATTCTCATTCACATATACATTTCATTAAAGACATAACTGAATCATAACATTGTACCACTTAGAAAAACAGAAAACAAAATCTAATTTATTTATTTATTTTCAAAATAAGACATTGTTTCTTTGAACAAATATAACTTCAATTTTACAACTGGCACATGGAACTCAAGAAAGAATATTATGGTATTTTCCACCCTTGATCAAAGATAGTAATTTATATTTCATACACATCCTTTCAAGTCAGTTACCAGACCTGGTCAGAAGATTGCATTAGCTGAGCTATTTGCACGAATATAACCAACAGTCCTTTAACTTCTCTCAAAGTTCCTTAATTAGCTTCCCTGAAAACAAATATTCTATTTTAAATTATGTCTTAAGTAAAAACCTTAACTGGAACAATTGTGGGATACATGAAACCATCTTGATATTCTAGTCGTTTTGGGAAATCCCTTGGAAAATCTTGTATCTTCTGATCATGGAGGAACATCAACATTTGTTTGGAATTTCTTCATTTCTTCTCTCCGTTCAGGCACGTTTTTAAATTTCATTTTTTTAAGGTAAATCTGAATTCATTTTTATAGTAGCCAAATGTCCTTCGACTACTTACTCTGAGTCAAAGTAACAGGCAAAAACATGGAAGTATAAAGTGAATTTCATCCAGGAAGGTTCCTCAAAAATTCCTTATGAATTGCGTCTTTGTTGACTCAAGTTGGCAAGAATAGAAGGTCTTTTGTCATCTCATGTGCAAATTAACAAATGTATCTGCTTCATCACCTTCTTTTGGAGCAGAGAGCTTCCATGCTTCAGCTTTCATCGGTGACATCACTAGCAGAGAAACATTGGGTGGAATCTGGCTTTACTTCTGAATCCACAGCTTGGTTGTTCTCTTCAACAACAGGCTGCTCTCCGGGTTTATCAGCTGCATCCACAACTTCGATGCTCTTGCCGAGTGTGCAACCCATCCTAGGGTCTCAATCAGGTAACGCCAAGTTTCCTTCTTCAGATCGGTGAAGTCCAGAAATGGCAGAATCTGAAAGCTGAAGGCATCTGTAGAGCTTCTTGTCCAGAGCTATATAGCCTTTCCAGCTGGGAACCACCGAGCTGAAGGGTGTTTGGGTTTCTTTGACAACCTTTAGATGCTGCCAGTCAATCCTTCTTCAGAGAGGCTACAGCCTCTCCTACAAAGCAAAGAGGTATTCTTGCTGACAACGCACGTTCTGGCCCACTGATTCACAAAGAAGAATTATGTTGACTGTTCATTTTCCAATGCACTTTGAGGTTGGCTGGCTGGATCCAGTGAAGGAATCCTTATTGCCATGGCAACACCTTGACCAGCCTTGTCAATATTTGCTATGATTTCTTTCCATGCAATCCTTGGTTCAAACTTTTCTGTTATAAAAGCATATTTATCATAACCAGGAAGGGCTTGTCTGTTTAGCCGAATTACCGTAAGTCCTTGTGGGTGGTAAGAAGAAGAACAAGGCCACGGTTGCACTGATTGCCTAACTTGGAGTTACAATATATACAAATCTTTCTCTTTCTTTCCTTTTTATCCTAAGGTAAGTTATGCAAATCGGCGAGGAGCATCCAATTCTTGAGCCCAATTCACTTCGGTTTAGGATTCTGAATGTCATTATTTGTATTGTTGAATGTACACAATTGCTTTATCCTACAAGTATGTGTTTCCAGACCACTGAATTATATCCTAAAATAAATTCAAATTGTATAAAACAGATGATTTTAACCCCTTGTTTCATGGACCTGTTTCGTGACTAGTTATATCGTTGGTATCACTAGAGCTATGGAACAAGATGTTATTTCCATATTCTTCTTGTGTGGAGTTTCTTAGAGGAAGCTGTTTTACTCCATTCTCGAACAAACACACTCAACCATCTGAAATCCAATCCAATTAAAACTAAACAAGAATTAAAGAGTTTTATAAAATGTCAAGGCTGTGTCTGTTGTGGAAAGGAGGTGACAGACTGGATGGATGGATGGATGGATGGATGGAGATAGATAGATAGATAGATAGATAGATATAGATAGATAGATAGATAGATAGATATAGATAGATAGATAGATAGATAGATAGATAGATAGATAGATAGATAGATACAATAGATAGATAGATAGATGATAGATAGATAGATAGATAGATAGATAGATAGATAGATAGATAGATAGATAGATAGATAGATAGATAGATAGATAGATAGATAGATAGATAGATAGATAGATAGATAGAGATGATAGATAGATAGAGAGATAGAGAGAGAGAGAGAGAGAGAGAGAGAGAGAGAGAGGAGAGAGAGAGAGAGAGAGAGAGAGAGAGAGAGAGAGAGAGAGAGAGAGAGATGAGAGAGAGAGAGAAAGAGAGAGAGAGAGAGAGAGATAATAGATAGATGGATGGATTATTGGTGGGTGGGTGGATGATAAGGAGGAAGAGGCTAGATGGATAGATATGGAGATGGATGAAGATGTGGAAAGGGAGGATAAGGGGGAGGGAGAGAATTATTCCTATAAACATTGTTCTAGGTTCTTTATAGCATGCCTGACTTATATTTTAAACACTAATAAAACTTAGTGGAGGAAGACCCCTGGTTACCATCTCCACACCCTTACCCAGGGTTTCTCAACCTTGGTAACCTTAAGATGGGTGGACATCAACTCCCAGATTTCCCCAGCCAGCATCTCCACCCATCTTAAAGTTGCCAAGGTTGAGAAAAGCTGTTCTAACCCATTCTTAGCAACGAGCTTCATTATCTTTCCCAACACGCTGTCCACCCAATCAGTCCGTGTGTCAGGCCGAAGCCATTTTCTTTGGATCTTTGGCCTGCCACATTCTATGCTAGTTTAAAATGTATTCTTTGCTATGGGAATTTGGGAGGGGCAGTTGCATGAGGGATGTCTGCATGTAGCCACAACAAATTCCTTCTAGATTGTCAAGGTCATCCTTTGTCCTGCACCTGCACGGAAGGAGGTGGAGTTCCTACCAAGCTACGAGATGAAGATTGGTTCATGTGATGAACTTGGGGGTGTGGGGACAAAGGCTTGAACTTTCAACTGGGTGGAGAAACCCCGAAGACTTCAGATTCGGGATTTCTCCCAGCCGTGCTGACATGGCTCTGTTAATAAATTGGAACTTTGAGGAATGCTTTGCCTCGGACTCTGATTTAATTCCAGATGCTATTCGGAACCCTGACACCGTGTGACTTTCTGTTGACTTCTGCCACCTGGTCTTCACCTAACATTGTAAGAATCACGTCTTTCGGGATTCCCCAGGCAATCCCCAACCTCTCTAGGAAGCAACAGGTTAGAGTCATATGTCTCCCAACTTCTTCCTTCTCTCCTCCCCATTCTAAGGCTACTTTTGCAGAATATTATTTATGGTTATACCTAGGAAACAGGCTTTGGGATGGCAATGCATTTGCAAACCTTTCTCATAGCAACAGCCGGCTCCAGTCGGCTCGGGCCTGCCTCCGTTTCCTTAGCAACACAACTCACTTTTTCCCCCTCCTCTGTTCTGCATTTCCAAGTCTCAGAGGAAAGACCTATAATATCCTAGAAAATAAAATGCATTTGCAGTGGTCAGCTTTAGAAGTTGGGCAAGGAGGCAGGAAAAGAAAGGGGGGGAGAGAGAGAGAGAGAGAGAAGAAATGCTGTAATTTAATAGCCTAATTTCCTGCCTGGCCCTATAGAAACACTCATCTCCTTTCTGACAGCTGATGAAAATGCACCGCAATTTGATTTGCTCCCCAGTGTGGGACAAGTTGAGTCCTAACATGTTTCTAAAGACAAACTCAGAGCCTCAGCTCCCTGCCCCCCGCCCAGCAGATGTTTTGGTGCCAACCTATCTACAAGACTAAGGCTGGGCCAGCTTATCTACAACACAAAAGACATGGCCCTCAGGACATGATAGGATTAGCCCTCACTCAAGATCCAAATCAGGACAAAGCCATTAAGCCATAATAGGAATTGCCCAAAGCCCCTTCATTACATCATCACTCAGCAAGATTCAACCAAGCTTGGGACTCACTACAAAGTTACCCCTGCATGGCCCCGTGGTAGTCTGACAACCAATCAGAATACACAGGAACAGGAACAGGAAGCTCCAAGGCAGGGCCCAAGAGAGGGTATAAATCTCTCTCCCTCTCTCACCCATGTGCTCTTTTTTTGCCCAGGACCTCAAACCATGTGGTCCTGTCCACCATTAAACCATCTTTCCAAGCAGTCTCCATGTTTCCAGTGTCTTTCTTCCCACTTGGAACTGAACCCAGATGGACATTTCTTCCAACACTGCTAACCAGGGAAATATGCTTCGGATATCGGTTGCCAATTGTTCCAATGAGTCATCTTGAGAAGAGGTGTCATTGCAAAAAGAAAAAGGAGCAAAATGGCCTTAGTAATCTGCAGGTTTGGGACAAGGTGAGCAAAATTCAGCTTTCCTGGATTACAGGTAGTCCTCAATTTATGACCACAATTCAGCCCAACATTTCTATTGCTAAGCGAGACACTTGCTAAGCGAATTTTTTCCTATTTTACAACCTTGCTTGCCAAAGTTGTTAAGTGAATCACTGCAGTTGTTAAATTAGTAACACGGTTGTTAAGTGAATCTGGGTTCCCCATTGATTTTGCTTGTCAGAAGGTCACAAAAGGGGATCACGTGACCCCGGGATACTGCAACTGTCAGAAATATGAGTCAGTTGCCAAGCCTCTGAATGTTGATTGCGTGACCATGGGAATGTTGCATGGGTTGTGTGAAAAATGGTCATAAGTGTCCATTTTTTCAGTGTCGTTGCTACTTTGAATGGTCACTAAATGAACTGTTGTAAGTCGAGGACTACTGGTGTACCAAATTGGAGGCCTGCGTAAGGCTTCAACCAATGATGGGTTAGAAGAATGTGTGAATCCAAACCAACCAGTTGGGAGTATGAAATTAAAAGACCAGTTGCTGACACCGTTTCCTTTACCAGAAATTGTCAGGTGACCCAAGGGCTGCTGTTGTGAATACACCTGTTGCCAGGTAGATTGAATAGGAAGGAGAAAAGCAGAGCCTCGGTGTTTCAGGTTTCTCGTAATGCAAACTGGGTTGAAACTATCAAGCAATGTTCTATCTATTCGTGTGAGGACCCACTTCAGGCATACTGCAAACTTTCTTTTGATGCTGGCTGTGGATAATGGGTCAAGCAGTCTAGAGCAGTGGTTCCCAAAGTGGGCGGTACCGCCCCCTGGGGGGCGGTGGGATGACTTAGGGGGGCGCTGAGAGGCAAGGGGGGCGGCAGGGGGCGCTAAGAGGGGCAAGGGGGGCGGCAGGTGGTTTGCCATACCAGTAGCGACAGCCTGAGGCCGGCGGAGCTCCATAGGTGCACGCCCCGATGCTTCCCGGCCCGCAAAGGTCCCGGAGCCGAAGCTGGGAAGGTGAGAGGGGCGACGGCGGTGGCAACCGCACTTCGGCAGCGTCGCGTCCCCTGTCATGTGCCATCCGGGAGTGCGGTCTCCGGGCTGCCGGGGGCCTTGGCGGGGCAGGCAGAAAGTGGAGAGCCGGCGGATGGGCGTGCCAGGCGGTCCGCACTCCCGGACGGCACATGACATGGGACGCGACGCTGCCGGAGCACGGTTGCCGCCGCCGTCACCCCTCTCGCCTTCCCGGCTTCGGCTCCGGGACCTTTGGTGCGCGTTGGGGCGCTCACCTATGGAGCTCCGCCGGCCTCAGGGTCCGCCGGGCTGGCGGGGGCCTTGGCGGGGCAGGCAGAAAGTGGAGAGGCGGCGGATGGGCATGCCGGGCGGTCTCTGAGCCTTGCCAGGAAAGTAAGCCGAGCGCCGGCCACAGCACTTTCTTCCTTCTCCTGCCGTGAAAGAAAGAAAGATGTTAGGAAGGAAGGAAGGAAGGAAGGAAGGAAGGAAGGAAGGAAGGAAGGAAGGAAGGAAGGAAGGAAGGAAGGAAGGAAGGAAGACAGACAGACAGAAA
>QLTV01000380.1:453509-478581 GCA_003457575.1 Thermophis baileyi
AGAAACACAAAGCCCATCTTGCACAACCTCCAAAACTTCAAAAACATAGAACCGTATAAGAATCCTTCCTTTTATCCAGTTTGTTGTTCAGCTAACCCAGAATGTCACTTCGCTTCTGCAATTAAAAACCTCCTTCCGAGCAGCTTCCGAAGGCTTTTCAATTTAAAGCAGGAGTCTCCAAAGTTTGCAACATTAAGACTTGTGGACTTCAACTCCCAGAATTCCTCAGCCATCCATGTGGCTAACTTTGGAGACTGCTGATTTAAAGCGACAGCATTTGTTTTTCTTCTTTGCCAAGCGATCTCCTGGCTGGAAAGTGAGTCCTGATTTTTTCCTTCTAACACCTCTCTCTTTTTCTTTCTCCCTTCCCTTCCCCCTCCCTCCCCCCCTCTCTTTCTTTCTTTCAGGGGAGGCAGGGAAAATAGGCTTTAAAAAGTTTTTAAAAAAAACCAGGAAGTGATGATATTGGGGCAGGTGGGTGGAGCCTCACGCTGCCATCCCGGTTCTCCAAACCAGCTGCTGCAATCGTTACCTACTCGGCCGAACCGGGAGGATTTCACCCCTGCTCAATACCCAAAGTGGAAAAAGAGAAAGTAAAGAATAACATAAATACATATATTCATACATAAAAGTATATTTAGAAACATACCAGTAAGAAGATATCAGAAAGTGTTTACGATGGAATTTCAATTACAGTGTTAATGTGTTTTACTCTGAATTCATATAACACACAAAGCCAAAACCAAATAACTTACAGCTTAGTATTGTGTACGAACTTACTCTCCTTAAACTGAACATATATTTTCTAGTGAATGTATTTCAGTAAAATATAACATCACTGTGGAAAAGAAGGAACTGGGGCAAAATATTGAAATCAAGCATGATAAGTAAAGGTAAAGCAATATGTTATTCAGTTGAATACATTCCTTCAACCACACTGACATTTATTTTCCACATCCCTAAGGAATATATTTTATCCCATCTGCAGCTATGTTTTTTGAGAATTTGGGGGAATTTAACTGAACTTGCCTACTTTACTTTGATACCAATAAAAAGACATAAGCCTTAAAGTTCACAATTGCTTTGCCAAACCAAAAAAAAAAAAAAATTGTTTTGTGGAACCAGACATTTTGGATTATGTTCACTTGTATAAAACTTGCATGCTGTCCAACTCTCAACAATTTTGGGCAGCTCACAACAAAATTTAGTACAAAAAGCTATTAGTATACATTGTTCGGAAAATGTATCAAAAACCTGACTAAAACAAATGTAAGTAATGGGTTTAAAATATGTTTATTGTATAAGATCCTTTTTGTATTTAAATGTCACCTAATAGATATAATGATTAAAAATGTAATACACAGTAATTGAATGATATTCCAAACTGTTTAACTGCTTTCCCTCCCCCCCCCCACTTCTTACCTAGGATATTTAAAACACTTCAAAATCTTATTTCTACAAAAATGCTGGTGGATGTCAACATGGCTTAGATGAAGTGCTTCCCACTGAAAAAATATTTTGTGTGCTGCCGTGAGACTCGCTAACTCCATTTGTGGTAGTGGCAAAGTAGCACAACTGTATCAAGATGACCGACCCCATGATGGATTTTTTTGATGATGCCAATCTTTTTAGCGATACCTTGGAAGGCTTATCGGATGATGCCTTTGTACAAACGGGGCCTGTTTCTCTGGTTGATGAGTTGAACTTGGGCGCAGAGTTTGAGCCGTTGCAGATCGATTCTTTAAACCACGTGCAGGAGACACCAACTCGGCAAAAGATGAACGATTACGAACATCTCAACCAGTACGACTCTCTGAAACTTCAAGTCAGTCAGTCCTTCAGCAGCCCGGTCGAAAGCGTTTTATCCCCGCATTCCGACTTCAGTTGCTCTCCTGTCCATCCGCAAACTCAAACGAATGGGTTGTTTCCTGACGATGTAGCAGATGGGAGCCCGATGTGGGGCCACCAAACCTCGAGCAACATTTCTAACCAGAACGGATCTCCGTTCCATCAAGGGCCCACACCGTCTATGCAGCAAAACAAAAGCTTTGTAGCACACCACAGTTTTGCCTTATTTCAGGCCAGCAAACAGCATCATCCGTGTGCCTCGTTGCAGTTGCCGCCAAGCGTGGACGCAGGAGAGAACACTCGGAATCAGCCTGATGGTTTCATGGAGGTGAATGCGTCCGTTTCACATAGAACTAACATTCCCCATCCCTCCCAATCTGTTGACGTATCCAAATCACAACAGTCTATCTCCATGCCATCTTTTTCCCAGAGTAGGAATAACTCGCCCCACTTTTGTGGCAATCAAGAAGGAAGCTACGACGGGCCCTCTCCTGCGATCACGTCGTGCTCTATTAACACCCAGTTTTCGCCTCCTTTTCCCTACAATAGCAACCAGATCTCTCCTTCCAGTCTTCTTCAATCTTCCGCAACTCTTTCTGTCGGCCAGCAAGCTCACCCTCTGCCTGACTTTTCAGGAAGCGATGCCTTCGCAACTCGAAGGGGGACCAAACAAGAAGATTCAGACAGCCTCCTCAATTCAAGTACATCACTGACTTCAAATAATTTCCATGTGTTGCATTCAGCACAACCTCAGGGCACCTTCAGTAGTTCAAAGCTATCCGCGGTGAACATGAATTTTTCTACCCCTCCTGGATCGGGTCCTCAGCTAAGCCACTTCAGTGATCCCATAGAGGGCAATGGTTTTTCATCTTTGGATGAGAATTTGCTCCGTCAGGTGGAGTCTCAAAGTGCATCGTTTACAGAACTCGACCCAGAAGCCCTTCTCCAGGAAGATCTCCTTCCCCAGTTTGATGAAACTGCCTTTGTTCAGGACGCCCCAAGTAATGATTTAGAACATCAGCTGGAGCAGCGCCTTGTCCCACAAACCAACCTTCTTCAGACTCAGTCTCAAAACTGCAACCATTCTTGGTATCCTCCTGGTTCTCATCTACATCAGCCAGAGCAGAAGAACGTCAGTGCTCAAGCCCAGGTAAGTAACAGTACTGTTGTAGAGTGTCTAGGGAGTTTCTCAGTCATCCGGGTCATGGTTGTCCCAAAGGTGTTTTTTCCAAAGGCAACTGGACTTCCTTTGTTGTCCTCGAAGACGTTTCACTTCTCATCCAAGAAGCTTCTTCAGTTCTGATTGAAAGACCCTAGCGTCACTGAAGTGGCTGAGCTGAAAGTTGGAACTGAAGAAGCTTCTTGGATAAAGAGCGAAACGTCTTCGAGGACAACAAAGAAAGTCCAGTTGCCTTTTGAAAAAAAACCTTTGAGACTGTTGTAGGGCAGTATTGTACCGTGGCATAAAGTTTATTCTTTACTGTGCTATTGGCCAACACTAACTGGCAAGATCAGAACTAATTAGTAACTCTCGTGAAAGATATTTATGCCTGTGTAAATCTAGAGATTTGTTAAACAAGGTTTTAATTATCTGTGGTGGAGTAAATACCAAACAGCATAAGAAATTAAAATGAATGTCCATTTCAGAAACTGCAGTTTTCTGCCATATTTTGCAAAAGACACCGAACACACATTTTTAAATTTGATCTATGTTGGTTGACATTGTAATTACTATTTGTACTTTCAGTTTTGCCAACTGTTGAGCTTTGTGATTTGTAAACTGGAAGAAATAAAACAACAAATTGATATTATAATCAAATACATTAAAAGTTTTTAGATGCCTCCCGAGCAAATCTCTTTTAAAAATATTTTTGTTCAGGTATATGCTTTTTTGGATCTTGTGCATACAGCTTTTTAACCATAATATCACCTAACACATAAACAGGTTGTACATGTGGATGAATTGACTGAAATGCTGCCTTTCCAGTATTCCAGTTCATTTTTAGACAGAATATAATTCTGGGTAGTATAGTACTATGCAGATAGAATATTGTATGCACATTTTTACTTTGAAATATGCCACAGGATATCTTGAGGGCATGACTCTGAAGCCTTGTCCTAGACTACAGGCAATGCTTTGTCACTAAAAATCGGGTATGGTTTTTTTAGAAGTCTTAAATTATATAGCTTCTCTCTTCAAATTACAAGTTTTCTAATTATTTAATAACTGTTGAGCAGGCATTAGCATCTGTATTGATTTCTTCTGAATATCAGATATGCAAAGCTAATGATTTAGTCAGTGTTATTGTCTTAATGCATGCACTTTTTAAAGACTTTAATAAAATATTAAGCAAACAATTCCTCTAGATAAAATCATATATGAATTTAGTAGGAATACTTTTTTTTTTTTTTGCAAAAGAAGGATGCATAAGATGGCCTATAAATCACTAAGGATATATAGGATCCAGACTAGGTCAAACTTAGAGTAGGACTATTGAAATTAATGGGACTTAAGTTATTCATTAGTAATTTAAGTCTTTGTATGTTAAGAGTTGTACAATGTGTGTTATTTTTTTTAGTACCAGCTTGTTATTGTGAAGACATACAGAGAAAGATCTAGGCTATCTAGGGGAGAGAGAAATAAATTTTCATAATTTGCATAATATTACTTCGCTCAAAAGTGAACAGATGCCAGTTTCCAAAGTCTCTTGATCTGTACAAGTTAGCCATTGCAGTATAAATGTTTTGCAAAAAAAACATTGACATGGATTTTTATGAATATATTACTTTTGGAATCCTCAAGGCAGTGGTTCTCTCTGTCGCCAGTTATACATTAGGAGAAAGTTTCCTTGTCCTGAACTGGCAGCCAGAATTGAAATATGAGCCTAGCTATTACTTGTCCTGCGCTGCAGAATCTGCTTTGCACTGCCAGGAAACTCGGTAACTGAAAGCAGAGTCATTAACAGTAGTTTTCATGCTCTTGGCGTCCTCTGTTCCTCCTTAAAGCAAAGTATAAACAGGAAGTGGATTCCAGGAAGCAGTGGGAAAAGGGAGCGTAATAAGTTGGAATTCGTGGTTCACGGCAGTATATCTAAAGAGTAATATGCTGTGGGATCAAAGTCAGACTAAGCACAAGTCAAAGTTGCCTCTGAATTGAGATTTAACATGATTCTGTCGATGAATGGTTTTCTGAAACAGAGGTACAGTGATATAAAAAGCACCTTTTATACAGTGATTATAAAAACATACATAAGATGAACTCCCAGGTGTCCCATCCGGCATGATAATTGCTGTGAATTCTATTAGTTGAAGTCTACGTTCCTAAAAAATGTCCAGGAAGTGATGAGAGCAATCTCTAACAAACCTTGGACTCTTTCTTTCTCATCTGTTTTCTTTTTTCTTTTCTTTCTCTAATGTGAAGTATTACTAATTTTTATTAATCGTAGTTTTGAATTACAACAGAATTTTGAACTGTATTGAATCTTAAATTATGATTATATTGAAACAAGCCAGCTATAGAAACCATAGTATGAAATTGGCAAGTCTGAAACCGTCCTTAAAATTGATTATAGTTTGCCATGTATAGAAGGAAGAACTTGTGCTCAATGGAGAAGAGAAAGGGGGAGTATGTGAGCCTGATATTTATTGTAGTATATTTCCATAATAACATTGTTTATCATGAGCCCCACGAATTCAGTCATTTGTCCCTTACTTAATGAAGTAGTGTGCTGTCTTGATATCTTTGTTTGTTAAAGCTCCCACTAAATGAAATTTGACTGAGGTATATAAAGTCTATATATTGCACTATGTTTTAATCTGCACATGACATTTCTTTCAAAATTAGTTCATGAGAATCAATAGGCCAGGACAGGCAACCCTCTTGAGACTGTATGCCAATTATGGGTTCAGCTGAAATAAGCATCAGATATGACCATCTAATTATTTCTGATTCCCCCTTTTTTCCTGAATTTGTCTTGTCTCTTTTATCCCTTGAACCTGTTTTCTACCACAATCCTGAAACAATTACTTGGAATCAAGTACTGTTAAATTCATTAAACTTTTGCTTGAAAATATACTTAAGAATTCTCGGAATCTGAATGCATTTCATAATTCCCTAGAAGTATTTAATAAACAATGAACAGAAGTGTCCTATTTTACAAAAGAATGAATTTGTTGAGATTGTTGTACTTTTTTAAATTCAACATCCACGATTGGGAATTTGAAAAGTTTATTTTTTTATGCATTTCTGTGTAATTTTGTCAATTCATCAGCCTTATTCTTTGTCACTGAAACCGTTTAAGGAAAATATGTTAACTTCAATAGTTCCACTGGTTTCATAGTGTGTGTAACTCTTTAAATACTGTTTACAACATTCCTTCTGCATTGGGCTTTGTGATCTTCTCTTTCTGTAGTATGATCTTGCAATTTATTTTCCACTCTTTTCATCTTTGAGATTTCATATTTAAACGTGGCTTTGCTATCATAAGTATTATGATGATGGAGATCTGAAAGAAATATTTCTTCAAAGTAGACAATACCATGCTTTGTGGAAGATTTCCAGGACTATAAGCAAGACTATGATTGCCTTCATATTATTACTTTGGGCTAAACAAGAAAGGACTTTGATGTTCATCAGAAATCTTATATGATCCTTGTCCTTGTCCACAGTATTCCAATGGTGTAAAACCAACTGATTTAGTGTTATCTAAATTGAAATCTCTGGCTTGTGCTTATTCCAGCAAGTTGGAATCCGAACTGTGGTTTGTTCATTGGTTTTGATTTTTAGGTAGTTAGGATGTAACAAATTATTCTAACTAAACCTGCCCTGGAGTTTTCTTGGTTTTTTTTGTAGAGAAAGGGGGTTCATTTATTCATTCTACGCCAAAATTCTTAAATTCTAGGTTAGAGTTATGTATAAATAAAACTTTAGCAACAAATCACTTTTAGATGCTAATGATGTCTTAATTCAATTCCATATTAGTAAGACATAATCAATATTGATCAACCCAAAAATGATTTTTAAAACCTTTTGCTTTTAATATTTAAATAAACCCATGGCTTCAGTCTCTTTTGCCATTATGATAATTATAAATATTTTATTTCCTTCCTTGACAAAAATGTGAGGATGATATTTTAGAAAATATTCTTGACTACCTAATTTGCCCCCAAATATCATAGAACGAAAAGAAGATAGAAGATTAATTCTGGATTAGACAAGGTGTAAGAAACTGAGTTTAAACACCAGTTCAAAATAATACTGTAATAAACTCTTTCTGAAAGCATCAAGTTAAAATCTGATACTAGAATATTGTGCAATAATAGTTACAAAAATAACTCATCTGGCAAAACAATGACAGGATTCCATCGAAACAGTTATTCGTCAGGTTTTAAACACTCCTTATATACATCACCCATAAAAGTAGATATTATTTCAGCTCCTGCAGGAGGTGGAAGAATGAAGAGTTAACTCTACTGCCACATGTAGGGAAGAACAGTCCACGGAGGGTTAAATTGCAGAGTCTAATGGAATAATAACTGGTAGCACCATCTGCTGGCCTACTTCCGCAGAAGGAGTCAGTATTTTTTAACGACATCTCTAATATTCACGCCGCCGATGCATTTTGATGCTTTGTGCATTCGTTTCTTTTGGTGTTTTGTGGGAAGCTAGCTCTCTGCTCGAGAGCTATTTTTGAGAGCCTGTCGCCCCGGGATGGCCGAGGGTGTACTTGTCTAGCAGAGGAAGGAGACTTAAATGCCAGTCCAGGAAAAAAATATGTTGATAAATCACAATGTGTATTTGCGGAAGGCTGTGTCTGCCTTGGCTCTTGGCTGGCTTAAATAGGCCATTCAGCAATCTTCTTTCAATGCCGTTCCCTTGAACGCAACCTACCTCCTCGGGTGGTGGAAAACCCGAGGGCAACCTTTTGTCTCATGCCAAAAATGTCTTCAGTGAAGAGGCCAAGAGGAAGGGTAAGTGAAAGCTTGAATGAGTGGGAGGAGGAGGGGTTCTTTGGGCTAAAAGGCTAATGGGATTGAATAACCTTCCTTATTACTGGCTGCTGCTGCTACGGGAGTCGTGCCTGTATCGCCATCTTGAGCTTGTTGCTGTTTTCTCGAATCTGGGTGATTTTTGTTGTAGCTTGCTGGCCTTGAGATGGCATTTTACTGAGCTATCATAAGCCCCGCTTTCTCCCTGGTGCCGCAGCGCTGTGGGTTAGGGCTTGGATGAGGCTCTTATAGGGAAAAAAAATATGTATCCAGTGAAGCGAACTGGAATTGTCCTGAAAATGCACTTGGAAATTCCTGACTTTCCCCTTTGCTGTAGTGAGAGGCACATTTATGGGTGAGAACATAACATAATTATTATCTCTTTATCTGTCTCTCTTTCTCTCCCTCTTTTTTCTCTCTCTCCTCCCCTTCCCCCCCCCCCTGTTTGGATAGGAAATTCTTTCCATTCCTTGCATTGTGCTTTTTTAAATACTGTCTTCCATGCAGTCTCAGAAAAGCTAATTGTTTATGCTGAAATCAGGCGTTTCAATCTGGGTACATTTAGAAACAACGGTCAAACAAAAGGGACTGTTGAACTGCTTCCTGTGAATCAGCTATACATGAAATTTTAAACAAAGGGTATTTTCATAACTTATTGATTGGGATCATCTAAGTGTAAAAGGGGTAGCGTTGCAGTGAAAGTCTATTTGACCCACATGCCTTGTGTCTGAATGTAAAACAATGCTTTACGTACAGATTATGTTATGACGTTAACTTGTGTGTTATGTAAGTGTGTGATTTTTTTTCTTGATGCTTCATCGGTACATCATTTGACATCTTTAACTTCACTCAGTGCCTAGAGCAGTGGATGATGTACTAGTGCTCCTTTCCCTGGAGTTCTTTATACTACCGTCTTCTGCTTGTTCAGAGAGGAAAAAGTGCTGTTAAGAAATTTTGTTATTCCATTTAAAAATGCAAGGGAGAAGGTAATGAGAGTAACTAAGAAGCAGTTGTACAAAAAATACATTTAAAATAACCTTTGTATTTTTGTATGCACAGCGATGAAAACACGAGTGGGCCTGCAAGAGGTAAATGTGTGACTCAGGTGAAATAGAGCAGAAAGGAAGGAAGCAAAAATTAAAATGGAGAATATGGATAAATGCAGTTGCAGCAGGAATGCTACCCTGGCCCACCCACAGTTGCGACTGAAGACCCTTGTCTAGAAGGCTGCTGATCTTCTGTTGTGCTCTGAATCTCTGCACGCTCACTTATCCCCCCCCCCCGACTCTGAAGGCTTCAAGCCCTGCACATTTTATGCAACAGAATTTTCAGATTCCAAAGTCAAAAATTGTAAAACCCAAAATCTGTTTGGGCTTCATTGTTTTGATTTAACGATTTGCAACTCTGCTACCTTTTATATTTAAGTATGAACTACCATTTGCAATGCAGGAAAAATACTTAAAAACGTCTGCCTTTAATGCTTGTTTTTGTTTTTACTGCACAAAATAAACCGGGCCTCACATGAAGTCATTTTCTTGCAGCTGAAGTTAGATATCCTTCCCCCCACCCCCGCCCCTAAATATTGCAGAGAAGTCAGAGTATTGGATTTTTCTCTCTCGTCAGGAATATGATTTCTACCAATCCCGTTTTTATGATTTTTTGATCATAATTAAATGATCGATTAAAAATGATTTTTAACAAATCTATGATACGATTAAACACTTTTTATTGAATCTGCATATAAGTATCGGATGTAGTTCTAGATGTCTAACATCTAGAAACAGTTCTGGCCTCCTAATCCTATGTGGAGGAAAATAAGATGGGAACAAAATATCCTTTCACTGCTGAAAATCCTACGTTCCTTTAAAAGGACTTTCTGCTATAGAGGTTTTTCCTCTTAATGCTGTGAATGAGAGAGGAAGTTTTAAAAAGAGCCGCCAGAAAAGAGGTGAGATATTCCTAACCACCCTTCCCTTCTTGGCTGATTCAGGTGTGGAAAGCTTTGGAGGTGTCAAACAATCCACTGCTTTTCCTCACCTCCATCCACTGCAAATGGCTTTGTTGAACTGCGTTTCTAAACTTGGAAGCAAGCAAGTCCCTTAGAATTGAAATCACGTGCAGGTAGTTCTTGACTTACAACAGTTCATTTAGTGACCGTTCAAAGTTACAGTGCCACTGAAAAAAAAGTGACTCACGACCGTTTTTCACACTTACAACCTTGGTAGCATCCCCATGCTCCTGGGATCAAAATTCAGACGCTTGGCAACTGACTCGTACTCACAACCGTTGCTGTGTTCCAAGGTCACGCGATCTCCTTTTGCAACCTTTTGACAGGCAGAGTCCATGGGGGGAAGCCAGATTCACTTAACAACCATGTTACTAACTTACCAACTGCAGTGATTCATTTAACAACTGTGGCAAGAAAGGTCACAAAATGAGGCAAAACTCACTTAACACATGTCTCTCTTAACAACAGAAATGTTGGGTTCAATTGTGGTCTACCTGTATTTGGGAGCAATTCCTGTTGACCATCACTTCAAGGTCCACATATATGGCTTGCCTTAAGATTTTGACTACATCCGTAGCTTTATCTAAGACAAGTAACCTATTTATTCATTTTTCCTTGCAGCCCCCCTCTGCCAAGAAAGCAGATGGTCCCGGGGTGTACGCTAAGCTGCAGAATACCCAGGTGAAATCAATGCTCGAGAAGAAACAGAAGAAAAAAGTGGAATCCGAAAGCAAGCAGGAGAAAGCCAATCGCATCATATCCGAGGCAATAGCCAAAGCAAAAGAGAGAGGGGAGAGAAACATCCCAAGAGTCATGAGTCCAGAAAACTTCCCAAGTGTTTCGGCAGAGGGGAGAGAAGACAAAAAGGGACGAAAAGCTAAATCCAAACCAAAAGACAAAGAAAGCAGGAAGCCCAAAACTGGCTCTTCCAAAACTAAAGAGAGGGCAAAAATCGGGTAAGTTGGCTCACGTTTTCCTTTGTGTCCTATCGGTGTATTTTTGTTTTCAGTATGCCTTTAATTCAGGTGGTGATGATGATGATGTGGACGATACAACCAAGAGAATGTTGAAGATTTGAACTAACGGTGAAAAATTCTGATATACATATGTGTATATGTGTGTATATGTACACACATATACACATACACACACACACACATATATGTGTGTGTGTATATGCTATATAGATAGATATAGATATAGATAGTTATATAGATATATAGCATATATATATATGTCCCCTAAGGTCAAATAAATCACAGAATGTGTTGGACCTACTAATATAATTGATATATTTGCCACTCAAATTTAGTTCGGTACATTCCTCAATCTAATGAGAGAGTGTGTGTGTTTGTCAATTAGTTATTAATTATTAAACTTTAAAACCTCAGCTTATGTGATTTTTTTGTATTTTTATGGGTTTATATTGCATATTATTCCTGGAACTAACATAGTATACGTTACACCCACACGCCCCCCAAGCACCATCAATTTTATCTAAAAACAATCAGGTTACTGAGGCAAATTGAGCTGAGAAAGAATGATTGATGCAAAATCACCCAGTGAGCTCCATGGCTAAAAAGTGGACTTGAACCAATCTTAGTCCATTTTTGCAAGGTAGCACAAGTGACTATGCTTTGGGTAGGCACGTCCATGGTTGTTCGAGGCCCACAGACATGAATTTGATCTATGTAATCTTAGGTGGATTTCAGAATTATGAGTCATGAAGTTGGCAGGATGAATCATGTGCGATATGGAAGCTTGCCAGCATGGTCTGACTGCGGCAGCTGTAGTTTGATGATTAAGGGACGCTTGTTTTATTAAAAAAAAGGAAGGGAAGGATAAAGGATGTGGCTTAAAGCATGTTTTCAGGTATGGATTTGTCTGCTGATTGTTTACTTTGTCTAAATGGATTTTGTGAACTACTCGAAGGGCACGTCCACGCAGCCTGCTTACAAGTAGCACAAAACCCAGTTCCCAGTTGCCTGCATCTCATGCCCACTGCTGAAGTTGATTCTCTAATGCAGGGGTGGGGAACTATGGCCCTTTTACGATCTGTGAACTTCAACTCCCAGAATTCCTCAGCCAGCATGCTCAGGAAGCTGAAGTTCACAGATCGTAAAAGGGCCATAGTTCCCCACCCCTGCAATAATGGAAGTAGCGTTTTCCCCAGGAAAACAGAAGATTATTTGTGCAATCTGTTTAAATTCTATTTAGTCTTTTGTTCTTTGACACTACGGCATTCAAAATCTTTACGGGTCTCACTTGGTTTAAAAACATTGCCTTGATTTCTGAAGTTATGAATGCTAATTATTCATATATTTTAAATTAGCAGTACGTAACCTTATAACGTTACATATATGTCACATGCATGTTATTTGATTCAACATCCAATTATGATATAACGAGAGCATTCTCTATTGCAAATTAAAAGTTGGAAAGATACATCATTCTTGGGCCATATGGTTTGATTACTGTATGGATGCTCCCTCCCACAGGAGATGTACATTTGAGACTCTTTTTAAGGAGCTCAAAAGTGCAGCTCAGGCTTAAGATCTTTTCTATAAGATTCTGCCCTTAAATATTTCATGCTTGTAAAGTTAGAAAATTGAATTGGGTTGTGTCTTTTGTTTCTTTGCTTGCTTGTTTGGCTTTAGCTACTCTGTGTCTAGAAATAATTGAATGTTAAAAGTGGCAAAATTTGTAAGCTTGATGAATTGTTTCTTAACTCTAATATTACCTGGCACTTCATTAATTCAGGCATATAAGGTTATCATTTAAAACAGCATTTCTTTCTTTTAATGTAGTGCAGTTGAAATTGAGCCAGTTACATATCATGTTTTTTTTAAACTATCTTCCAGTGGCTAGCCATGTTTATATGTGAAAGATATGAGAGAGAGAGAGAGAGAGAGAGAGAGAGAGAGAGAGAGAGAGAGAGAGAGTGTAAAAATATATTATATATGATATTCATTTGCTGCAACTACAGTATTAGTTGCAACAAATGAATAGCGTATATTCATTTACAGTATATAAAATAAGGCCAAATTATGCGGGCAGCAGGGCTTTGGATCGACAGAAAGGTCTCTTCTAAACCAGTTTTCAGTTCTACATGGTGTGTAATTATCCAATCTACAATACATAAAGTGTGCATCTAAGGACGTCTCTTTATCTAAATTGGGGTTGGATTATAATCACATTGTGAATATTTTAAAAATGCAATGAAAAGCAGCACTTGTCAGATTTTAAATATGGAAAATTATATGTCTCTGCAGCCCTCTGATTAAAAGCGAGATGGGATGAGATTAATATTGCTCTCTTTTCTGTAACCTTTTGAGTATAAACGCAGAAATATAATTAATGCTGTTGCATTAGAATATAAATTTTCCCTACATTTATGAAGTCATCGGTTGTTAGTAATGAAATCATTTCTATGTTACTTGGTTATCTGAAACCCAAACTGTCAACCTGAAATGTTATGCTCTGCTTACTCTAGATTGTGAGTAAATAATAATAATCATATACAATGTATGTCCATTACATTTATTTTCATTTCAGTGGCATTTATATGTAAAATATTTAGTGCTTCTAGGAGCAGACAATGATTTCCTCCTTCAATTTGTTCTCTACAAAATAATACTCCTACTTTCAGGGATTAAACTCACTTAATTTTAATAATAATCGGAAAAACATTTTTAATAATACCCTGTTTTCCCCAAAATAAGACATCCCCTGATAATAAGCCCAATCAGGCTTTTGAGTGCATGGCAATAAGGCCAAGCGCTTATTTCAGGGTTCAAAAAAATATAAGACAGGGTCTTATTTTCGGGGAAACACGGTAGTAAGAAAACTTTGTATGTGACTTGATGTTTCATATTCCCATCCTGGCTTGAGTTTTGTGCACTGGTAACCGTATCTTTTGTCTCAAAACAGCAAGCTTATTATTACACTGGGTAAAAAACAGAAGAGAAAAATTGATTCCTCAGATGAAATGTCAGATGCTAAACAGACAACTCAGCAACCCTTCAAAGACGGAAGTTCACAGGTATTTTTTAAAAAGCAGTCTTTTTTTAAAAATAGGTATTAACTCAGGGCCAGCCTGTCTTACCCCCAACCCCTAAAAAAAAAAAAGAGAGAAAGAAAATGATTGCAAATGATGGGTTAAGGTCATGTCCTTCTACCTATTGTAGAAGAGAAGATCGAATCGACAAATTAAAAGGAAGAAATATGCCGAAGAAGGTGAAGGCAAGCAATCTGAGGAAGAAACCAAAGTTTCTGTAAAAATTAAAAAAAATTCTACTCCTTTGCCTGCTGAGCAACCTTTACAATTATTTGTAGTAAGTAAAATCTTAACTGGGCAGTTTACGTCTTGCAGTTCTCCTTATATATAAGTTTGAGGGACAGGCTTGGGGGATTCTCTACCTAGCCAACAATGACTACAGATACATTTTGTCAAAAATTATTTATAGTGTGATACTGTAGTCAACACCTCTTGTGTTGCACTAGAGAGCCCCAGTATGATTTCAGGAACAACCCTGAGAAGCAGCCGGTTACATTGAGTTATTATAATCCCACTTTGGTGAACACTAGGTGTATGAGAACAATACATGGTGCATTGTGCTCTGGGTGCTCTCTAAATCCTTTTACTCAAAGGACCTTTTGTGGGCTGGATACACAATGCATACACTTAGCTGTTCCACTGCTGTGGGAGTTCACTGTTGTCAGAATATCGTTGTATTGTCAAAACAAAATATATGAGTATCTGCCTAGTTCACTGAAAGGAAGAGTACAAATAGAACTTCGTGTCAAGGATTTTATTTGCCACACTTATTGAATAATCAGGTGGAAACTGTGAGTCAATCCTAATACACACTCACAACGTTTTAGTTGCTAAGTAATTCCTTCTCCTCCGGCATCCCCGATGGGGATAATTCTTGTATGATTAAAATGTTGTACATATTTTCATCTAAACAGGAGAATCCAAGTGAAGAAGATGCAGCAATTGTAGATAAAATTTTATCTTCCAGAATTATAAAAAAAGAAGTGAGTAAAATTATGGAGGTATTCATGAGTTTTTAAATTCAGAATTAAAATAAAATGTGTAAATGCATATTAAACAGGATATATGATGTACATTTTCAGATTCCTGGGACTGTGTCAGTAGAAGCAGAAGAATTTTTTGTTAAATACAAAAACTAGTAAGTATTGTAGTTAAATTGCTATTTTGGTTGACTACTTCATCACATCTAATTAAAATCATAAGGCTGTGTGAAGGAGTTCTACATTTTGGAGTGTTTATCCAAATTAATAGCATACCTTTGTACTTGAGTTTGTAAAAAATTTTTTAAAAAAAGTCAGGCGACCATAGAACAGAATTGTCCTTGGTTCTGAAATTTCTTTGACCATGTAGAACTGTCTCAATATCACACTAGCAATTAGCAAGTAGAAGGAGAACGTTTTATTCCTGCTTATGAGTCAGATCCATAGCTTGGAATTTCCTATCCTGTGCATGTTGTAGTAGAGGTCTAATTCTAAAATAAGGGTGCACTATTTTATGTATGCCCTTTGACTTCACTCCAGAGTTCAACAACAAAGAAATAAATGCTCTAAATAAAATCTCTAGAACGTAATTCTAGCAAAAAAACGAACTTCACTTTTCGTTGTCTTGATGTCGTAAAAGCTTCCATAAAAACCTGTGCTTGCAATAATACGGCTCCACGCCCTTTTGTAATACTAGCTCCTACCTCCACTGTGAATGGGCCACAGAGCAGCAGCTTTTGAAGGACAAAAGAATCCAGCAGAAAATCAAACGTTTCAAGCTGAGGCAAGCACAGAGAGCCCATTTTTTTGCAGATGTGAGTATCTATAAAAATCTTGCCAAACCAATTAATGTATTGATTGTTAGGGCTTTATACAATTTGCTCTTTGTCATGTTATAGCAGCGGCCCCCAGCCTTTTGGGCACCAGAGACCGGTTCCGTGGAAAGAGGTTTTTCGGTGGACTGGAGGGGGCGTGGTTTTGCATGCTGCCTGTATCCCGCGGATGGGGCTTTGCTTGTTTGGGTGGACCAGTTTCTGGCATGCCACGGCCTCCACGGACCGGGAGTTGGGGACCCCTGTGTTATAATTTGGGTGTTGTTTTAGCAAAGAACATATTTGTGCTGTTCATTTTTAGTAGTCAAATGTTATAAATGGATTTTTCTTTTTAAAATGGGAAGAGAACAATTTTTTCAAGGCATGCTATTAATAATTTGGATACAGCCAGTAATATGAATCCATCACAGTGCATAGCAGTCTGTATTTCAAGCCCGCCACTGAGTTATCTTGTTCAGATAAATAAAATACACATATTTATAACCCTATTTTAATTTTTAGATGGAGGAAGAACCTTTTAATCCTGATTATATTGAAGTAGACCGGGTTTTAGAAGTCTCCTTTTGTGAAGATAAAGACACTGGAGAGGTATAATTTGGGGGGGGGGGGAACACTCATATATAAATCAAGGGCTGGGAAACTAACACATATATACACTGATATGTACATGACCCATATATATATTTATTTTCAGATTATTAGCTCTGAGCTATCAAAATAAAATGTAGGACAGAATAAATAGGTAAATAACAAATTTAATATTTAGAACATCGAAAACTGAGCGGTAGGAAAGAGAAATGATGGGGAAAGGAAGCTCGATGCATCTAATGAAGATTTATACTCAGTAATTATACATGAGAGCCCTGATGGTTGAGTGGATAACCCAAGTAATTTTCCCCCCCACTGCAGCATGTTACTTACTATTTAGTAAAGTGGTGTTCCTTGCCATACGAAGACAGCACTTGGGAATTGAAAGAAGATGTAGACCAAGGAAAAATAGAAGAATTTGAACAGCTGCAAGCTTTAAGGCTTGATTCAAGACGATTGGTAAGAGAACTAGAGATAACTAACCATTCTACTGAGAAATATTACTAGAAATAGTATCATGAGGTCTGTTTGAGTTGCAAAAAGCCATCTCAGCTCCTTCAGAGAAGTAAAATATAGAAATCTCCTGTCTGGTCTCTGACATTGAGGATAAGACAAGGAATGGGTTGGGTTGGGTTGGGTTGGATTGGGTTGGGTCTCTCTCTCTCTCTCTCTCTCAAAAAAAAAAAAACCCCTCAGACTAATTGCTTATAAGTTATTCGTATAAATGTGCATATTTCAGCAACTGTATTTCAGAAGCTAGTCTACAGCGTCCCAGATTTACAGGGATATATTCTTCATAGTCCTTTCCCACCCCCCACCCCCACCCCCAATACATTCTTTGCTTTTTTTTCTTCAAGTGGATAATTTCAAAGACGTTTCATTTTGTATTTTATTTCCAAGGATCGCCCTCCTCCTAATTCATGGAGGAAAATAGAAGAGTCCAGGGAATATAAAAATGGCAACCAACTCAGGGAATACCAATTAGAAGGTCTCAACTGGCTTCTTTTCAATTGGTATAATAGGTATGTTCTCTAAACCAGTCAAAGTAATGTTGATCTTATAGCTGCTTCTAAAGTAAGTTGAAGTATTCCTGGTTTGAAATACTGTTGGATGCACTAAAAATAATAAAATGGGATATGATTAAAATTAGTACACACAGGATAATATTGAGCGGAATCTTATTGTGAGGCATAGGAAGCAATCAAGGGAGACGTATGAAATGTTCTTTTAGTCACATCTGAAATCTTTCCAGCCATTTTTGCAGCACAAATTCATCCCTACTTTTTAATTACAGTTAATAACTACGCTTCAAAATCTAGCATAGATATTTTATTCTAACAAATCTACTCTAGTGCAGTCTAATGAAGAAAAGGATTAAGGGTGACATGACAGCAGTCTTCCAATATTTGAAGGGCTGTCACAGAGAAGAGGGGTCAACCTATTCTCCAAAGCAGCAGAGGGTAAGGGCAAGAAATAATGGATGGAAAATCATTAAAGAGAGATCCCACCTAGAACTAACAGTGAGAACAATTAACCACTGGAACGCTTGCCTCAAGAACTTATGGGTGCCCCATCCCTGGTGGTTTTTAAGAAGAGATTGGACAGCCATTTATCTGGAATTGTATAGAGTTTCCTGCTTGAGCAGGGAGTTAGACTAGAAGACCTCCAAGCTCCCTTCCAACTCTGTTATTCTGTATTCTGTATATATTCCTCCTGATGGCCCTACCAACAAGTGTACTTGTGTTTTCAGACAAAACTGCATTTTAGCAGATGAAATGGGCCTTGGCAAAACCATCCAATCGATAACATTCCTCTATGAAATCCTTCGGAACGGTATCAGAGGACCCTTCTTGATTATTGCTCCGCTTTCAACCATCACCAACTGGGAGAGAGAGTTCCGCACCTGGGCCGATCTTAATGTTGTGGTCTATCACGGAAGCATGATTAGTAGACAAATGATACAGCGCTATGAGATGTATTTCAGGGATTCACAGGTAATTCTCTGCACTGAATTCTACACAGTGAACATGACGAGTGGATGTATATGTATTGCATAGTGCGGGGGTTTCCGAACCTGGCAACTTTTAAGTCTTGTGGACCTCAACTCCCAGCATGGCTGGCTGAGGAATTCTGGGAGTTGAAGCCCACAAGTCTTACAGCTGCCAAGTTTGGAGACCCCCCCCCACCCAGTATAGTGTATTTGTTTTAATGTGACATAGATGATTTTTATGCACTCGAGAAATATATGAATGTACTGAAAACCTGTAGAATTGTATTTAGAGGTATCTGATTATGCTTCCCAAATACTTTGCCTAGATATTTGACATCTTGAGAATTTAGATACACTTAAATAGAGATAATTTATATGATCTAATTTGGGTCGGTCATCAGGTCCAGAGGTTTAGTCTTCTGAGCTTTTAGACTCGTGCTAGAGCCCATCGTCAGGGAACTACCAGAATGTGTGCTTTGGGCTAATCTGTGCCTAATATTTATGTGGTGCCTGGTTGTGTGTGGCTTTTTGTTTGTTGATTGGTGTGTTGATGGCCGCCTGTTATGTCTCTGGCTGTTCTTTCCTTGTGCTGCCAAGTCCTGTCTCCTAAGTACCCGATAATTTTTTATACCAACTTCCTTTTGAATGTTTGGTTTCTTTCTCTTGTATATCAGGTTATTATCCATATATGTGCTGCAAAAGAGAGTGGTTTTGGCATGTAAATTTTGATACAGTTCTTCATCAGAGGGCAACCTAATTTAAAAAGCTTCCCTGGTCATCCAACCACTCATTCACTAGCAGATGCAATGAAAAATGGGAAGTTCGCAATAAGGTTGCAAACTCTGTTTTGCTTTCATTTATATTCTCCTAGGGCCGCATCATTAGGGATACTTACAAGTTCCAGGCCATTATCACCACTTTCGAAATGATTCTTGGGGGCTGTCCCGAACTCAATGCAATTGAATGGCGTTGTGTTATTATTGATGAAGCACACCGATTGAAGAATAGAAACTGCAAACTTCTGGAGGGACTCAAACTCATGAATCTGGTGAGTATTCATTTTGTAATGTAATGGGATATGACTCATATCAAGAAAGATGAATACACACAGAAGGTAGAATGCTAAACTCCAAATCAAGGAATATATTGGATTCTTAGCTTGAGTTGGTTGTTTTATTGTTGCTCACTTCTTCTTTCCAAAACCATAATGTCCTTTGGGAGCTGGAATGCTCATGAGTTGAATTTACACACCCTCAAAAGATTTACTCTTATTTTGCAGCTTACAAATCAGGAAGGGATGTGTATTTCTAGCTGCTTAACTTTATTTTATAACTTTGCCTCTATATAACTTTAATAATACCGTGCATGAATCTCTATGTTTGCAATATAGCCTAGATTCTCTTTGACCTTTAAACTCATTAAACCAACTTTTTTTGTATTACATGCCATTTTGTTGCTCAAAAGGTGTTTTGTGATCATTGGCGTAAAATGAAATTACTTAAAAACAAAAGAAGGTTACTAAAATAACTATTTATAAATTAGCATATGTGTAAACTTATATGTGTAAATTTATAAATTGGCTTGGGAGGATAAAACATGAAGAATGGTTGCAGGAATTGGGTATGTTTAGTCTAGTGAAAAGAAGGACTAGAGCCGTGATGGCGAACCTATGGCACGTGTGCAATTTCTGCGGGCATGCGAGCCGCCGCCCAGCTCAGCTCTATCGCGCATGCGCGTGCTCGTGCCTCCCGCTGGCCAGCTGATTTTCAGGATGGGGGGCCCAGCGCATGCATGGGAGATTCATGTGTGGGGGTGGGGGTCGCGCGCGCATGCGCGGGGGATGGGGAGCACGGGGGGGTGTGCGTTTTTGGTCCCAGGAGGCTGCAGGTGTTTCAAGTAGTTTTAATCAAAATGCAGTTAAAATGCTATACAAGCCATCAAGAATATACATACATACATACAATAGGAACAGGAAGTGCCTCACAGGAGCAAATAGAGGTAAATCCTAGAGAGGCAGGACATGCATCACAAAACAATGGAGATGAATGCTAAAGAGGAATAAAGCTGCACAGAAGGCAGACATAACACCTGTAACAGTAGGGAGGCGTGTTAGGCCCAAAAGGGGCGTGGGGGGGGTGTGGTGCCCCCCCCCACAGTCCGTTTTTGGTCCCAGGAGGCTGCAGGGAGGCGTGCTAGGCACAAAACGGGGGGCAGGGGTGGTCGCACGTGCATGTGCGGGGGGGCGGGAAGAGCGTTGGGTCATGTGCGCATGCGTGAGAGGGTGTGGGGGGGTCGTACGTGCATGCACAGGGGGCGCATTGCATTATGGGTGCCGGCATGCATGTGCGTTGTTGCGCTTGCGCGCTTTCAGCACACGACAAGAAAAAGGTTTGCCATCACTGGACTAGAGTGACGTGATAGCAGTCTTCCAATATTTGAGGGGCTGCCACAAAGAAGAGGGAGTCAGCCTATTCTTCAAAGCATCTGAAGGCAGGATAAGAAGCAATGTTATTCCAACTCTCTTATTCTCTTATCCTATATTTTTCTCTTATCATTCCTGTTACATCGAAATATGATTTATAACTTCTTGTCAAATGTATTTTGCATACATACCTTTAGGAGCATAAGGTGCTATTGACCGGCACACCACTGCAAAACACTGTAGAAGAATTATTCAGTCTTCTTCACTTCCTTGAACCTCTGCGATTCCCAGCCGAATCTACATTCATGCAGGAATTTGGAGACCTTAAAACAGAGGAACAGGTATGAATCTTTTATGTTACGCTGTTAAGGTTCATATTCATACACATTCAGAAACTAGAATATGATCAGTTACCTGTTTCAATACAGGCCAGTAAATTAATTCATTTCATGGTCTCCCCAGCACACTTGTCACAGTTATTCAGGAATGTAACTACTTTTAATTTCTTGTGGTTCTTGTTGTTTAATTTCAGTTGTATAAATATAAAGAGAATTTGGCAGAAAAAATCATGTGTAGAAAATGTGAGTTTTTATATGTGCAGAATCCAAGTTTGTGGCAAATGAATACGTTGCCCTGGGTTCAAAAAGCTACATCACCTCCACCCATAGGTGGAACACATCTAGAAGAGTTGGTTTTCACTATGTTTCTTTAAATAGCAAAACTTTGCAACCTACAATATCCAGATTTCCTTTCAGTTTCAGGAAGTGATTTGCCAAGAATTTTGCAGGCTCTTGCGGTACAGGTAGTCCTCAACTTATAACTAAAATGGAGCCCAAAATTTCTGTAGCTAAGTGAGACAATTGTTAAGTGAGTTTTGTCCCATTTTATGACCTTTCTTGCCACATTTCTTAAGTGAATCACTGCAGTTGTTAAGTTAGTGACATGGTTGTTAAGTGAATCTGGCTCCCCCATTGACTTTGCTTGTCAGGAAGTCGCAAAAGGGGATCACATGACCCTGGGACACTGCAACCGTCATGAATACAAGTCAGTTGCCAAGCATCTGCATTTTGATCATGTGACCACATGACCATGTGGATGCTGCAATGGTCGTAAGTGTGAAAAACGGCCATAAGTCACTTTTTTCAGTGCTGTTGTAACTTTGAATGGTCACTAAACAAGCTGTTGTAAGTCAAGGATTACCTGTATGTGGAACTAGTTGCCTGAATCTTTAACTCTCTTTTTCCTGTGCTGTGTGTTATCCATAGATGGCAATCATTGGACTACCTTCAAAATTCTATTTTCTATATCTAATGTGTTTTTATTAAAAATAAAATAAAAGGGGAGTCTGTGACTCTTACCAAAAAGTGGCATCAAGCAGTCTTTTTAGCTTTGAACCTTGATGCAGCCTTGCGTAGTGACCGAACGGTTTGTAAATTCTAGTTCTTTGGCTTTTAGTTAGTTATTTATGTTCTTTGTAGGTGCAAAAGTTGCAGGCTATTCTGAAACCAATGATGCTAAGAAGACTGAAAGAAGATGTAGAGAAGAAATTGGCTCCCAAGCAAGAAACTATTATTGAAGTAGAGTTAACAAATATCCAGAAGAAATATTATCGAGCTATTTTAGAGAAAAACTTTGCATTTTTGTCCAAAGGGGCAGGGCAAGCTAACGTGCCCAACTTAGTTAATACCATGATGGAACTCAGGAAATGCTGCAATCACCCATATCTTATCAAAGGTAGGTATGTTTTTTTTTAAAAAAAAAAACCTTTTTTATTTACTTCAGGCCTTGTTCGTAGTGAGGTCGTCACCTCTGATTTTAGAATTAGGATCAATTCCTTAAAGAAAGACTCCTTGAGAATCTATTTGTTTACAACCCACTTAAAAAAATGTTGCTTTGTATAACATTATTATATGTTTCTCAGTTGAGAACATAACAGCGGTGATTCACCTGACGGTTTCCATGAGAAGTATTCATAAAAGTGTCAGGATGATGAACAGCAGTAAATATTTCCTTATGCTAATTGTGGAGGATTTATTGCTCCATTCCTGATATGTGCCTCTTACGCAATCCAGACCAAAATTGTATAATGTTTCTGTACTTGGAAACAAAAGAACAACGCAAATTGGGTTTTCTGCTTTTCCTGAACATAGGAGCTGAGGAAAAAATCTTAGGAGAATTTAGGGAAACCTATAGTCCGAGTGCTCCTGATTTTCACCTGCAAGCAATGATCCAATCTGCTGGGAAACTAGTCCTCATTGATAAACTTCTTCCAAAAATGAAAGCGGGAGGCCACAAGGTGCTTATCTTCTCTCAGATGGTCCGTTGTCTTGATATCCTGGAAGATTACCTAATACATAAAAGGTGAGCTTTCCCATGTCAATCTCACCGTATGTGCTTGGTTAATGTGCTGAACTGTGCACGAATATTCAGCTGTGGATTTGCCTTTAATGCTAGTGTTTCTCAACCTTGGCAGCTTGAAAGTGTGTGGATTTCAACACCCGTAGCTTGAGTTGACAAGCCTACTGATTCTTAGATATCAAATCTTAGATATTTGATCCCTTGAAGTCTAACTGTAATACTAACAGGGCTTTCTTTGAATTTCTTCCTTTTTTTACACTTCAAAGGTACCTGTATGAGCGAATCGATGGGAGAGTGAGAGGAAACCTACGTCAGGCTGCCATTGATCGATTTAGCAAGCCGGATTCTGATCGTTTTGTTTTCCTTCTCTGTACCAGAGCTGGCGGATTAGGCATAAATTTAACAGCAGCTGATACTTGTATAATTTTCGATTCAGACTGGAATCCTCAGAACGATTTGCAGGTATAACCTGTCAACACATCAATTTTAATTGTGCTATAGGAAATTTAATGAATTAATTATGACAGGGTCTTTTTGATGGATTTTGATGTCCTGTCTCCTTAGGCTCAAGCTCGTTGTCATAGGATTGGCCAAAACAAGGCAGTGAAAGTCTACAGGCTGATAACAAGAAACTCCTACGAAAGAGAGATGTTTGACAGAGCAAGTCTAAAGCTCGGCTTAGATAAAGCTGTCTTGCAGAGCATGAGCGGCAGAGAAAACAGCGTTGGCGGTGTATGTACCCTTTGTTTCCTTACAAAAAGTAGAAGCACAAAATGGAAAGGAAGAAAAAGTGCTTTTCCCCCCACCACTTCCAAAAGGAAATCTTTAAAAGCGAAGCATCTCAAAACTTTGCACCACTTCTTTGCTCTCTTTATTTTCATTACAATTCATTCATTTTGCAACAAACTTGTGTTAGATGGTTGACTATCTTGAACAGAGTGTCAGGCCTGGAAGCCATCTTTCAACATTGTTTGTTGGGATGTTTTATTCCGTCCTTAGGTATCTGACTTAAAGGAGAGCCTACAAAATACAGCTTGGGAATCCTTAAAACTGTGCATCTATTTAAATAAGAAAGCATGGGTGGGTTTTATTTGTAGTGGCACGGCTAAAAAGCCCTATATTGGTATTCCTCGACTTACAACCATTCGTTTAGTGACCAATCGAAGTTACAACGGCACTGAAAAACAGTGACTTATGACCATTTTCATACTTACAACTGTTGCAGCATCCCCGTGATCACATGTTCAAAATTCAGACGGTTGGCAACCGACTCATATTTATGACGGTTGCAGTGTCCAGGATCATGTCATCCCCTTTTGCAACCTGTTGACAAAGTCAATGGGGAAGCCAGAATCACTTAACAACCCTATTGTTAACTTAACTGCAGTGATTCACTTAACATCTGTGGCAAGAAAGGTTGTAAAATGGTACAAAACTCACTTAACAACTTTCTCATTTAGCAACATAAATTTTGGGCTCAGTTGTGGTCGTAAGTCGAGGACTACCTATATTAAAATATACCAGAATAATGTAATGCTTTGGAATATTTCCAGTAAAGATAGAAAGAAATTGTTTTTATTAAATTACATGTATGATTAAACAAAAATTATTTTTGTTATGCAAGACCATGAGTAAACAAAATTATTATTCTTGCTCTTTTAAATGTATCCAAATCCTACTTCTTCAGATTCAGCAACTTTCCAAAAAGGAAATTGAAGACTTGCTTCGAAGAGGTGCGTATGGCGCCATTATGGATGAAGAGGATGAAGGCTCTAAATTCTGTGAAGAAGATATTGACCAAATCTTGCAACGCCGCACAAAAACAATCACAATTGAATCTGAAGGGAGGGGCTCTACATTCGCTAAGGTAGTTACAAACTGTTCAGCAAGTATTAAATGTGCCTTTTTCACAGGGCACTAAGAAAATTCATTACTATTGCAATGCGTTCTACATGGGGCTACCCTTGAAGAGTGTCCGGAGACTACACCTGGTCCAAAAT
>QLTV01000380.1:478691-504338 GCA_003457575.1 Thermophis baileyi
ACAGAGCAATCAGCCTAACATCAAGACATGGGAAGATCCTGGAAAAAATAATCAAAAACAGTTCTGTGAACATTGTGAATGTTTTATTTTAAATATAGATGGTTTTTTTTCTGTTTTTTTTTAAATTGTTTTTATATGTTTTATTTTTTTATGATGTAAGCCGCCCAGAATCCTTCGGGAGTTGGGCGGCATATAAATTGTATGAATTAAATTAAATTAGATTAAAATTAAATTAAAATTCTGTGAGCTCAGAACTGCCCTGACATTCTTAAAGATGTACAGAGTGTTTCGTTTTGAATCGTTTTGAGCACAGAATGGGTTGTTTTGAATCTTTTGGTAGTATTTAAGCTCAAGAACACTCTGTTTGTTGAGCTTAAAATTTCCAAAATGTTTGGAACTGCCTGTTTTGTTTTTAAACCCGTAGAGCTGCACTCAGAATGGGAAAAGCTTTATGTTTAAAAAAAAGACTCCGGTGTTAACTCTAAATAATTCTGTGTGGCTAATTTGAATCCATTACAGGACACTTATTTACATTTGTATCATGTGTAACTAACAATTGATAAAGTATCTGATCCTGCAAATGGGATTCATTCCTAGCATTAAGATACAATCTTACCTAATTCACCATATCTTAAAAAGAATTATTATATTATGGTGATTTATTATTTGTTATTTCAGGCTAGTTTTGTTGCATCTGGAAACAGAACAGATATTTCATTAGATGACCCCAACTTCTGGCAGAAATGGGCCAAAAAAGCTGAAATAGACATAGATGCCATCAGTGGTAGAGTAAGTATATTTTCAATGAAATTTACTAATGTTTTTGCTGAGTGACCATGGCTAACTTTTTTTTAATTATAATAGCTTTGAGCATTTTTTTTTTTTTACAAATAATAGTATTCTGACTAGAATATGATCTACTGCTTTAATTATATGCATGTTTTGTTTATAAAACCATCTGAAATGAAATGAACTTCATGGAACTTTTGAAGAGCCAGTCAGATTTAAGGGAAAGGCATGGATTAAATATACTCTTATCCTGGTTTATATAGGCTCTTGTAGTACTCTTTATATAACCATAAAGCTTTGGAAATTTGAGTTTTAGGAACCTGTCTGCCTTAACCTGCAGAGATTTTTTCAAATGCACATTTATTTATATTATGCAGAATAGCTTGGTTATTGACACCCCAAGAATTAGGAAGCAAACAAGGCCTTTTAATGCTACAAAAGATGAACTTGCTGAGTTGTCTGACATTGAAAGTGAAGGAGAGGATAAACCAAAACTTAGAAGATCTTGTGATCGCTCCAGTGGATATGGGAGAACAGAGTGCTTTAGGGTTGAAAAAAACCTGTTAGTTTACGGGTAAGATTTTTTTTTCCTTTTACTCTGGAATAGTATAAGAAAAATGCGCCTTTTTAAAAGAATATTGTCTCACTTTACCCTATTTTTTCTGATGTTTGTGGTTCCGTTAATGTAATTTAACAAAATAATGTAGCATTTTGTAAGAGTAGATTGTACTGATCACAAAACTTTATCATTCAGCAAATACTGAAATCAAGCTATATGGTCCTGGGTCATAGACAAAAAAAAAATCCAGTTCATATTGCAAAGTAGAATGCATAGAATTTAAATAGTTTAAATTTGTTCATATAACAGTTATTCAGATCTTCGCATCCTTAATGGCATCCTAATGAGTGATTGACAACGTGAATTGCCAATCCTGTCATCTCTTGATAGAAATGAAGGATCCAGAATACGCATTTAATTAAGAACACTGGGCGTTAATGCATAAAAAAGTCATCTGAAATATGTCGCTTTTGTTTCAAATGTTCAAAATTAAAATGAAATAGGTGGGGTCGTTGGAGAGAAATTTTATCGCACGGGCGCTTCAAGAGACAGCTAAACGAACAAGATGTGGAGATAATTTGCCGAGCCCTGCTAGCATATTGCCTTGTCCATTATAGAGGAGATGAAAAGATTAAAAGTTTTATCTGGGATCTTATTACGCCGACTGAGAACGGGCAGACTCGAGAATTACAGAATCACTTAGGTAAGCCTCTTTTGAAGGATATTATTGTTAGCAAGCAAGCAAACAAAAAGCTCATTTTAAACCAAAAATTTATTACTCAAATGTGATTCTAATAAACTGTATTAAAAATATAAGTCCCTGCCTTCTATTCTTATTTGGCCTAGGTTTGTCAGCCCCTGTCCCCAGGGGCAGAAAAGGAAAGAAAGTTAAGACCCAAACAAGCACATTTGATATACATAAAGCCGAGTGGCTTCGCAAGTACAATCCAGAACATTTGTTGCAAGATGATGGGTATAAAAAGCACATAAAACACCACTGTAATAAGTAAGTAGCACTGTAAGCCTTGGATTATTATAAAAAGTAATCGTGAATGTGATTTTAAAATATATCTTCTAGAAATACAAACAAAATCCTTTTACTAAACCTAATGAGTTAATTAACGTTGGCATTTTTAATGAAATAGGTTGAGTGTTAATGATAACGATTTTGTTGAGTCAGTAGCTTCTCCATGTGCAAGTATATCTTGAAATGGCATTAAGTAAGAGAAGGAGAGAGAGAATTAGGATAGATAATTTGGGAGAAATATTCTACTCATTCAAGACCTGTTTTGAACTCCCAGTTTGGAGGCAGCTGATAAATTTTCATACTGCCATCTATTGTCTTTAAAGCATTAGCAGAGAGCATTATATAGGCAGAAGCTCTCGTATTTATATATTTCCAAAAGTGTCCATTCATTTTCTGGATTTAGTGAACCATAAGTGGTTTAACTTCTCCCTTCAGGCTTTTGGGGAATGTCTCAAAATATCTTGACTTTATGTGTCTGTTCAGCTGTTTAAGTTTAAATGAAACACACAAAGAAAAAAACCCCATCAAATTATATTTTAAGGATTATTATTTTTTAAAGGCAATCTAGAATCTTGCCAAGGAAAATTAACCAAAATTGTGTAGTGTTAGTGGATAAATGATCATAGGACATTGTTGGTCATATTTTATGGTCATTGTTGGTCATATTTTCATATGTATTTTAAATTAAGAACTCTTTCAAATAAAACTGATCTGAATGTTTCAAACGGCTTTATATTTATTTCTACGTGCATATTCAGGGTTTTACTTCGAGTTAGAATGCTGTATTACTTGAAGCAAGAAGTCATTGGTAATGAATGCCAGAAAGTTTTTGAAGGAGTTGATGCCAGGTAAATGATACTAAGTTTGTTTCTTTTATTCCTTGATCAAAATTAAGTATCGTTAGTAGCTTTTGAATTAAGATGAGTTTTAACAGAACTTTTGATGCTTTTAATTTAAAATTTAGATATTTATATATGTTGCGCACATTTCTGTGTTGCGTGAAAGTTTATATCTCACGATGGGAAGACTTAACACCCGCTTTCTGACTAAACCTTTCAGTGAAATTGATATTTGGGTCCCAGAACCAGACCACTCTGAAGTGCCAGCCGAATGGTGGGATACAGAAGCAGATAAATCTCTATTGATAGGTGTTTTTAAACATGGTAAGCCATAAAGACATTATCTGCTTGCTTGCTTTTTGGTGAACTTTGTCTTGAAGGTTATAGAATACGTTTCTTTCCAGGTTATGAAAAATACAACACAATTAGAGCAGATGCCGCCCTTTGCTTTTTGGAAAGAGTGGGGAAACCGGATGATAAGGCTGTGGCTGCTGAACAGAGAGCAAATGATTATATGGATGGGTATGAATTTTTAAACCGCTTTTGAAAGCCAGTTGCCATTTTTAGCACCCATGCAAATACTATCCCATTTAGTAATTAATCTGATTCATTGAGTATTGTCTCATCCATTTATGACATACTTTGCAAAACAGAAGGTTTCAGGACCATAATCTGTTCCTCAGAAGGTTATGATAATTTGAACAATTTAGGTGTAACTTCAGCAAAGTGGTCTTTCTCAAAGAACACAATTTCAAGAACAGAGGAATCGGATGATTAGAATCAAGTTCTTTGCTAGTACTTGCTTTTTCCTGAAAATAAACTCATTTTATCATTCTCATTGTTTTAGTAACTAAACGATAGTTATTCATTTTCATATCATTTACACATCCGTGTTGAATGTGTTTCTTAGGGATGTAGAAGACCCAGAATACAAACCAGCCCCAGCCTTGTTTAAAGACGATATGGAGGTAACATATTTTCACTTCATCATTCAATTGTTTCTTTACAGTTTGGGTAAATGCGTTTGAATCTGGATGGGGAGGAGCAGGTTAAGGCTTAATCCAAGCAAGACAGAATGGCTCTGGGTTTGCAAGCCGTCCGACTCCAAGAAGACTCCAAATTTAATTCTGGATGGAGTTATGCCCCTCCAGTACTGAATTAGCTTATAACTCCTACTGGATTCACAACTCCTACTTGAGTGGCTATTATGGCTAGGAGGCCCTTTCATTGCTTCATCTGATGTGACAGTTGTGACCTGTCCTAGAACGGGAGTCTGCTCACAGTCACTCAGGCCGTAATCGCCTCTTGGTTGGACTACTTCAGTGTGACCCCCTTGGTGCTGCCATTGAAGAGTATGCACAACTACAACTGGTCCAGAATATAGCAGTCCAAGTAGCTATGGACTCCTATCATTACTCCCATATAACACCAATGGTGTGGAAGCCCCACTGGTTACCAGCCGTCTTTCAGATGCAAATCAAGATGCTGGTTGCACATTTAAAGCTCTTTGTAGGCCTGAACATCTGTAGGAGTGCCTTCTCCCAATAACATCTGCCAGCCGAATAAATCAAATAAAGAGGGCTGATTTTCCCCCTCCTCTGGAACAACATTCATGTCAGTTCTGACTGGAGTCGCCTATAAACCCTGTAAATAAGTACACTAAATATATTTTATAGGGTTCTCAATCTTACCCTTTGAGGTTACATATTTGTCTTGGTTAACTATATTGGGTTAACTGTATTATTTACAATTACATTCATTGTTGTATGATTTGGTTATATTTGGTGAGCTGTATTAATTACAATTGCATTCATTTCATGTGATGCAGTTCTTATTTTGTATAGAGAAATCATGAGTTTTGTACAGAGAGATCACGAGTTTATGTTTAAATGAGAGCTGTCAGTCATCCACAGTTAACTTTTAAGTCGCTGCTGCTTTTGGTGTGTTGAGTCAACTTCAAAACGCGGCATATATTTCAACTGAATTGTGCTTCTGTTCATTTTGCATTCTGAATGTTATTTCTTAGGATGATGCCTCATCGCCAGGGGATCTTGTAATAGGAGATGGAGGTAAAATCTCATGGTTTTAACTTTCTACTTCAACAATTGCGCTTCTGAAATGCAACCTTCCACTTTGTTTGATACTTAATGTGGTAAACCAACACCAATTATTACAGTCATCTTTCTCAATTACAGATGGTCAGATGATTGAAGGAGACAAGCTTTACTGGCCAACTCAGTCTGCCTTAACAACACGGTTGCGTCGTCTCATAACAGCATATCAGCGTACCAGTAAGAGCAGGCAAAGCCAGCCAATTCAAGCACCATTTTCTGTCCAGGCTTGTGTGATGCCATCTGCCTTTGAAGAAGCTGTTTTAAATCCAAAAGTGGCTGCTAAAATTGAAAGACAGCAAAGGTAGGCTATGATTATTGCAGATCGCAAAAAGTCTTTGATGTCTCCATGGTGTTCTGGGAAAATGGTTCATTTGCTATCAATATTGGCCTTTGCCCTTTCATCTAGGTGGACAAGAAGAGAAGAAGCTGATTTCTACAGAGTGGTGTCTACTTTTGGTGTAGTATTTGATCCAGACAGAGCCCAGTTTGACTGGACAAAATTTCGAGCGATGGCGAGGCTGCATAAAAAAACAGACGAAAGTTTAGAGAAATATCTGTATGCGTTCATGGCCATGTGCAGAAGAGTTTGTCGCTTACCTTCAAAAGATGGTGGGTTGCTTATAATACTTCTCCCCACCCCCCCCCAAAAAAAGAAAGAAAAACTATTTTAGGAGCAATAAAAACAAAGCACATACCGAAAAAGTTGCCCTATGACAGAAATCCTACATCATGAAATGCATGTTTTGATATATCATAATGTTTAGAAATTCTTTCCCCTAAACAAGTGATAGCTCCTAAATTTGTTTCATCTTAGAAGGTAGCATTAAGTATTCACTGAAAGAAAAAGAGATTGGGAGGATGGATGGATAAATAACGCTTTGTTAAAAAATAAATAAAACACATTTAATGTCCAAGATTCCAACTGAACTTAGAAGATCCTGCTACAAGTCTAATTCTTTTTGTGTGTGTTTCCTGTGCAGACTTTGTGGATTCAAACCTTTTCATCCAGCCAATAACAGAAGAGCGTGCATCTCGAACCTTATATCGTATCGAGCTCCTCAGAAAGGTACGAGAGCAAGCTGTCCGTCATCCTCAGCTCTGTGAGCGATTAAAACTTTGTCAGTCAAATCCAGACTTGCCCGTTTGGTGGGAATGTGGGACCCATGATTGGGATTTATTGGTTGGTGCCGCGAAACACGGAGTTAGCAGGACAGATTACCACATCCTTCGCGACCCTGAACTCTCCTTTATGTCAGCTCAGAGGAACTACAGTCACAGCAAATCAGCACTTCCGAGGACTTCTACTCCGCTCTTGCAACAGTACCAGATGGCGCTGTCGGCCTCTCCTCTCATGCCTCAAGCCAGGCTGCCAGACGCCAAAGGGAACGTGCTTGAGGACGCAAAACCTAAGGACGAAAACCACAAAGAACCTCATTCTTCAGGCGAAGAGTCCATGTCTACTGAAAACGTGCCGATGGGAGTGAAGGCAGAACCGTCAAGCCCGAAGAGTGGCTCACCCTCACATGCTGCAGACCCCAAGCCTGTTCCGAAGGGGGATCACGACAGGCGCATGGTGGCAGCGAGGACCGAACCCTTAACGCTAAACGCTGCTTCCAAAAAGCCGAGATCTGGAAAGAGAGGATCAGACTCTAGCTCTGATTCCGACTCCGATTCAGAGAGATCGTCCTGTTCTTCCAGATCGTCTTCATCTTCATCGTCGTCTTCTTCCTCTTGCTCTCGTTCCAGATCAGGGTCCAGCTCTTCGTCTTCTTCATCTTGTTCTTCAGCATCGTCATCCTCTTCCTCCTCTTCTTCCTCTTCCTCCTCTTCCTCTTCTTCCTCTTCGTCGGAAGAGAGTGACAGTGATGAAGAGGAGGCCCAAAAGAGACGTAAGTGCCTTTTAAAACTCAGAAGCTGATTCAGAGAAAGAAAAGACATAAATACTTTTCACGGATTTTCGGATAGATAGGTAGTGTGTTTTAGAAAAACAAAGAAATATTCTAATCAAACTTTCTGGGGGGAAATTAATCTTGCTTGAGAACAAGGAAAATATCTGATGAAGTCTATAGTCTGTAACCCTATTTCTAGAACAGAATGTGAGTTCTGTCTGTTATTATTACTGTACTCCTTATAGAGAACAATTTTTTGCACTACAGTCTGTACAGAATATTTTCAGTATGTCAGTTGTTCATTTGTTCATTCTCAAATTTGTTCCATGCTGATCTCTCTTTTGATATAAGGTTGTTCCTTTAAATCTCTTTGCAAAACAAATAATCCTCTTATTGAGTCATCTTTCTTCCACTAGAATGTTTTTTACTCTTTAAAAATAACTTTTATAGAGCAAAAAAAGGTTAGGTAATCATGTATTTACAAAGACAATATATTAGTAGCTAGTTAACAATTTCTTATGGTTCCAGCCAGTAAGAAAAAATTAAGTATGGAGCTAAGATTTTTCCGATACAATCATCAGCAGTTTATACAGTTAAGTCACATTCTATTTTTCTAGATGACTTGCAAAAGAAATTGGGAGAATGTTTTGTAGCTAGAAGGAAACATTCATCAATGCAGTTTAATCTCCTTTAATTATTTAATGTTCCCGTGCCCATTTTTATGTGCTTGATGATCAGATTCTCAAATTTTTTCTTAATAATTGTGATATTGTTTGTGTATAGCAGGGCAGGCATTCTTTGTCCTATGATTTAAAAAAAAACAGTGTTACTGTTATTATTGTCCTGCATCTCAAGCCAATTCTTCCTAACTTAATTTCTCTCATCTGTAATGCAATATGCATTTTACAAATAATCCTTAACTTATCACCTCAATTGGCACCAGAACCGCAGTCATTGAGCAAGGTGGCCATTGACACCTCGCTTCATGTCCTGGTCGTTAAATCTCACAGGTTGTTAAGCAGATGGAGTGTCAGATAAGGAGAGCGAGGGGTACCTCTCCTGGAAGGGCTCTTCTTTCGGCCTGGCCCTGGTGCTACCACTGAGAAATGCCATTTGTTCTCCAGTGCGCTGCTTGGAGAATCCAAGCGTGGGTTGATTTCTATCTGCTAGCTAGGGACTGAGTTGATACATTTCTTTGGCCACGCCTCCTCCGCTCGGCTGAGCCCGCCAGTTTTTTCGACTCCGTCTAGCTAGAGGACGTGATTAAATTTGCTCTTCAACAATTAGGCCTATTACCTCAAAAGTTTTGCTTGGATTCTCCAACAACGACTTCTGGAGCTGGATTTTAAAGGAGCAGGTTGAGAAAGGGGCTTTTCTTTCCACCTTGCAACCTTTGGCTGCCTGGCGGTTTTATTGCTACCGGCGGTATGCTGGTCTACCCGGGTCCGCTCGGTTGACCGCCGCCGCCAAGGACCATCACGTGGCAGCATTCCGGAGCCCGACCCGTCTCCTGGGGGTCTCTCTGACGATCACAGGCGCCTGCCTCGCCCGCATTATTGCCGCCGGTGTGTGCGGTGGTTCCCCGGCGAGCTGGCATAACCGCCACCACCTCCCCAGCTCCAGCATTCAGGGCGGCTCCGGAGTCAGGGCTGTCCGGGGCTCCGGACAGTCTCCGAGGACCGGGTGTTTCCCGCGCGGCGCTAGGAGAGCCAGATTCCGCTCTCGCGCCAATTTGAATTGTCTCTGTGTCGAGAGAGGCCTCCGGAGCAAAGAGCTTGCCGCGCCTCCCCTCCCAGACTTCAAGCCGCTGTGGGGGCTGGTCTGTCCTGCCTGCCCAGGCGTGTTTCTACCACAGGACTTCTGGACAAAGAACTTGCAGCCTGGTCGGTATAAGCGTTCGGTTTCTATGGCGGAGAGGTCTTTATCCCCAGATGGGGGGCCGTTAGATTCCCCTCGCAGGTCAAGGAGGGCGGAGGAATACAGCCCCATGAGCACCAGGGCAAAATCTGCCAAGGGTGCCTCGGAGAGGAGCAGAGCTGAGAACCCTCCCCTAACGAGGGCTTCCTCTGCTTCAGGCACAGAGAAAAAAAGGCGCGAAAAGGCTTTGGAGAAAACTTTATCCAAAAGCCAGCAGCAAGCACAGGCTGCTAAAGCCCCTCCTCCCTCTCTTGCAGAGGCTGGGGTTTCCCGCCCTGAGCTGCCTGAATTGTCTCCTCAGCTCACTGTTCATAGGCAGCAGGATTGGTCACCAGAGGGCGCTGGTGAGCTGCAACCTTCTCTGGCAGCCTTCTATGAAGAGGAATTTCTCCCTCTACCTGACCCAGCTCTTGCTGGTTTGGATTCAGCATCTAGATCCAGAGGTTCAGCTCCCTCAGCGACCTTTACCCCTACTGCAGCTGGATTAAGACCAGCAGAGGGCCTGGGGAGTGGGCTGACTATGGATATTTGAAGGCTCCTCTCTGAGACTATATCCCAAGTGATGGCAGCTGGTTTACAGCAGAGGGGGCTCCCTCTCAATTTACCTCCCAGCTTGCACGCTCAGAGCTCTGCACAGCCTCCATCTAGGCTGGATCCTGCCTCTCCCGATGCACGTGACAGTGCAGACTCTCTTATGGGAGAAGATCAAGGGGACCAGGAATTTTCAGAGGATGAGGGCGTAATTCCTGATAAACCAGCCTTCTCAGGCTTCATCCATCCTGCCTTGTTTAAGTCCTTATTACATAAGGCCAAGACAACAACTAATATGGGTGTAACTGAAGTACCTACAGAGGACACCCAAGGCTTTCCTGACCCACTTGAAGGGCTGTTCTCGAAACATACCGCAGAACAGGATGTGAACCCTTCACCAAAATTATTCCTTGATGTTGTTCAACGTCAGTGGAATCAACCTTGTTCCCTCACAGCCCCTAGTGGCCATGACAGGAAGCTTTATACCGCAGGCCCTGATCTTGAAGGACTGTTGCCACTCCCTACAGTGGATGCTCCTGTGGCAACTCTAACTTCCTCAGCCATCCTGCCCACAGACATTGTAGACCGGTCTTAAGGCAGAGGATAAGAGGGCGGAAATATCCTTTCGTAAGACCCATCAGGCGGCTGCCTGGGCTATTAGAGCAGCCTCTTCGGCTTCCTTCTTCAACCGGGCATCTTTAGTCTGGCTTCGCCAGTTGCAATCCAGATTGCCTCCTGAGGAAACAAGATTACACCAAGATGTAAACAAATTAGTGGCAGCCACCGAATTCTCTGCCGACGCCACCTTAGACGCGGCAAAATTTGCTTCAAGGGCCCTAGCTTCCACAGTAGCATCACGCCGCCTCCTCTGGCTTTGCCATTGGCAGGCCGATTTACGGTCAAAATGGAAGTTAGCTTCAGCTCTATACAGGGGGTCCAATCTCTTTGGAGAGGCCCTGGATCCTATTCTCATTGAGAACAAGGACCGAAGGAAGGTGCTTCCTTCTTTATTTAGACAGGCAGACCGTAGACCCTCTCCTTATTTCCAGAGGCAACCATTTCGAGCAGCTGAAACCAGTTCTAACCCACCGCAGTTCCAGCGGTCATACTACCAAGGCCAGGACCGTTTTGCAGACAGGTCCAGCTTCCGGGATAGAGGCAGGAGACAACCTCAGACCAAGCGGCCATTTCGTGGCTCCAGCAGCAAATCCTTTCGTAGAGGAAAATGACTACCAACCCTCCTTTCCCATTGGAGGACGGCTTCTCCACTTCACCAGCCAATGGGAAAGCACCACAACCGATGCCTGGATTCTTCGAACAGTCAGGTTAGGTCTCACTCTGGACTTCCTCTCCACTCCCGAATATCTTCATCAGTTGCCCAGTTCCCATAAACACCCAGAAGAGGGCCCTTATGGAGGCAGAGGTCCAACACTTGTTGGATATTCACGCCATTAAACCGGTACCCAGGAACCAACAGGGGCTGGGGTTCTATTCAATACTCTTCTTAGTGCAGAAGTGTTCGGGGGATTGGAGAGGGATTCTAGATCTCAAAAAACTCAATGCCCATATCGTTTACCAGCAATTCAAGATGCAGTCCCTAAAATCCATCTTGGGCTGCATCAGGGAAGGAGACCTGTTGACATCCATAGATCTCAAGGAAGCTTACCTTCATGTTCCTATCCATCCTTCCCATCGAAGGTTCCTGAGATTTTGCTACGCAGGCCGCCACTTTCAATATTGGGCTCTGCCATTCGGCCTGTCATCGGCCACCAGAACCTTCACGAAACTGTTGGCAGAAGTGGCGGCGTACATCAGGGCACTTCCTGTAAGGATGCAGTGCTACTTAGACGACATTGTCATTCAGTCATCTTCCCCGCCCCAAGCAGTTCAGGATCTAAACACCGTGATCCAGATTCTTCGGATGCATGGCTTTTCGGTAAACATGGAAAAGAGCCACCTAGTTCCATCCACCCGACTTCTTCATCTCGGAGCGGTGATAGACTCCGATGTGAGAGAGGTATACCTGTCGCAGGACCGCCAGGACAGTTTGAGAGCCTTGATAAGGTGGGTCCGGTCTCTACAGTCGGTACCCTTGGTTCTTCTGTCTCAGCTACTAGGGAAAATGATTTCCTGCATAGCCATCGTTCCCTGGGCACGGCTGCATGCCAGGACTCTTCAATGGTTCCTTCTGCCATTCCAGAGAGTGGGCAGCAGCAACTCCAGGACCAGGGTAAAGGTTCCTCCGAGGGTCCTTCATTCCTTTCACTGGTGGACTTCTCATGCCATAAGGAAGGGATGCATATTCAAGGAGCCCCAACACATCACCTTAACATCAGACGCAAGCCTAGTCGGCTGGGGGGCCCACATCCAGTCCCAGGTGGCCCAGGGTCTGTGGTCACAGGAGGAGCTCAAGAACAATATCAATTGGCTGGCTCTCCGACGATTCCACAAGACAGTGGCAGGCCGCCATGTGTTAATATTGACAGACAATGTGGCCACCAAGGCCCACATAAATCGAGAGAGGGGCACTCGCTCCAGATCCCTCATGAATGAGGCGCAGAAATTGGGGCTATGGCCAGAGAAGCATACGCTCTCCCTCATAGCAGAACACATCTCAGGATCGAACAACTTGCAAGCGGATTGGCTGAGCAGGACGACCATAGACAACCCAGAATGGCGCCTGCATCTGGATCTCTTTCAAGACATCGCCAGGAGGTTCGGCCATCCAATAGTGGATCTATTCGCTCACCTGACAAACACCCAGTTGCCGAGGTTTTTTCCCTGATTTCCAGCTCTGGGAGCGGAAGGGGTCGATGCCCTCCACAGCCCTTGGCCCCAGGGCCTGCTCTACGCCTTCCCTCCTCTTCCCCTCATCCCGAGGGTGATCAGGAAGTTGCTAGTGGAAAAGGCGGAGATCCTCCTCATCGCTCCTCACTGGCCCAGGCGAGCCTGGTACGCGGACTTGGTCAGTCTATCAGTGTCCTGACCCTGGAGGATTCCCCAGGACAGGATTTCTCCCAGCCAGGGGGTCGTGTTACATCCGGAGCCTCAGTGGCTCCAGTTGACCGCCTGGCACTTGAGAGGAACCTCCTGAGGAAGGCCAATTTCTCCAGGAAGATGATCCAGACTATTCAGGCCTCCAGGCGTCCTTCAACGAATCGCATCTATAATGCAACATGGAGGGAGTTTTGCCAGTGGTGCTCCAAGGGATCCATTGATCCGGCATTGGCTTTGGTCCCTCAAATACTAGACTTTCTCCAGGAGGGGCTGGACAAGGGGTTGGCTCCCAACACCTTCCGTCGTCAGGTGGCAGCCCTCTCTACCATTCTGACATGTGATGATAGGCGTTCCCTCACTCTATATCTGAGGGTGCGTAGTTTCCTCAAAGGGGCCACTAACCTAAAACCCCCAGTAGTCCATCGATATCCCACCTGGGATCTTACCTTAGTCTTAAAAGCTCTTACCTCTCCGCCATTTGAACCGTTAAATTCCACCAGTCTCCGGTTCCTGACCCTTAAGGTCGCCTTCCTCGTGGCCATCACCTCGGCCAGGAGGATATCTGAATTAGCGGCCCTATCCATACGAGGGGATCTCTGTATTTTTCATTCAGACAGGGTGGTTCTGCGTTTGGATCCCTCCTTTCTGTCCAAGGTGAACTCCTGGTTCCACAGAGCACAGGAGGTCATTTTGCCTGATTTCTGTCCAGGGCCTACTCATCTCCTGGAAGAAAGATGGCACACCTTGGACGTTAGGAGGGCTCTCCGCAGATACATCAAATGAACAGCTCCCTTTAGAAAATCTGAATCCCTGTTCGTATCATTTCAACCTGTGTCCATGGGCAGGAAGGTATCCCCCTTCACCATAGGCCGCTGGTTAAAGGCATGCATTGCACAGGCCTATCAGTTTAGGGCCAGACCTTTGCCTGGACGGATTATGGCCCACTCCACTAGGAGTGCGGCCACAACAGCAGCATGGGCAACGCAAGCTTCAATTGTGGATATTTGCAGAGCAGCCACTTGGTCCCCCCCTTCGCCCTTTATCTGTCATTACAAATTAGACATCTATGCCTCGGCTGAGGCGTCCTTTGGACGGAGAGTTCTTCAGCAAGTCCATTCCACCTCGGGGACCAGGGACCAGTCCGCACCCCACCCCTAGAGTTCAGCTTGGGTATGTCCCACGCTTGGATTCCCCAAGCAGCGCACTGGAGAAAGGATGTTGGTCTTACCTGACACGTCTCTTCTCAGTGCGCTGCGGGAGAATCCAAACCCTCCCTAGTGTCGGTCCTGGTCCAGGGGTCCGGGTGGTTTTATCATTTCCAGGACTTCTTGGGTGAGAAGTGAAACGTTTCCAAGAAAGTCCAGTTGCCTTTTGGGAAAAGCACCTTTGGGACAACCATGACCTGGATGGTTGAGAATCTCCATAGACATTTAGAACTATTTCGTGGCAGGAAGTGGTAGGAAGTGTGTTGTACAGTTGTGCCTGTCAAATCTCTGCATAGCCAGAAGGGCATGTATTGTTACTGATTATCTAAAATTTCCTGCAGGGGAAGGAACACCTCACTTGAAAGCATACGATGAAGAAAGTGTGGCTTCCATAAGCACTGTGCAGGACGAAACCCAGGACAGTTTCCAAATGAATAACGGAACATCAAATTCTAATTGTATCTTACAAGGTGGATATATGTTAGCTGCTTCTTACTGGCCCAAGGTAAAGTTGTAACCAAATGCTTACTGTCATGAAATGGAAATTAAAACATTTTCACTGCAGGTTAAAAATCACATCGCTTTTTGTAGTTAAAAAAAATTATGGAAGGGACCTTGGAGGTCTTCTAGTCCAAGCAAGCAAGCAAGGAAACCTATCGCATTTCAGACAAACGGTTATTACTTTTGTGGTAAAACAGGAAAGAATTTCTCCTAAACTGTTCGTAGTCATCCTTTCTGTTGGCCGTTACACACTGATTATTTTCAAGTCGCATTAATCCTGAGAGAGAGGAATGTGAAATTTCTAAGCAGCCTCCTGTTTGTTTTTAGGATCGGGTTATGATTAACCGCCTGGATAGTATTTGCCAAACAGTCCTGAAAGGCAAATGGCCTTTGGCAAGGAGAAATTACGAGACCAATCCCGTGGCTTCCTTCTACACCACCAAGCTCCTAGACAGCCCAGGTGCTGCTGCAGAGTATAGCGAGCCCGGCATCCCGACTCCCCCAAGCGCAGAGGTTAAAGAAGAAAGCGACCAATCAGCACAGATGTCAAAGGTGAAGAAGCATGTGCAGGAAAAGGAGTTTACAGTGAAAATCAATGACGTATGTTTATTTTTATTGCCCTAGGACCTGATTGCGATTGCGGTGTGCAGCATGCTTTACCTACAAGTGGCTGCCTGCTCTCAATTTTACTTCCTCGGCCTAAATACTTGCGGGTATTTTAGAGCAGCGATTTTGGAGTATTATTTCTCCCCCCCCCCAACAACATGGCATCATTTCTTGCTCTTTTGCAGTCTTTGCTGATGAGTTGCTTCCCTGAATGGCCTTTCTCAATGCTTTTTTCTGGCGCTGTAATTACTTTCCAAAGTATGGCATCTTTTATCTTAGAATTATCTTTTTTTTTAAAGGGAGTTTTTGATGAATTACAATTTCTAATTAGCAAACCATCAGAATAATGTCCTTAGCTCCTTAGGTTTGCACACTGGAGTTAGCAGGTAACACACATGAATTAATTCAACCTCTTCCAGCTTGGTCTCTTGATATCTATGGATTTCCACTTTGGTTGCATATTTATAAAAGTTATCTAATGCATTTGATATTGAAACTGGCTAAATGCAATTGTTAACACAGGCAGTCCTTGACTTACGACCACAATTGAGCTCAAAATTTCTGTTCCTAAGCGAGAGAGTTGTTAAGTGAATCACTGCAGTTGTTAAGTTAGCAAACACAGTTGTTAAGTGAATTGGGCTTCCCTATTGACTTTGCTTGTCAGGAGGTCACAAAAGGGGATCACGTGACCCCCAATACACTGGAACTGTCATGAATACATGCCAGTTGCCAGGTGCCTGAATTTTGATCATGTGACGGGATGCTGCAATGGTCATAAGTGTGAAAAGGGTCATAAGTCACTTTTTTCAGTGCCGTTATAACTTTGAGTGGTCACTAAACGAATGGTTTTAAGCCGAGGACTACCTGTATTGTCATGTGGGGACGGTGAGGGGCCTGGTCATAAAATTCTGCATGTAAATCCTCAACAGCGAAAAATCCTTTCTTCTTCCCAAAGAAATCGGCTAACTCTTAATATTTGCTTAACAGGAAGGTGGTTTGAAATTAATTTTTCAGAAGCAGGGCCTTTCTCAGAAAAGGCCATTTGAAAGCGAAGATGGCCTGTTAGGACAGCAACAGTACCTCGCCAGGCTACATGAACTCCAGAACGCTTCAGAGACAAGCCTTGCCAATTTTCCAAAGTCTTTGCCAGAGTCGGGTAAGGTCCAAAGCTATCAGGAAAATTGTGAAATGGCGGTTGTAACTTTATATTGCCATATTTTACAATAGTTTCATAGGATATCAAATCGTGGAAGGACGCTTCGTAAAGCTCAGCTGAATCATAATCTCTGATAGCTTTAAACACTTCGTAGCATTTGGAAAGTCCCACAGATTCACTGGTTTTTCATAGACAGTTTCAGGCAATATAAAGTACTGCATGTTCTCTCTCTCCCTCCCTCCCTCCCTCCCTCCCTCTCCTTCTCTCCCTCCACCCCCCTCTCTCCCTCTCCTCTCTCTCTCTCTCTTCTCTCTCTCTCTCTCTCTCTCTCTGTAACAGACTAACCAAAAGGAGAGAANTCTCTCTCTCTCTCTCTCTCTCTCACACACACACACACACACACACACACACACACAATTCCAAAGTGGGGTTGACTGGTGTGATGGAACTTCAGTGTTATTACAAGTAGCCAGCTAATGGGTTTATTATCTCTGTGCCTATCAGTGCTACTTTGGTGTCAAGGCTAACCTTTCTTTGAACTTTCTCAGCTTCTTTCATGTGGCCAGCCACCAACTTTTACTTTCTCCCTTGTACTTCCTTACGATTTTTAAAAATGGGTGACAGCAAGGTTACTTTTTCCTGCACTCTTTTATTTTTTATTTTTATGTAACTACCAGTGTACGTAGTGCTATATGAGTCAGCATGCTTGTAAAATAACTGACATAGAAAAACAGGTGGAAACCACACCACCGAGACAGCCAAAGTATTGTCGCTATTGAAAAGATCCTTGGTGTGGCTAAACCTGTTGATATGTATCCACACACACACACACACAGCCCAACCCCCCCCCCCAAAAAAAAACCAATAAGAGGCACCAAATCAATCTACCCCATAACAGCTAGTCGAATATTATTTTTTTAGTGTTATGTCAAGCCTGGCACCACAGAAAATAACTGGAAAAAGAAAATCTGATTCTACAAGTAATTTTTGAAAATGTTAATTTTAAGTTCAGATTTATATTCTTGCTTCCTTAGTAACCCTGCAGCAGTCAGATCATTCTGGAAAAAGGCTGGGCTTATTCTGGAGACTGATACAATGATTTGCAGAAAAAATGCTACCCTCACATTTCTGTTTTAGACAGCCGCTTGCCAAATCAATTGAACAGCCTGATTATTGTTGCTGTCATAGATTCCGTCTGGAAGTTTGATCGGTTTTGTTTTTCTTTCAGCTGTTCATTTTATGTTCCATTTCATTAGGAACCTCTAAGCAGTCAAACACTTGTGCAAATGGAGTAATTGCCAGCGATCAGCCAGCCATGAAAAAGAGGAGGGGAAGAAGAAAAAATGTGGAAGGAGTTGATGTCTTATTTTTAAATAGAAGCAAAACGCCTAACCACGTGAGTAAATCCGGGCTGGTATTTGAAGCCAATTGAAATGTTAATTTTGAGGGCTTTTGGCATTTTAAGGCTGACCAGAAGGAATTCAGGAATACGCAGCATAACTAATATGTGATATTAATTTTGGCATTAGCCCTTAGAAAAAAATAACATGCCTCATCCTCAATTTGTGTGTGTGCGCTTGTGAAGGAGATTTTTACATTTGCAGAACTGAAAAACCGAACGTGTAAATTACAAAATGCCTTTCCTTGTGTTTATAACCTATTTATTTTCTTCCAGGTTTGTCATGGTGTTAGTACCCCTCAGGTTGGTCTAGGCATAATGCCCCCTCTTCCGTTTGCACCATCGCAAGGCCTGTGTGATGCGGAAAGCCCCGTTCCAGTTATTAATTTAAAAGACGGCACAAGGCTTGCGGGCGACGATGCCCCCAAGAGAAAAGATTTGGAAAAATGGCTCAGTGAACATCCTGATTATGTCGAAGATTTAGGAGCCTTTATCCCCGTGAGTTGTTTGTTTGTTTGTTTGTTTTTCATTTATTTATTTATTATTTATTTTGCACCTCTGATGTGGTCTTTGAATTTCCCCTGCCTTCTGTGTGATTCACATCTTTCAATGTAGATTTTTAATTGTGAGCAAGTAGAGACACAATTGGGTTTTGCCAGTTTGGAACTATTTCACTTACAAAACGGAATATCAGATAGGTTATGCTGCATAAATACTCTGCATTTAAGTCCCAGTGGATTCAATGTGATTTAGTTCCATCCTGCAGCCTGGAAATACTTGAAAACAGATTTGAGAGCATTTAGTGACCTTTTTTTTTAAAAAAAAAAAATTCTTGAATGACAGAAAATGCAGCTTCACGAAGGAAGACCGAAACAAAAAAGGCATCGTTGCCGCAATCCTAATAAGCTGGACATCAATAGCCTTACCGGGGAAGAACGCGTTCAGCTGATAAACAGAAGAAATGCTAGAAAGGTAATTGCTTTGCTACAATGAGATTATATCAGCACAAATAGTTGCTAGGCTCTTTCAATACAATCGTTTCAGTCAATAGTTCTCGACTTACGACCAAAATTGAGCCCCAAATTTCTGTTACTAAGTGAGACATTTGTTAAGTGAGTTTTGCTCCATTTTACGACCTTTCTTACCACTGTTGTTAAGTGAATCACTGCTGTTGTTCAGTTAGTAGTGCGGTTGTTCAGTGAATCTGGCTTCCCCATTGACTTTGCTCATCAGAAGTTCGCAAAAGGAGATCACATGACCCTGGGACACTGCAACTGTCATAAGTACATGCCAATTGCCAAGTGTCTGAATTTTGATCATGTGACCATAGGGATGCTGCAATGATCATAATTGTGAAAAACAGACATAAGTCACTTTTTTCACTGTTGTAACTTCGCGAACGCTCACTAAATGAATTGTTGTAAGTCGAGGACTACCTGAATGTAATGCATGTAAAGTGAGAAATATCCTCCTCGTTTCCATTACAGGTAGGTGGTGCTTTCGCTCCTCCGCTGAAAGACCTCTGCAGATTCCTGAAAGAAAATTCTGAATATGGTGTAGCTCCTGAATGGGCAGATGTTGTTAAGCAGTCGGTGAGTATAATAATTAATACGTGTTCCAGCAGCTAAATTGGAAGATTAACTGAATCATGGAAAATCTATTTTTTAGGTGGTTGAGAAAAGCTTCCAAAAAATCTTGAGCCTTACTTGCTCTGCTGACAAAAGCAACAAACAGCCATTTAAAAATTCTTCTAGGTCTTAAATTGAAGTACTTGAAAATGACATTGACTTTCCTTGAAGATTACTGAAAGAATAGAATAGAATAGAATAGAATAGAATAGAATAGAATAGAATAGAATAGAATAGAATAGAATAGAATAGAATAGAATAGAATAGAATAGAATAGAATAACAGAGTTGGAAGGGACCTTGGAGGTCTTCTAGTCCAACCCCCTGCTTAGGCAGCAAACCCTACACCACTTCAGACAAATGGTTATCCAAGCTCTTAAAAACTTCTAGTGTTGGAAAATCCACAACTTCTGGAGGCAAGTTGTTCCACTGATTAATTGTTCTAACTGTCAGGAAATTTCTCCTTAGTTCTAAGTTGCTTATATAGATAATAAATGTAACTTTGTATTAGCTTAGTGTTGCTTATTTTACTTATTGTGGTGTTGCATTTCATTGCATCGAATCATGATGCAGAGCAGACAATGGCACGGAATAAAATTATTCATTTTTTTCACACCCCACCAGGGATTTCTTCCAGAAAGCATGTTTGACCGCATTCTCACGGGACCTGTCGTTCGAGAAGAAGTCAGCAGGAGAGGAAGACGGCCTAAAAGTGAAATCGCCAAGGCAGCGGCTGCAGCTACGTCAGCAGCAAACGTTCCAGTCGCCCCTTTGCTGACCAACGGGCTACTCCCAGGGGTGGATCTCTCAACCCTGCAGGCCTTACAGCAAAACCTGCAAAACTTTCAGTCGTTACAGGTGACCACGGGTTTAATGGGAATATCTGCCGGTCTGAACACGGCGGGCGACACAAAAAACATGGCCGCCGTCTTTCCCATGTTACTTTCAGGAATGGCTGGTTTACCAAATTTGCTCGGCATGCGAGGACTCCTAACCAAGTCTACTGAACCTGCTTCCGAGGAGAGGAAAGGACAGGACCCCAGAGAGCTGGACAGAAAGAAAGAGAGGACAGAAAGCTCACATGCACATAATGGTGGAGAAAACTCCGTCTTGGGTTCTCCTTCCACCTCCTCGGCGGCCAGCACCACGGCCAGCTCCTTAGCTCTTAACCCTTTACTCTTGTCCAATATACTTTACCCAGGAATGCTTCTCACGCCAGGCCTTAATCTCCATATCCCAGCTTTGTCCCAATCGAATATTTTTGATGTACAGAACAGTGAAAATCATGGCACAGGCTTTACCAAGCCTCTGGGAGAAAAGGAAGAAAATTCCAGGGTTCCGGATGAAGAAGGAGGCAAGGGGGAAACCGAGCCAAGCTCTTGCAATGGAAACAGCACAGACGAAGCTTCGGAGAAGGCAGATGCTTCTACTGGCTGTGACAGTACATCCTCCTCGTCAGAGGACTCAGACTCCAGCAATGAAGACTGATTTCCCCCCCCTCCAGACTCTGCACTTAAATTATAAACTGGTTTTCAAGTTGTTCTTTCATTATTTTGTTGTAAATAACACAGTGTTGCGTGAGTGCATCAGTAATTTACTGACTGAACATTTCAGTATTGTTTAGAAGTGCAAACTGCTTTCAAAAAAACATTTTGCATGTAATATTTCTTGAGGTTCCTTTAGTTCCTGAAATTCTGTGTACTATCAAAATATACACAATGGTGTAAAAACGAAAAAAAATTACAGGAAAAAGGCATTATAATTTTGGGTTGGGGGTGGAGTAATTTTTTTAAAAGAAAGCTTGGAAAGAGCTGTATATTTAATATATTTGTGGTGAACACAGTTCTTTATGCGCATTATTGATTTAATCTGAATATAGTTTTACAGCCTCCTTGACACTTATAATTTACAGATCAAAACTCAGCAATAATTTGGGCAGCTAATGAATGTCATGAAAGCTGTAGAATCTACATCACCATCCATTGCTTTAATTCTATGGAAATGATCTGGTGTTATAATGCACTGTTGATGTTCCCAGTTCAGGTACAACTGTGTTTGAAATAAAAAAAAAAAAGTTCCCATTCAGCCAATAAAATTGGCTACTTGTTACCTCAGCTGAGTTAGTTTAGAAAGTTTACATTGGTTTCTCTGCTTGTTTTCCTATATGCTTCGCTTTTTAAAAAGCCTCCTGTGTGTTAAAATTTGGCAAGGGAAGTTTATCGTTACCAGTTGCACTCTTTTTACTTCTAGCAAAGGGAAAGCTTTTAATTAAATTATCCCTTTCCTGTCTTCAGCACCATGGGTACTGATTTTAGGTTTCGCTCCATCTGCAGCCTTCGTGTTGAGGCGCTGTAGCCACATGTTGAAATAACTCAGAAGTGCCACTCTGAACACTGCACACTTCACGTGCAAGGATTAGAATCCTTGCAAAGTTAATACTGTTCGCTTTTTTTGTCCAGGTTTCTATTTCGTCTTTGTCAAGTAACCTCTTGTAGTTACCAGTTCATAATGGTAAGGGGAAATGTAGACGTTTTAAAAATCTCACATTTTTACAGGCTTGAGAAATATATGTGTATGCATATATATGTATGTGTATATGTATATGCATATGCATATATGCGTGTGTGTGTATAATGTATGTGTGTGTATGTATATGTATGTATATGTGTGTGTATGTGTATGTACACACACACACACACACATCTCTCCCCCCCACCCCACCCCAAAAATCAAGGTTTAGGGTATATTGGATAATTATAATAATGCTGAGTTGCCCTGTAACTTTTAAAGCACTTTTAATGATGTGAGAAAAGTATACCATGAAACCATGATATAAACAGTGCTTAAAAGCGTCTGTTTGAATATAAATCCTTAGAACCTTACTATGTAGAATTAATCTTAACATTTGAAGTGTGGTAGGAATTATTATTATTATTATTATTATTATTATTATTATTATTATTATTATTATTTTTGCTGAAGCTGCTATTACTCTGACATGGTAGAATCATAGATTCACACCACATGGTGGAACTGACTGAGATGAAGTGTGAGATTGTGTTAATCTCATTTGAGGTCCAAAATAGGCAAAACAAAAACAAAACAAAAAAGGTTGATGGAATGGATAAAACGTACTGGCAGTATAGTCAATGACAAACCTCTTCAAAAGGGAATAATTTAACAAAAGCTGTATTTTGATATGGTTCTATATGCTTGCTTGTACAGTAAACAAGACTGTGGTTTTTTTTTACCAAATCTTTATCAATAAAAACAAAATTTGTACATGCAAAATCGTAACTCCCTTGGGTAGAAGGCAGTATTACATGTAATTTACAGAGTTATAAAAGCATCATTTGAATTGTGCTGGTTATTGTATTTCCCCCTCAGAATAGTACGACTTGTTTGGTCCTTCATACAGTGTCTTAGCAATAGTCAAAACATGTCATGAGGAAAGGGGTAGCAATTTTTCATCATGATCACTACATATTTAATATTTCGCCCTTTGTAATATAGCACTTTTGTTTCTTGTATGTTATCCACAATATAGCCAAAGTTTTCCAAACACAATTGTTGACTTAGTCAATGAGTATTTCAACAATACCACTTTGTACCATCCCCCCCCCCAACATATCTGCCCCTGAAAGAAAACCCTAGCATAATTTTTAATAAATTTATGAAATAAAGTATTTTCCTAATTATGGTGAAGTGAATTTGCTTACCATTCTAGTGATCTTTGTCTACAATAAGGCAATTTTACAGTTTCAGCAGTATGAATACGAAGTAAAGATTGTTTTTAAATCAGTATCAGTTGCAAGAAGAGAAGTACGCACTCTTGTCAGCTAAAACAATATGCAAGTGTGGCTGCATAACGAATCGTTAAGAATCTTCATTAGAATTACATTAATACTGAAATTTCAGTACAAATATCCAGGATGGTGAAGAAGTGTATGTTGGTAGTGACTAAAATAACTTTAGTTGTTATTGCCTTGTATTCCTATTCTTTGTTTCGGGCTTCATGATCCGTCTTAGTCCTGTTTTATTTTCCTTGAACATTTTGCAATATTTGCCAGTTGTGTTCTGTGTAGTCTGAATTTGCTTTCTTGTAGTTGAACAAGCGTCTTAAAAGTTATTTGTAATTTATTGAATTACTTTCTATGATGTTCTATAGAGCAAATGGAAGTTTAATTATTTTTTATTAAACATATTCTTTGACAACCCATGATGTTGGTCTCACTCCATTGAAAATACCTTTTTGTGACACACCTTAGTTGTCACACAACGTAGCAAAAATTGACAATTAGATAATTCTGCATTCATTTTGAAGGAATTAAATGCGTTCAACCCATGAATTATTGGAGGAAGTTCTTGACAAACCAGGGTTGCAAATACATGACAGGTCCCTTCAAAAGGTGTATGTTCTGTGAGTTTCCAGTTACATGCTTGAGATTTAGCTAGAGGGAACACTTGTCTAAAAAAATGTCCAGAAATACATTGAAAATAATTAAGTGTTCATGAAAATCAGATAGGCAACATCTGATTTTTTTACTCCAATATCTAGATTTTACAACTCCCAGAACTGCCTTTCCCATTGGCCACATCCACGGGCTGAAAAATTCCTGAGTTAGGGATATCTGGGAGACTGAACATTTAGTGAATGTTACATGTTAGGAAAAGCAGCTTTACCTCTTGTATTAAATTAGACTGTAATGGACATCATGATGCTGCTCAAGGATTCCTTCCTTCAAAGTTTCCTCCTGGAGCATAATTTCAGGACAAGGGTGAGACAGATGTAGTATGTAAGCTTCCTATTGTAGATAAATAAATAGGCAGTTGTGCCATCTGTTACATGACTGCAACCCATAGGGGCAAAATCCCAGCTCTGTATTAAAGCACCCTGTTCTGTTTTGCGATACCCCAGGTAGAGGACAACATTAGTAGATATTTTCAATATGTCTAAATATACAGGACCACAATTGAGTCCAAAATTTATGTTGTTAAAGTGATACATTTGTTAAGTGAGTTTTGCTCCATTTTACAACTTTTCTTGCCACATTTGTTAAGTGGATCATTGCAGTTGTTAACTTAGTAACACCGTTAAGTGAATCTGGCTTTCCCATTGACTTTGTTTATCAGAAGGTCACAAAAGATGATCACATAATAGAATAGAATAGAATTTTTTATTGGCCAAGTGTGATTGGGCACACAAGGAATTTGTCTTGGTGCATATGCTCTCAGTGTACATAAAAGAAAAGTTCGTCAAGAATCATAAGGTACAACACTTAATGATAGTCCGGGTACAAATAAGCAATCAAATCATAATAGGAACCAGTCAATATAAATTGTAAGGATACAAGCAACAAAGTTACAGTCATACAGTCATTTGTGGGAGGAGATGGGTGATGGGATGGATGAGAAGATTAATAGTAGTGCAGACTTAGTAAATAGTTCTGACAGTGTTGAGGGAATTATTTGTTTAGCAGAGTGATGGCGTTCGGGGAAAAACTCCTTGTGTCTAGTTGTTCTGGTGTGCAGTGCTCTATAGCGTGGTTTTGAGGGTAGGAGTTGAAACTGTGTGTGTGTCCAGGATGTGAGGGGTCTGTAAATATTTTCACAGCCCTCTGACTCGTGCAGTATACAGGTCCTCAATGGAAGGCAGGTTGGTAGCAATTGTTTTTTCTGCAGTTCTAATTATCCTCTGAAGTCTGTGTCTGTCTTGTTGGGTTGCAGAACCAAACCAGACAGTTATAGAGGTGCAGATGACAGACTCAATAATAACCCCGGGACATTGCAGCCGTCATAAATATGAACCCGTTGTCAAGCATTGGAATGTAAATTACATGACCTTGGAGATGCTGCAACGGTCGTGTGAAAAATGGCCGTAAGTTACTTTTTAGTGCCGTTGTAACTTCAGTCACTAAATGAACTGTTGTAAATCAGGGACTACCTGTAATAGCATCCTTTCAGTCATTGGTGGGGAAGTGGATTAAGCCTCACCTGAATGATTGCTTGTTCTGCATGGCTTCTGAGAGATGCCAGCAGCTTTTGATGCAGGTGTGGGAGGAGCCAACCTTGCAGGCTACATCCAATCACGATTAAGTTTTATAACGAGGCGTTCGTTCCAAAGCATCTTTGAAGGAAGTGTGGACTTCAACTCCCAGAATTCCCCGGGAGACACAAAGCTCTCCTACGCCCCGCCTCCGAACAGTAACGCCACTGAACAGGACCCCGCTGATTGGCTCGAACGTCTCCCTTCCCACCCAATGGGAGAGGCCGCGAGGGGCGGGGCCGGCGGCGACGAGGGAGGCGGGAACCGAGCTCTCCCCCTTCCTCCGCACGCACACAAACAAGCCGCGGCGCAGGCGCAGTGCGGGCCTGGTCGCGCGAGCCCTTCCCCTCCATCCTCCCGTCTGCCTTCTTTTCCCCTCAGAGGCGGGCGATGCTGGGCGGCGAGGAGAGCGGCCAGGCCGCGGCCGGAGGGGGCGCCCCCGTCT
>QLTV01000380.1:504678-530742 GCA_003457575.1 Thermophis baileyi
CTGGCCGGCCGGCCCCCGCTAGGGGGCAGCAAAGCCTCGAAGCGCCCTTCTCTCTTTGGGGGCGGGGCGCTCCAGGATGCCTCCAGGGCAATTCGTGCCATTGGCTGGCAGCATCTCTTTTATTTTGTATTTACAGCTGGTCCTCGACTTACGGCCACAAGGGAGCCCCAAATTTATGTTTCTAAAGTGAGACATTTGTTTGAGTGAGTTTTGCCCCTTGCACTCCGTTGTTAAGTGAATCACTGCAATTGTTAAGTGAGTCACTCGGTTGTAAAGTGAATCTGGCTACCCCGTTGACTTTGGCTTGTTTCAGAAGGTCGCAAAAGGGGATCACGTGACCCCGGGACACGGTGACCCGTCATAAATATGAGTCAGTTGCCAAGCATCCGAATTTTGATCACGTGACTCTGGGGATGCTGCAACTGTTGTAACTGTGAAAAATGGTCCTAAGTCACTTTTTTCGGTGCCATTGTAACTTTGAACGGTCACTAAATGAACTGTTGTAAGTCGAGGACTGCCTGCATTTTTATCCTGCCTTTACTACTTTTGCAAATAACTCAAGGCGGCGAATGTATCAAACACGCTTTCCTCCTCCTCCTATTTCCCCACAACAATAACAACAACAATCCTGTGAGGTGGGTTGGGCTCAGAGAGAGGGACTGGTCCAAAGTCACCCATGCTTAAAATGGAACTAGAACTCCCAGTCTCCTGATGATTGTCCCAAAGTTCTCTAGTTGGCTTTCATGCCTAAGGTGGGACTAGAACTCATGATCTCCTGGTGATTGGACCAAAGTCACCCAGCTGGCTTTCATGCTTTCATGGCTAAGACAGGACTTGAACTTCCTGCAATGGTGCTTTAACCACCAAACCAAACTGGTTCTAATGCCAGTCAAAATGCTGCCCCCCCCCAAAAAAAATCAGGATTTGTTTATGAACAAATCTATTTGGGGGTCACGGAGAAGGGGCTGAGCTAGCAGGAAAGGTCTAGGTCCAATGCTTCTCTGTATGATAATTCGATGAGCTTAATAAAGATTTGATTCACTGGGTTGTGATGGTGGGGAAAATAGGTGGGAGGTTTAGGTGGGTTTGCCGCCTGGAGTTTCCTTTAGATCGAAAAGATGGAATAAAAAGATAAGACTAATGCAGTAGAAGGCCAGTCATCGCATGCACTGATTGGAGGCTGTGCCCAGAAGCAATGAAAACAGAATAAAATCAAAACCACCCTTCCCCTCAGGCACCAGACCAAATAGCTTCCCAGTTCAACCCCATGCTACCAGTAAGGATGTGTGGGTGGGTGGATAGATGGACAGACAGATGGATGGATGATGTACCATCAAATTGTTGTCAACTCTTGATCTGTCCCTAACCTGGTTTTTCAGGTCTTCCAACAGTGCCCTATCACTACTGTAACTGAGTCCCTCCACCTTGCTACTGATGGTCCTCGTTTTCTTTTTCCTTCCACCATTCCCAGCATTAGAGCCTTCCCTAGAGAGCCAGGTCTTTGTGTAGTATATCCGAAGTAGGATAATTTAAGCCAGTGGGTTGGACTAGATGACCTACAAGGTCCCTTCCAACTCTGTTAATCTGTAAGCCTAGCTATTTGGACTCCAGAGGAACTCCGGGTTGATTTATTTGATGATCCGTCAGTTTGTTTTCTTGGCTGTCCATGGTCCTCTCAGGAGTCTTGTCCAACACCAAAGTTGCTGGTGTAGAGCGAGGGTGTCTGGAGTTGGTTGTGGTATATCGCAAGGGGATGATTCATCCACTGGGGTTTGTTTTTTATGAGTTTTATTGTTGTGATCTTGGAGAATATTGCTTAATCATACCCTATATTGTAAATTGAAATGAATAAATGCTTTCCTTAGTAAATCATACCTCCAATACATCTGATAGACAATAGAAAAGCAGCGAAGAGACAGGAGTAATGAACGAAATAAGAGGCCTTCAGTGTTGAAAAGAGGAAGGATGTATAAAGAAACATGTAATCAGTGAGCAGTGATGGATTTTAGCCTGAGGGTTTAAAGCTTACGTAATAGCTTTGGTGGAGTTACAAATCAGTAATACACTCTTCATGCACCCAGTTGTGGAAGCACATAGTCTGCAGTTATGTGTTCAGAAAACTGTACTTTTAAATACAATCTTCCAAAAGATGCACCTGATCAGAAATAAGCTGTTTGCCTGTTATTTGCCTAATTAAATACTGGATCTATATGAAAGGCAAGAGTTTTCTCTATGCTTGGTGAGTTAGGGTGATGTATCACAATTAAATTATAGTACTGTTTGGTAAATGGCACTCTATATTTGGCCACTTGATGAATAAACAAAATAAAACTAGTACGTTTCTTGGTAGACCAGTATGAATATTTTGTTTTTTTGAGTGGGCTGCATTGCCACTGCAATTTACCAGTAGGAATGGCTGCCTGAATTCATGGCCTGTCATTCTGTAACCTTCCTGAAATCTCCATCTGTCTCTCATAGATCATACACTGTTTTTAGCTTAGTACATTGTTAATTAATCCAGACTTTTATTATTCTGAACCTGAAGTTACTTCGATATAGCACAGAAATTTTCAGTAGTAAGAGAGTAATAACACACTACATGCTGGAAAAGCATAGATTAAACAAAGAACTATGCTTTAAACTTCAAATATTTATTTCCTTTGAAATATAATTGTAGAATTTAGAAATACTCAGTGGCTATTACATCAGTTCTGTTGGAATAGATTTAAACCAGATTGCTTATCGCAAAAGTAATCACATATGTGAATTACTTCACATATGTGAATGTGAGCCTTGTAAATCCTTTCTGAATGTGTAAACTGGAGCTCACAAAGTTCCACTACAGTTTCTGTATAGCCAAGGTGTTTCTCACTTTCTGTTTCCCTGGATCAAAGGTGCTTTTTCAAGAGGCAACTGGACTTTCTGGTTTTTCTTAAGAAGACATTTCTTAAGATTGAGAATCTCCATAGACATTTCCCTGGATCAGCTTTCCTCTTCCAATAGAATATGATAATTGTTTATTTTGAACCGAGCAAACTTTTAAAAGATGTTTATAATAACCTAATAGCTATCTAATTAAGTAACATAGCTAATTCCCAGTCAGGAATGAATTTCTTGAAGTTGTATGACTTCAGAGATGTGTGAATTTATTTTACTGTTTTCAATTAACAGGGGAATGATCTGCACTGGTTAGCATGTTCGTTATATGTGGCTTGCAGGAAAGCCGTCCCAACAGTTAGCAGAGGGACTGTTGAAGGGAATTATGTGTCTTTAATCAGAATACTGCGCTGTTCAGGACAAAGGTAACTTCTCTTCTAAAATGTTATGAAGTGCTGAGATTGTCAAGTTTAGAAAGTCTGCTGCAGAACATTATATTTTGATTTTAATGTGTAAATTGCTATAGTTACTAATGAAACCTTGTCATATCTTAATACATACTTCCTGATGGTTAGAGAGCACCTTAATCGCATACAGATAATCCTCGACTTATGATCGCAACTGAGCCCAGTATTTCTGTTGCTAGGTGAGACATTTGTTAAATGAATCTTACCCCATTTTACAACCTTTCTTGCAACAGTTAAGTGAATCACTCCAGTTCTTGAGTTAGTAACACGGTGGTTAAGTCAATCTGGCTTCCCCATTGACTTGGCTCCCCAGAAGGTCGCAAAAGGCGATCACGTGATCCCAGGACACTGCAACGGTCATAAATATGAGTCAGTTGCCAAGAGTCTGAATTTTGATCACGTATGAAAAATGGACATAACTCGCTTTTTTTCAGTACCGTTGTAACTTCGAACGGTCACTAAATGAACTGTTGGGAGTCGAGGACTACCTGTACCCTTATTCTTGTTCACCAGAAGTGATAGACGTGTGGAGATAACATAAATTAGAATCGGTGTTCAACAAAATGTTTTGGAATGTAAACATTTCTTAAGTTTAAATTTCTGATCCATCGCAAATATCTTCAGTTTGATAGAGTTTTTTAACAAGATGAAGAAATGGGAAGATATGGCAGACCTACCCTCCCAGTTCAGAGAACGTACCACAAGATTAGAAAGAAACTTTACAGTTTCTGCTGTAATTTTTAAGAAGTATGAACCCATTTTTCAGGACATTTTCAAGTACCCACAAGATGACCAACCACGACCGCCCAGAGGGAGAAAACAAAGGTATGTTTGTTTATTCATGTTGTTAACTCAGAATCCTCCCAAGGACATTTCATGTCTTGTTCTTCAAGTGTGAGCGAGTTCTTCACTTAATTCTTTATTAACTCTTAGAGGCTGATTAAAATGCAGTTGCCAATTGTGGTCATAAATGGAGGACCACCTATTCATTACCTGTGTTTTCTTGACCTATTCCAAAAATTACAGTTTTAAGACTTTGCTTCAGCTTCAAACCGGTTCTTTCTGATTTGGGATATTTGTAACTATATTAGCAATTCATAGTCTCTGTCTCCTTTATAACTGTTTTCTTAGGAAATGTCCTTGCTGAGTTAACCTATACTAATTCGTATTTCCACTGATCACTCTGCTTACTAGGCTTGTAACTGATAAGGTAAAATTATATGCTCATTAAGGGCCTATTATCATTGCTTTATTTAATAAATACAAGAGCTATAATATCTGCACCAATAGTTCATTTTTTTTAGCCTAAAGGTTCCAGGCTGTCAAAGAGGAAATACAGTATGCATGTATACCACTTCTGTGGTGCAGCCTGAATGTATATAAATAAGCACCTTCTGGGGTGTACATTTTGAAACGTTTTATTAGATAATTGAAACATAATACATTTGTTTCTTTTTCATGGCTACATTTCTAAAAAGGAGGCAACCTTGCACTGTCTCTGAAGTTTTCCAGTTTTCCTGGGTCCTCTTTGTTTATGCAAAAGGTAAGAATTGTGTTTGGTTTTTTTTTTCATTGATTAGAATTTAAGAACAGTAATGATGCTGGGTAACACCCAGCCCATTATGTTTCTGCCTTGCTTTCAAAAAGATTGGGACAGGACATCTTTTGGAATAGGATAGATACATATATTTGATAAATTAGTAAAGGATCCTTTTAGTGTTAAATGAGCATCTCAATTTTATTTTTATTACGAGCACAGGATTTCTTCAGTATAAAATGTTTCTACGATTTTATAGAACAGGCTTACACCAGTTGCAAATTGTTACACTTTTTATTTATTTATTATTTTTTATTTGTTTGTTTGTCAAACATGTACAAGATAGCAGGTATAGGTATAAACATAAACATAATCAAGGTGAATACAGATAGATGAGGACAATAGGACAGTAGGACAGGGACGGTAGGCACGCTGGTGCGCTTATGCACGCCCCTTAAAGACCTTACCTTTGTATCCAAAATAAATATTCTGTGGGCTTCACATAATGTTGCAAAGCAGTTTCCTAGACGTTTTAAATATAAAAACCTCTCTTTAAAATTTCAAGCCTTTTATTTAAAAATATTTGAAAAAACAGTTCAATATGGTTTTGTTAAAGTTCATACCAGTAAAATATGCTCCAGTTGTGTGGGACACAATATATCAATGCACAGTTAGAAAAACCCTTCAGTTAAGAAAGAAATCCCATCTGTTAAACAATATTAAGAGAGTTGCCAGAAGTTAGCACTGACTTGAAGGCATAGAACCACACAAAAATTTATGGTAGAGGTTTCTGTCAGTGAGAAGTATAGAACTAACTTTTTGTCTGTTTACAATACAATGCAATGCAATACACAATACACAATACACAATACACAACACAAACCCACCTTATAAATATGCAGAGCCTTAAAATGAGAAAAGTGACTTATGTTACTTGTAAGCCCAGGAACTCAAAATACGCACAGCCACAATTTGTTTCTGTTTCTTTTTGTTGTGGGAAGTGGTTTCTGCTCTCTTTATCATAGCAACCATACTTCAAAGGGCAGGTTTGGGCTTGTTTGAGTGATAGGCTTAGGTTTCTTTTTCCTGCGTGGAAAATCTACAGATGCCTTGCCTGCTTGTAATTCAGACTGCTTTCCCCATGAAGGCAAACGGTAGGACAAATGCTAACGATTTTTAGCAACATTGACTGTTAATTTTGTATTCTTAGTTTTCCCCTTTTAAATAATATATCATTATCTTCCGCTTGTCTAAATTTATAGCACATGCTATTTGAAGCCATTGTTAAATAAATATGATATTTTAATTTGCCTATTTATTTTGAATGAAAATAGACTCTCAAGAAGTGAAAGAATGCATTTGAAGCTTGGAAACATTACTTTCTGATATTTAACTTTGGTTAAAAGAAAATAATTCTTACAGAATATGGCTTCAAATTGACCATATTAATGCTTTCCCCTCTCTATATCAAGCTCAGCGCATAACTGAATATTTGTGCATTTCATCATAATATTCAACCTAGCATTTTAATATATTTTACAGCAGGTCTCAAACAAGCCACAAATTAAATAATTGATTTAATTGATATTATGTAGGCATATGTTCTCAAGATTGCATCTGGTTATTGTTAAAAAATGTGGTATGCAAATTTATTAATTTAGGTTAAAAATAAATAAATTTCTGCTGAATTCTATAATCTGTTTCCATATTGAATCTCACAGGCAATTTCCCTATGATCAGTGATGATTTGGTAAATTCATACCATCTTTTACTGTGCGTCCTTGATCTAGTCTATGGGAATTCTTTGCAGTGCCCAAATCGTAAGGAGATTCTGAATCCAAGTTTTAAGGGTAAATTTAATACCATTTTATTATGCTGCTCTCCAAGTATTATTATTTAGTTTTAATTAACTTAAACCATAAAATGTGGCTAGCAAAATGCTTTTATATTGTGCTAAAAAGTTCACCCATTTACTTTCTTGTGATATCCAGTCATTTATTAAAAGTATACCATAGAAAATCATAGTATGCCATAGAGGAAAATTATTCATATTCAGACTTAACTAATTGACCTGATGAAAATTGAAGAGCAAGAAAATCGCTTCATACTTTTAAAAGAACAACAGATCTTACATACAACAGGAAATTGATTGTGTGGGGGTTGGGCTTTTTTCCCCCCTTTCCCATCTGTCCATTTAGGAAGGTAGAAAAATGTTCTTTATTTCTCTTTCTCTCACCCTCTTCCCACTTAACCATTACAAAGGGCTGCCTGAAGATTTTCACAGTAAGGATTTTAAGCTCTTGTCTGAAGCCCCTTGCATCATTGAAAAACTCTGCTCCTTGCACGATGGCTTGGTTTTGGAAGCCAAGGGAATAAAAGAACATTTTTGGAAGCCCTATGTGAAAAAACTCTTTGAGAAAAAGGTATGTCATTGGATAACAATTCTAACCGATCTTCAGAATCGCTACAGCTCCATTATTGACGGTTAACTTCAATTCCTTTTTTTTTTTTTTTTTTTTTGTAGATCCTAAAAGGAAAAGAGGAGAACCTGACAGGTTTTTTGGATCCTGGAAACTTTGCAGAAAGCTTGTAAGTACCATAAAACAACGGTACTACTAATTTCAGGATTTTCTGGGTACAAAGGATCCACCAGTCTATAGCTTCTAAGTCTCTTGCAATTCAGGTTGGGTTTCACAAGTTTATGAAAGCTTATAAAAATGTTTAGCGGTCGTTTGCAAGCATTTATACTTCGATCAGCCCCTTGCCTTTCTTCCATTCTTCATTCCAGTAAGGCCATCAACAAGGCCTACGAGGAATACATACTGTCAGTTGGAAATCTAGATGAGAGGATCTTTCTTGGAGAAGATGCCGACGAGGAAATCGGAACCCTGCGAAGATGTTTAAACACAGCTTCGGAGATGGAAACAGCCGAAAGGGTACAAATGAAATATAATCTGCAGGAGCACTTTGAACGGGTGAGTCTAAACACGGTCCGGTCTGAAGTTAGCTCTGTGATACTCAGCCTTATTTCAAGTTCCATCAAACGCACAGTCTAGGTCCTATCCAAGGGGACAGAACGAAAAAGCTCTCTTATTCTAAGGAGGATGTTTATCTGTTGGCAAACATTTCATTATTTCATTTAACATAGTTTATTAAAGTTTAATTACCAATAAGGGGCAAACCTTGGTAACTCAGGGTTGAAATGAGGACTCCTTGGTGCTCTCTGAGCTTGGTGGTCTCCTTGCTGACATTTCATTACCCAAACTAGGTAACATCATCAGTGCTAGAAGGGAAGGGGGTTGCTAATGATGTTACCTAGTTTGGGTAATGAAACATCTGCAAAAAAACCCAACCCAGTTCCGAGAGCACCAAGTTCATTACCCAAACTAGGTATCCTTGTCACTACGTTCATATTTACTTGTCAGCTGGACTCTTATTCTGAAACGACACTGTACACTGATATGCAGTTCTCATGTGATACCTGTACTGCGCATGTGTTAATCTTTTCCTTTGTTCTCTTTGTCCTTCACCATGTAGACACAGACGTAGATGTTCTTATTTGTTGTTTTGCAAATACATTACTTTTATTCTTTCCTGGCCTCCGATCTTATTCTTGAGGATTGAGAGCATGGAAACAAGATTCATTTCGCCTCTAATTATTTTTCTCCACAACAATCCTGTTGTCGTTACCTAGTTGGGTAATGGAATGTCTGCAAGAAAACAGTTAAGCCCAGGGACCACCAAGGATCCCTCCAAGTTTAATTAGCTTAACTTAACATATATATCACTTCTCAGTCTCGCATCCTGATTAAGAGCTACTGGTCTGTCAGTTAATTGCTGTGTCCCTTTAAAGCAATCGTAGTGCCCCGTCTCACCCCAGATTATCAGAAAATGCCAACAGTTTATCTCTGACCCTGTACTTGTTCTTTTCCTTATGCACTTTATAGGGGCATTGTTCTGTATAGATATCTTAATAGGGAGACTATGGGTTAGAAGAAGAGGCAGATTTCAGTCCAAAGAAGGCAATAACCAGGGATAAGCCTTGTTGGAGTTGATGAAGGTGATTTTCTGAATCCAAATTTTAGTTGAAAGTACAGGAACTTTCTTGAAACGCCTTTCATCTTTGTATCTTTTGATTAGACAAAATCTTTCAGAATACCTACGCCTCTCACTGGCCGGAAATACATCAAGGATAGCGATCCTTACTTGAGCCCCATTTCCATTGCGACCCACTGCTTGACACGGCTTCACACAATGTTGGCAGGGCTGAAGAACGCCCCTAGTGAGAATCTGGAGCAAATTCTGAGGTCAGTAGAATCCCCCTCCTTACACTTCCCAAATTGCTGACTACATGACGATTCAAATTTGGGCAGGCGGCTGAAATTTAAACAGGATTTAGTTGGTGAAGTGGCACTCTTTTTAAGAATTCCATGTGATTTTATATGCTTTTTTTTTAAATCCCAAAAGTGGACCGTGTTCTTTAGTGATGTTCAGTGTGTAATAAATCAATTTGTGAACACTGCATCATCATACAAAGTTAAACCTTTGAAGCTTCAAGCACAGGTTTCAATTTCTTTTAGTGATAAATGCTTGGATAAAGGCATTGTTTTTAAAAGCCTCCTGTATAAAACTACATATACACAAAGATGTTTTCTTTCAAAAGTGGCAAATCTTCATTATTCACGTGTACATTGACAGGGGGTGTTCCAGGGATCCTTCTCTGTCCATTGCCAATAGAGTGAAAGAAATGTATGAAATTTATTTGCAAAAGGCGCCATCTTCTGGAGAATCTGGGAATTTCCCCAAAGGTGAGAATGTGTAAAAAGCGTTTTTGCTATGTTTTGTGTTCCCAAAAGACTCTAGTTTTAGTATTAAACTAAGTATTTAATTTAACATTTTTACTTGGTATATTCTTACATCTAAGCGCAATATAAGAATGATCATTTATTATTATTTATTAAATTTATTGTCCGTGCAACTTAGCACGGGGTAACTCTGGGTAGCTTACAATATTATTTCTTTCTTAGCGTGTATGAGGTATAAGGTATAATAGGAATTCTGTTTCTTTACAAGCTCATTCTTAATTAATTAATGTTCATTTCAAGAGACCTTAAAATAGTTCATGTTTCAAACCAAGAAACCAGTTCTGAGGGAGAAGGGGTCCACATGTGTGTGTGTGGTGTTTAATGATTATTTTACTGGTAGTTAATAACCCCTGAAAGTTTTCTTTTTAAAAAAATTTTTTATTATGGGTAAACAGTGCTTATTTTAGGTTACACGATTATTTCAGATCTTGTTGGTAAACACTTCCGTCTCGCTGAGGTCCTTTATTATAAGGTTTTGGAATCCGTCCTAAAGCAAGAAAAAAAAAGACTAGAAGATGCTGACTTATCTGTAAGTATAGCCCAGGGATTTGCATAAATGTTCTCTTTAAAAAAAACCTGATGGAGTCTACAGGAAAATGCAACATCGAAGACTAAGATGCAAAACTGGCCAGAATCTGACTCTTAACCATACATTCAGCCTTCAGTTTGCTCACTGCTTTCAACTAACACGATGATTTGACAAAGGGATATAATGTCAAGAGGGCCACCGTGATTTAACCAACTGTGATGAGAGATGAGGGTAAGATATTCTGCTTAGGGAACGATCAGATAAAAGCACAGGAGCCCACAGCTGAAAAACGTGCAGAGAAAGAAACGTAGAAAAGATGCACCCTGATCATCACCAGGTTTAGGACACCCCAATATGCAATCAGGACGTTTTACTAAGCCTCTTCAGTGTCCCCTTCCACTTAAGTCCACTTTGTATACGTTTCTTAACGGACGGATAGCATTGCAGGTGCATTTTAAAACAACGTATCTATGCTAGGTGATTTAGGCACATGATAATGTTAGCAAGCAACAAATACCTGGTTTTTGTACTGAACTGCCCTCTTTTTTTATTATTATTATTTTAGGCCATCCTCGAGCATGATGTCTTTCATAAGTCTCTCATGGCCTGCTGCCTTGAAATAATTATTTACTCCTACAAGACAGCGGATAGTTTCCCGTTCATCACGGATGTTTTTGATGTTCCTGCCTTCCACTTTTATAAGGTAAATCCTTTGGGTGGAGTGCTGCAACAAGTTAACACAATTGCTGTTAAAGGCACAGGCCATGGAAACAATCGTAGAGCGGCATGTGTCAGGCGCAAGAAATCAGAAGCCGGGATGGAGTTGAAAACTACTACGAGTTTCTTCCATGCTACTTATAGACATGCTACCTGATCTACTAATGGTCAAGGAAAATTGGCACCAGATAAGAGACAACTGTATTCAAGGGAGGCTGGACTTAGGGCTCTTACACAGCGTAGAGATTCCATACTGATGATGTGTTTGACCCCGCCCTCAAGCTCAGCCTGCTCATCTCCTACAGTATGTTCCTCTATGGCAGGGGTGTCAAACTTGATTTCATTGAGGGCCGCATCAGGGTTGTGTTTGACCTCGGGGGGGGGCCCGGGGGGGCGTGGCCAGTTCGATGTCACTCATGTTGGCGCCTGTGGTGGCCCGAGCGCTCTGCCAGCTAAACGGGCTCCCGAACTCCGTTTTTGGCTGCGATGGCCTCCTGCGACCCTCTGCCAGAGAAAACGGAACTTGGGAGGGCTGCCCGTGGCCCTCACAAGCTCCATTTTCGGCTGTGATGGCCTCCTGCAACCCTCTGCTAGAGAAAACTGAGACGGCCCTCCCGAGCTCTGTTTTCAGTGGCAGAGGCACCGTGGGCCAGTCCTTCGCTTTTTCCACAGTGGCCCCACGGGCCAGATCTAAGCACCCCGTGGGCCAGATCCATCCCCCGGGTCTTGAGTTTGACACCCCTGCTCTATGGCATATCACTCTGGACACACAGAAACCACAGCACGTGTGCTTCTCCAGTGCACAGAGACATTCGTACAACCCCATCTCAGCATTTTGCATAAAGAGCCAGAACACACAGGACAATTGTACACTTCCCTGCTGCTTTCAGATACTAACCCTGCTATGACACATCATGTTGCCAGGTTTTGCACAGCAGCGCTTAAACTAGTCTTAGTGAGCACTGAGTTCATCAGACTACAGTGCTCTGTACGGTGGTAGATTTAGTCTGCCACGTGTTAGAGAGTTTGGTCTGATGTTTAAGGCGCCAGGCTAGAAAACGGGAGACTGTGAGTTCTAGTCACACTTTGGGCATTGAAAGCCAGCTGGGTGACTTTGAGCCAGACACCCTTTCTCAGCCCAGCCCACCTCACAGGGTTGTTGTGGGTAAAATAGGAGAAGGAAGGTGCGTTGGATATGTTCTCCGCCTTGAGCTATTTGTAAAAAAAATAGAGGCGGGATATAAATAAATAAAATAAAAATAAACATTGATTTTTATGCTGCCCTATAACCATCTAATGTTCAGGCCTCTCTTTTCAGAGTCATTTTAGACTTTTGTTCCTTCTATGCACTCTTATCTTTGAGTTTTTTCTAATTAGGGCTCTTAGACTGATGTATTTTCTCCTGCTTTTTAAATGACTGTACCCCACCTTCCTTTATTGTTGATCCTTGTCCATAATAAAGATTTGATTTGATACATTGCAGGTAATCGAGATCCTGATCAGAGCAGAAGATGGCCTTTGCAGAGAGGTGGTGAAGCATCTCAACCACATTGAGGAACAGATTTTAGAGAGCCTGGCATGGAAAACGGAATCTCCACTCTGGGATAAAATAAAAGAAAATGAAAATAAGGTTCCTACCTGCGAAGAGGTAAAAGACAAAGTTCTTTTCTTTTGCTTCTTTGTAGAAAGACTTTTACTAGAAATGTCCAAAAGACTTGGAGCAATGGGAATCCTTAGGCAGCGGTGCCTAAACACCTACAATACCGTGATGAAATATTTTGTGCTTTTAGGTGATGCCACCTCAGTATTTTGAAAGATCAAATGGCAACAGCGTGGCTGGGTCCCCTTTAACTCCGAGGAGATTAAATGAAGTTCGTGCTGAAACTGGAACACAGGGAAAGGGTAAGCCTTTCCAAATTTACAGAAAATAAGCGGTAGAGCAGAAATGGCAAACTCTGAAGGCTACATTCCAACATGTAAAAACATTACAAGCTTATATTTAAAATATCTCCAGTTTTGAGAAAATATACATTATTAATGCAGGTAGTCCTTGACTTACCGCCATAATTGAGCCCGGGATTACAGTTGTGAGTCGTTACAGTTGTAAGTTGAGACACCCAAATGACCAGAAGTAATATTTCATCTTTTTTTCACAGTGGTTGTTAAGATAACCCGTTCATCTGAATGGATGTTTTGTTTTGTTTTTGCCAGAAATCAGCAGAAAGACATTTGCAGTCATAGAACTGCAGAATGCCACAATAGATCATAAACTGACCTGCGGTTATGGGACAGGGTGTGTGTGTGTGTGTCTATTTATGATGTCTGGGATTGCTTTATGAGCCATAAAGTTGATGTTCCATGGTCATTGTAAATTTGAACAGTTGTAAAACGAGTGGCTATTCAGTGAGGTCTATCTGTAAAAAAAAACACACATCTTTTTGTTGTTGTGGCATCTGAGCTAAGTTAGAAAGTGGCCATAAGTCACAGGAAGCTATTCGCATTTACTGTCTCCCTTCTGTGACCCGTCCGTGTATCCTTCCTTAATCTTCCTATCATCATCATCATCATTTAATGACCCCGTAATCCCTTGCATCGGGGTGGAGTCTGGGCAACTGAATGGAGCTGAGTGTTTACTGGCCGGATGCCCTCCCTGTCGCCAATGCGGTGCTATATTCGGCAGATATATTCTCAGTGTGCCCAGAGAGAGAAATATCTGCCTCTACCTAGGATCGAACTCACAGCCTCCTGATTGTGAGGCGAGAGTTCCACCTCTAGGCCACCGCACCACTCTTTCCTTAATCTTCCTATCCGATAGCAAAATAATCCAGCGTAGGGCCCAGAGATGAGGTTCAAGCCCTTTCAAATCATGAACTGTCGCATGCTTGCTCTGCTCTGCTTCTTGAACTTCCGGCATGTCTAAAAAGAGCTCAGTGATTTAGACCGATACAAGTCCTTTGAGATTGCCCTCCTTAGTTTCTTTGCCCAGGTTACATCACGTCTGCTATTCTCTCCCCTCCCCCCCCCGCCCTTCCCTTTGTGATCTCTGCAGGCATTTCGTTTTCTCCAGCCACCCTCTACGAACGGTACAGCTCTCCAACCACCAACCCTACCAGAAGAAGGCTGTTTGTTGATAACGACACCTCCGGGGAGGGCCCTCGGACGCCTGTGAGGGTCTCTCAGCCGCCTGTGATCAGCACCGTGCCTGTACAGAACGTCTCCTCCGATACCATCCCTGTCACTCCAGTGCCTGGACAGACTTTGGTAACCGTGGCAACCGCCACGGTGACTGCAAATAACGGACAGACAGTTACCATACCTGTACAAGGTGAGGTGGATCAATGCACGGGTGAGAAATAATGCTCCCTTAAACCGTGGTACGGCTGGTGGCTAAGGAAGGACCACGTTAACATCGAGAATGTAGGCTATTCTTTGTTGGCCAAGTGTGATTGGACACACAAGGAATTTGTCTCCGGTGCATAAACTCTCAGTTTACATACAAACAACAAGTAATATAATCATAAGATACCAATAGGAGAAGTTGTACGAAAATGAGAAGGATGGTAACAATACAGCCCTACTACAGGGGTAAATATCCTTAGATCTAAGACAGTGCTGTGGGGATTAGGTATTCAGCAGAATGATGGCACGAGAAAAAATTATGTCTGGGGTTTTTTTGGCATGCAATGCTCTATAGCGGCGTCCTGAGGGGAGAAGTTGAAACAGTTTATGTCTAGAATGCGAGGGGTCTTCCAACTTAAACTAGTTTTCCAACTTAAAATAATTGGGGGGGGAGGCTTTCCTGTCCAAAGGGTGGGGGGAAATACCAATCACCTAATCTATTCCTTGGCAGTAGGAGTATATATATTTTTTCCACTTCCTTTGACAGGCATTGCCAATGAAAATGGGGGCATAACATTCATTCCGGTCCACGTCAACGTTGGACAGGCTCAATCAATGCCTAGTTCCATCCCGCCTCTCAGTGCGCAGACCCTTGCTGGCACGCTGAGTTCTCAGCAGATGACTGGTCCAACCCTTCAGTTGCAAGGCCAGCTCCAGCAGGTGGCCCATCCTGGAGAACGGCGACAAAAGCAGCAGATCAGTAGTGCTGGCAACAGATCCCGAAAAGCTGGCTCACTCACTCTCTTCTTTAGAAAGGTACATCGACCCTGGAAAAGAGACAGTTTGCTGTAGTGGTTAAGGTGCCGGCCTAGAAACCAGGAGACGGGGAGTTCTAGCTCCGTCTTAGGAAGGAAAGCCAGCTGGGTGACTTTGGTCCAATCACCAGGAGACTTGTGAGTTCTAGTCCTGCCTTAGGCATGAAAACCAGCTGGGTGACATTGGGCTAGTCACTCTCTCGGTCCAACCCACCTCACAGGGTGGTTGTTGTGAGGAAAAGAGGAGGCGGAAAGAGTACTAGGTATGTTTGCCTCCTTGAGTTATTTATAAAAAATAATAAAGGTGAGGTAGTAAAATAATATATAAAAATAAATATCGTAAACCCAATCAAGGAACTACCAAGACCATTCCCACCAACATTGACAGAGCAAGCCACTAACATATAAAATGAGAGCAAACCTCATTCCTTACTATCATTGATGATGTTACCTAGCTTGGTAATGAAACGTCTGCAAGAAAACAAGCTCAGAGAACACCAAGGATCCTACAGTTCAATCCTGAGCCAAAAATATTCTCTTCTATTGGTACAAATAAATCAAAGAATATGGCATGTTTTGCAAAGAAAACTCCTCTCCTTGTCTTTTCCCGAACGCTGTACTCCCGTGAAGCATTTTCATAATTTGCCAAAACATCATTCTATGAAAAAAACCGTATGTCCTCTAGCTCTGACAGTATTTTCTGGCTTCAACAGGTATTTTATTTAGCAAGCGTTCGTCTGCGGGATCTCTGTATCAGGCTGGATATTTCCGACGAGCTGAGGAAGAAAATCTGGACCTGTTTTGAATTTTCACTGGTACAATGCTCGGAGCTCATGATGGACCGACATCTCGATCAGCTGTTAATGTGTGCTATTTATGTAATTGCAAAGGTAAAGTTTCACCCATTTCATTTAACTTGGAAGATTAAAAAAATACCTAGCGCTAATTAAAGTGCTAATATTTGTCCGCTAACAGATACCTTCCATTCCAGGTTACCAAAGAAGACACTTCGTTTCAGAACATCATGCGCTGCTATCGAATGCAGCCCCAGGCCAAAAGCCACGTGAGAACATTTTCTTTATTCCTGTATTCAATCATCTTCTTTTAATAACCCCATAATCCCTTGCATCGGGGTGGAGTCTGGGCAACTGAATGGAGCCTAGTGTTTACTGGCTGGATGCCCTTCCTGTCGCCAATGCAGTTTTGTTCAGCAGATATATTCTCAATGTGCCCAGAGAGAAAAATATCTGCCTCTACCTAGGATCAAACTCACAGCCTCCTGATTGTGAGGCGAGAGCTCTGCCTCTTGGCCACAGCACCACTCTTGTTTCTGTATTCAATGCTACATTCAATTGTTTTTATTGAGTTTGTTTTCTTCAATCATCAGTTTTAGTTCAGCCTTAAGGGGAAAGTTCCAGATATTGGCGTAGTCTTCAAGATTAGCACCCAATTTTATTAAAGAAGGTCATATCTGTCCAGTCCTACCTAGTGAAAAAAGGGCCTTCTATAAAACTACAGAAACGCTTCCCTCTGCATCTCAGATTCGTGCTGCTTATACTTGCAAGAGTTCCATCTAGCTGGGCTTGGTGGTGTCTTTGAAAAATATCAGAAGAATAACTCTCCCATTGAAAGCTCATTTTTTTATTCAGCAAGGCCATTTTCCCTTCTGAAATAATTTTGCCTTTTTTAAGGTGTACCGCAGTGTATTGATTAAAGGCAGAAGACGAAGGAATTCTGGCACCAGTGACGCAAGCAATCCGCAGAATTCCCCGGTGGAGAAAAATAAGGACCGAAGTAAGTGAATGTAGTAAGTAGAAGACTAGAACTAGAAAGGTCTCCCGCTTTCTAACCTGGTGCCTTAACTACTAGTGTCAACACTGAAGTTGGCCTGACTGAGGCCATCTTTGAGGCTTCAATGTTGCCACAACGGAGATGAGGGTTAGGGAGGTGGAATTGGAGAGAGCTGGGGGTTTGTAGCCAAAACAAGATACTTTCCCCTGGGAACCAAGGACATTCCAACAGGTGGCTGAAGAGAGGAGGAGGAGTGATGTTACCAAGCAACTGAACAGCACCCTGATTGGACCATGTGGCTGTTTGGGAAAAGGGGAAAACTTTTAATTAGGTGAAAACCACGGGAACCTTTAGAGTCTGTGCCAATATGATAGATCCAATAAAACTGTTCTTTGAGGAATCTAACTGCCTCAGAGTTCTGATTGTTATGGGTGTATTACTTGGAACCCTGACAACTAGACTTAAAAAAAAAAAAGGGCCAAAATAGCCAGTGGTTTCATAAAACTATCCGATCCAGTGAATCGCAGTCTGTCTTTGCAGCAAGCCGAGATTCCAGCCCAGTCATGAGGTCGAGTAGCACCCTGCCTGTTCCGCAGCCTAGTAGCGCTCCTCCAACACCAACGCAACTGACCGGAGCCAGCAGTGACACTGAGGAAGAGGAACGTGGAGACCTGATTCAGTTTTATAATAATGTCTACACAGACCGGATTAAAGACTTCGCCCTGAAGTACTCCTCGGCCAACGGAGTAAGTAACCCATTTTTTCCTTCCTTCCTTCAGAATAGGTAAGCTACCATCTGTCTGATTAACAACTGGAGTTACTCAGATTGGCCTGCCATTACAATATTTTGCTTTAAAAAAATAATAATCTATTTTTGGGTGCGTGCGTGGATATTGACTTGTGATCTGGGCAGAAACTGGAAATAGTAAGAAGAGGACTTTTAAACCGAAGTCCATTGCAAATAAATCTCTAAGATGAATAAAGTCACCTCTGCCTTACAACAAAATGGAACCATCTTGTATTTGACACAGGGGATTCTTGTATCCTGTAGGCTAAATTTTAAAAGCTGATAACTCTGAAAACTTGTCACAATTCTCATATAGAATTTCTAAATTGCTCAGGACCATTAATGTAAAAAAACAACAAATGGATGTGTTGTGGTGCTTTAAGTTGCCAAATGCATTCCACTCTTTTTTTTGTGCTTGCTTGTTAACTGAATATGCATTTTATCGCTCTTTTGCATCAGATTGATGTTCCTCCCTTGTCTCCATATCCGTTTGTGAGAAGCGGCTCTCCACGCAGAGTCCAACTGTCTCAAAACCACCCAATTTATATTTCTCCCCATAAAAATGAGTGTGCAGTCTCTCGGCGTGAGAAAATATTCTACTATTTCAGTAGCAGCCCATCAAAGGTAAGAGCTGCTGTTTGATCACTCAGTGGTGCTGTTGCCCATTAAGTATTTTGAAATCTTATGTCAATTTAGTAAATCAATAACTACATGCTTTAGCAAGCTGTGCATCTTTTTTTAAAAAATAAATATTCATGGCTGCCTAGATTTGCCAGTGAATGTCATTATTTATATGAGAAAGAGGGAGGGAGGGGGAGAGAGAGAGAGAGAATATGAATGAATGAATATTTGGAAGATAAAATGCAGTGTTTTATTTCTCAGTCGTATTATTCAAGTATTTAATGTTTTTCCAAAGCTATATTTGTTAGGATGAATGTTGATTGGAGCCTCTTTAAAAATGAGACCAATGTTTGAGACCAAAAAAAAAAGCTATTGTTTGAACTGTGGGGATTTGAGATGTAATCTTGAAATATTAATTTACGGAGCAGGGAACTGAAGCAACCTCAGCCACATTGCTTAAGGGGATTACAAGAAGTTCAACAGGATGTCAGTGGTGTAAACAAGCGATGTAGAGATTAATCTTTGCAGCTGGATTTTCAGGGGAGAGGGGGAAAAAATGACCAGTTTTTCTTGCTCATTGCACATTTCAGAGACTTGAAGAGATTAACAGCATGATTAGAACGGGCGAGACCTCGACGAAAAAGAGGGGCATCATCTTAGAGGAGGGGGCCGAATCACCAGCCAAGCGCATGTGTCCGGAAAACCACACGGCCCTTCTGAGAAGGTTGCAAGATGTGGCCAACGACCGAGGCTCTCACTGATGTCAAAGACTAACCGAGGATTGATTGATTTTTTTAATTGCTATCTGGGCTTTTCTTAACATTTGACCAGTAATAATAGAAGCCGTGACTTCCACAACTCCAAGGCCCTTTTGGGGCAGAAGGAAGTCCTTTTTTAAGCCTCCGTGAGCGTGATGCTCCTGACATCCAAAGAGGAGTCTTCTGCTCAAAGACAATCGGAAAAGTTGAGAGGCAGCATTCTTTCCTCTTTCGCCCTACAAGTCACACCAGCTTTATTTGGATGTATCCCGTCAAGCATCGATGGATCCAGTTTACATCCTTTTTTTTTTTTTTAATTTATTCGGTAGAAGGGATTGGTTCTAATCTCAGAACTGGAAAGACAAAGTATTTTTACATTAGCCCATTAACATTTCTTTTTTTTTCTTTTTTCTTTTTGCTAGTTGGATCTCATCTGGTGTCATGTTTAGAATCTGCAGTATTTTAATCGCATTTGGAAATGTGGCAGTCAGCAGTGATGGAATCAGCTCTGTGACTAATTATCTGACCCAGTTCAGAACTGCTGTGAACCTTCTTTTTAAATTAGGAGTGAAGATTGTAGAACGTTTGTCAGGCAGTAGTTAAAAAGCACACTGGAGACAGACCAGAAATTGAAACGGAGGGGAGGAGGGGAGGACTTAAACCTTCCCTCCCCTCCTTTCTCTTCTCTCCTTTCTCTTCTCCTCTCCTTTCCTTCTATGCCCTTCAGGTGATATGGGAATATTATGTATATATACCACAATTTCATTGTATTTTAGCTGTGCAATGTTTCCAGTCAGCTATCAGCAGGTAGCACTTCACTAGTTCTCAAATGCAAATTAGAGTTTTGCAACCTTGGCAATGGCACTTTTGAAAAATATATATAGATATATATATATATATTTTAAATAGCAAATCCTAAGATGAAAAGCTGTGTTAAACTGCTTGAATTGTATTTATTCTGGAAGCGCACAGAAGTCATACTGAACTCTCACGTATGAATATTTTAAGATAGCCTTCCCTGTTTCTTAGCTTTATCGTAGCAGATGGTTGTGTCTTCCCACTGTTCTTTTTCAAAATGAGGAAAACATTGGCCATCGTGGATTATCGTTGCAGCTGTTTGGTCCATTGCAATTTAACTGCTTTAAATGGAGGTCAGGAAGAATGATGTAGAAGATGAAAGATCTGTTCTTACTGAAGAACAGGCCACCATCTAGTCTACTGGTGATCACAATGGCTCACTAGCATGCAATAAGACCATTTCCTAGCATTTTTTAGGGATGCCATGGATTAAACCTAAGACTCTCTGTATGCATAAGAATGTGTGCTCCAACACTGGACTGCGGCTTTCATGTGGTTTCTAATACATGCTGAAAATTTCCACTTTTCCCCCCACAAAGGGTCAAATTGAGTCTATAGAGCAGTTAACAATGGTGTTCGGGCAATTGAATGGTCACTTCGAAGTCACTTTGCCCTGGATTGCATTTGCAACAAGATTTGTGCTGCTCTTAAAATTGCTCCAAGGGGATCTAAATGTAGACATTGGAAGAGGGATTTTAGCTTTATGAAATGATCGACTGGACATAAATCGAATGCAGGGACATGGTCATGAAATAGGGCAAGTTTTGGTGCATGTAAGTTTAGCCTGTTCGTGTGATTCATAACTTTTATAAAGGAACACAACCAAAAAGGTCTAAAAAAACCCAAAACACTGCTAATTCAACCTTCCGCCAGGCACTCTCAGCAGCTGTGCTTGCCATCATAGCTTCTCAAAAGGGGGGAAAAAACAATTATGTGTCCCATAGATTAAGCCATAGTTAAACCCTGTAAAATCCTTCCCTCATTTAGTAGACTTTGGATTCAAAATTTCCATCCAGTCATCTTCTGAGGCAAGTCTATTGCATCCAAAGTAGTGAAGATGCGCTTAAAGTTACCTATTGATACCATTATACAAATGACGTATTTCCTGATTTAACAGATTTGGGGGCATAATAGAAGCCCTTTTCCGTTAAATGGCCTGTTAACTTGAGGTTTTACTATAGTCGGCAAATCAGAATTCCAAAGAACTCGTACTTAATTTGCAAATACTTTATCCAAAGAAAACAACCACAATGTGGACTTTCTGCCATGATTGGTCTTTATTTTTTTTTAAGATGTCACTAGTAACACATTAGTCAAGCCATCTCAAGCATGATTCCTAAGTCAACCTACGCTAGGTTCCCTTTAAGATTTTATTAAAACCAAGACCTCTAAAGGATTTTGATTTTTTTTTCATTTAAACCCCCCCCCCCACACACCTTTCCTGACTAATGTACTATTTAAGGCTGCCTCTAATATTACTTTGACACATCTTAAAGGTTATTTGAGTTAAGATGCATGCAACTATCACAATGGAAGAGTTCTCCACCTAAGCCCCTTTTTGCTGTAAAATCTTTCCTCCTATATGATTCTTGCAGGCAATTCGGTTGTGGACCTAAAGATTGTGGGACAAGTTATGTTAGAAGCAGCCATTAGTGGCAACATCTGTAAAGGAGAAAAGGGGGGGGGGAGAAGGTACACATCATACATAAATCAGTCTCGGCCTTTCTGCCCCTAAAGGGGCTAGAAGGAATTGGAACCAAGTATTTACAAATTCCATATCCTAATAATATTTACAATAGAAACCAATGCATTTAAAAGTTTTTAAATATAGTATTTTACTCTGCTATATTAGTTTACACAAACACAGATTATCTCTGGAATGAGTTTTTTCCGGCCCGCTCTTTACATTAAAAAAAAAAAAGCTTTAAAAAGGAACCCATCGAAAACTTGGAGCTACATTTGACTCCTGAACCATTCGTTACCCACGCACGATGGACTTCCGTACAGAAGCCTGGCCTTTTTAATAAGACCTACTTTCAGGCTGCAATTAAAACTCAACGTAAAACATCAAGAAGAGTCCAAGCAACCCCGCTGAACAGGATTACTTTAAGTCATTTGCTAGCATTTACTCTTTACTAATCCAAAGTCAAGAAGGAGAACCACAGTTTTCGCTGTTGGGCTCTGTTTACGTTCTTCCTTCCAGTCAAAAGGGTGGAGTGTATCATCCTTTTCAGGCAGCTAGGTGGGAAGGGTTTTGTCGTCTTTGCTGAAAGGTTGAACGGAGCCCGGTTTGACCCACGACAGGCCGGAGACTTGTGTGTTCTTGCATTGCTGGTCATCTCCTTTCTTCTAGGAAGAAACAGAAAAAAGCATCTTTTGTTGCAAACTTAAATCATTTATTAAGTCTCCTTTCTAAATTCTTTTGTCTTCTAAAGAAACTAACCCCACTTGCTCAGCTGAGTAATCCACAATGCAGCTGATCCTAAGAGAGTTAAATACTCTTAACCTCTCTGCAGCTTCAATGTGAAAATATAGTTTAAAGCAGGGGTGTCCAACCTTGGCAACTTTAAGACGTGTGGGACTTCAATTCCCAGAATTCCCTCAACCAGCATGGAATTCTGGGAATTGAAGTCCACAAGTCTTGAAGTTGCCAAGGTTGGACACCCCTGCTTTAAACTATATTTTCACACTGAAGCTGCAGATCTCTGGACTTCAATTCCCAGAATTCCATGCTGGCTGAGAGAATTCTGGGGATTGAAGTCCACATATCTTAAAGTTGGCTGGGGAATTCTGGGAGTTGAAGTCCACAAGTCTTGAAGTTGCCAAAGTTGGACACCCTTGGTTTCAGCCATGTGCTTTCTAGCCACTGTTTAAAGATGCACAACCCCCATACAGAACAATCTTCTCTCTTATCTCACAACAAGGCTACACAAGGGACTTTCTGCTTGATATCTTTCATCATAAAGAGCTTGCCTCAGTTTCTTTCAATGCAATAGGACTTATTTCTCCCCGTTAATTTTTTACAAGTTCTATAAAATAAGACAGATGCTTCCTCCGTACCTTCTGAGTCAACATCTTCTCTCTTACTTCATTGTGTATAGCTGGATTCCAGGGAGAAAAGCTGCAAGATGCAAGCAAAATGTCACCAGGGCTTCAAAGTTTCCAAAGCTAAAGGCAGATGATCTTTTTAATGGAAGTACAGTAGCCCAACAGAGGTAAAATATGAAAATTAATAACCCACTGTCCTAAGCGTGTCTACTGGACATTTACAATGTCTTATGAATTTCAAAAACTTGCAATGAATTTTCCCCCCCACACAGGACATCTATGAATGTAACTGATTGTAAAATCCTCCAGTTTGCATGGACTTGTAAACACTTTAGAGAGCCAAAATCTACATATGATTAAGAGAAATACAGGTAGTTCTCATTTAGCGGCAAAATGGAACTAGTGACTTGGCCATTGAGTGAAGCAGTCGCTATGTGAAACCTTAACTCTGCTTACAACCATAGTTCAGCTCCCACTGCTTTACAGATCTGTGGAGGTGGTAAATGCAAGGATAGATCACTAGATTACTTTTTCATCACCCATTGTAGCTGAACAGTCACTGAGGCTGTTGCTAAATCAGAATTCTCTGCACTTGGTCCAAACTACATGATGTGACTTGATAAGTGTATTAAGGTTACCTAATTGCATGGGGGTCTTCAATTTTGGGGGGATCAAATAAGTGACTGCTGCATAATTTTACGCTGTCAACCACTTTACTCTTGAAGAGTTGAATATCTTTTTCATACCTAAGAAGAGAAAGAGAATGCATTTTAGAACTCTCCTGGAAGGAACAGAAGCATTCTCTGAAATGTTTTGGGAAAAAAACATATGCAGATTTATTGCACATTTTACTTTGTTTTATATAAACATGATGCCCACAAATCAGAAACTCTAGGATAAAAAAAAGGCATAACTATATTGGTAGTTATTGCCGTTAACGTGATTTTTTAATTTATGTATCTAATTTATACAGCCGCCCATCTTACAAGCAAGTGACCTTACAATAAATAGCTAAAATCATTATCATGAACAAATATTAAACATTTTTTTTAAAAAACCATGAAAATGCCTACAGTATAATATCATAGTTACAGGATACACTTCCCTAAGTTTGAATGTTGCTGAACTACAGTTCCCAGCATCCTACATTATTTTCTATTTACCGACATCCAGGAGACACTGAGAGTTGAGACTCGGCATCATCTAGATCAGGGGTGTCAAACTCGTGTTATCAACGAGGTCACGTGACGTATCGTGACTTTTCCCCCCTTTGCTAAACCAGGCGTGGGTAGCACGTGACACACCCGGCCCGCGGGTTGCGAGTTTAACACCCCTGTTCTAGATGGAGCACGGGAACAGGAAGAGCAAAACAAAAATTGTCCTGTGCACGAGCTGGGGTCCCAAAGCCTTTCTATCAAACTGCAAGCTGGTTACTGCTGTATTAAGAGGACACATCAAATTTCAGGCAGGTCGAAAAATGAGGCACGGACAATTGATTAATAATAAAGTAGTCCTTGACTTACAATTACAATTGAGCTCCAAATTTCTGTTCCTAAGCAAAATAGTTAAGTGAGCTTTGCTCCATTTACGACCTTTCTTGTCACTGTTGTTAAGTGAACTGCTGCAATTGTTAAGTGAGTAACACGGTTGTTAAGTGAATCTGGCTTCCCCATTGGCTTTGCTTGTCAGGTTGCAAAAGTTGATCACATGACCCTGGGGACTGAATCCAGTCAGTTGCCAAAGGTCTGAATTTTGATCACATGACCCTGGGGAATTCTGCAACGGCCTTAAGTGTGAACAACGGTCATAAGTCACTTTTTTTCAGTGCCATTGTAACTTTAAATGGTCACTAAATGAATGGTTGTAAGTCGAGGACTACCTGTAGTTTATGTAGAAGGGGTTAGCTCTTTCTAGAATTCCTAGAAGGGGTTAATGAAAGTAATTTCGGAACTGAAGCATACAGGAAAGCCAGTGTCCCCTGGCCTACGACATGTACATATAATAAGAAAAAAACCATACTCAAAAATAGTATATTATGGACTGCAACTTTCAGAGGTTCTCACATCCCCCCCCCCCCGGCAATAAAAACTTACAGCACAGCAGATTCAGGGTTCAGAGGGTTGGTTGTGTCGATCTTGTAGAAAACTCTGCGCGCGTACATCAGTATTTGCCATATGTGGTTGTGATTGCGCCTTTAGGAGAAAGAGAAAGGCAGATCAGAGCCCTGGTCAAAGCACATCTCTCTTTGCTCAGTGCTGAGGTTCTAGACCCCGGCCGGCCCATCGCGCTCACCTCCATTTGGCAAACGCTCTTTTCACGTCCAGTTCCCCTGAGACAGGATCCACGAGCGGGTGGAAAATGGGCAGATCAAAAATCAAGCGCTGAAGAGAGAAAAAAAAAGGAAGAAAAACACCGATGCCAAACATGCAGATTGGTTGATGAAAGTCCATTCAAAAGAACCAACTTTTTCCATCTCCCCCCCAAAAAAAGTTTCTTTCCTTCATCAGATGACACAGTAAACTCTTATTAGATGCAAGGGTCAGGTTGCACTTTGGCTGTTAAGAATCCTTTCGTACTATTTTTGAGCCTTTAAGGGATGGCGTTTAACGTGCTGTTGGAAGATCTGAAAGACCAGGTTAGGGAACAGATCCTCCAACCATCATCAAAGAGAAAAATCTATCCATGTGGTTACTAAGAGTCAACAACAGCTTGATCGCACGTATAACCAATCAATCAAGGAATGTCAACCCTAGACAGTCATTAGGCTATTGTGCTAATTTCACTAAATGGGCAACCAGATCAGGCATTAATTGGTTTTTACACTACACATTCTAGTTTCCTAGCCAAATGCATTCGGAGCAGATTACAATTAAATTCACAAAATTGTATTTTTGTGGTTTGTAAGCAGAAACGAGGAGTTTAGGAATTGATCCCAGATTTTCCTTAGGGTATGGGGGAAAGAGGCTGGAATATTTTAGAGTTATGTTATGATAGAGAGAGAGAGAGAGAGAGAGAGAGAGAGAGAGAGAGAGAGTGGAATGGAATGGAATGGAAT
>QLTV01000380.1:543208-556361 GCA_003457575.1 Thermophis baileyi
ATGTGCTCCTGTCCACCATTAAACCTTCTTTCCAAGCAACTTCCAGGAATCCAGTGTCTTTTTCCCCACTTGGAACTGAACCCAGAAGGATATTCCTTACAACACCGGCTTCCCTGTTGACTTTGCTCGTCAGAAGGTTGCAAAAGCTGAATCACGTGACCCTGGTACGCTGCGACCATCATAAATACAAGTCAGTGGCCGAGCAGATGAATTTTGATCATGTGACCGTGGGAATGCTGAAATGGTCGTAAGTGTGAAAAACGGTCATAAGTCACTTTTATCAGTGCCGTTGCACCTTTGAATGGTCACTAAACGAACTGTTGTAAGTCGAAGAATACCTGTATAGGTCTTATGTGGTCAGTCAGTCAGTCACGTGACCGACTGGTCACTCCATGTGAGGGTCATCTGGGGGTGAGGTCATCCTGGCTGGAGGTCATGTGAGTTGGCTGGTGGTCAGCACCATCGTTGGTTGGTTGCTCCATTGATCCGACTTCTTACAGACTCGTAGTAGACTGGTTGCAGATCAATGTGCTTGTTGATTGACCCGTTGATTGAATACCACAATTTCGCATGTGTGGCGTGTTGTGGCATGAACAATGATTTTTGTTCCGTCCCAGTTGAACGGATGATGTTTGGTATCGATTTGAGTCAAGATCCAGGGATTTGTAGTCACGTCGATTGACTGCTAGTTGGTATTTGTGGATTCTTGGGATTAGTTGACCTGTTTGTCTGATGCAGAAGTGGTTGTAGTTGTTGCATTTGATCTTGTAAGATTATGTTTGTTGTTCTCTTTTTTCTGTACTTTGTCTTTGGTTCTGGACAGCTCATGTCGGAGTGTTGATGTTGGTTTGTGGGGCCCCATTATTCCCAGAAGTTGTAGAATTCTGGCCGCCATTTCTGACATATATTGTAGGGTTTGTTTCCGTGCTGTGACTGACTGTGGTGCGACAGGGTGTGGGCGATGTGTGTCGGAGTACGGAGCTGTTTGGGTAGCCGTTACGAAGAAAGATATTGGAAAAAGTACCACTTTTTTTTAGTGATTTGCTGCTGTATAATTACATTTCACTGTTCTAGCTTGCTCCTTGCCCCAAACCAGTGTTTCTCAATCTTGCCAAGATGTGTGGATTTCAACTCCCAAAATTCCCCAACCAGCTTTGCTATCTGGGGAATTCTGGGAATTGAAGTCCACACATCTTCCAAGTTACCAAGGTTAAGAATCACTGCCCTAAAACGATCAGGTGCTTTAACCAAGATTTTTAGAACAAGCCTGGTTGACACAACACTGTATCACAGCCTACAGTTTATACACGCCTGAATTGACAAAAACACATTTAATCTCACTCTAAACAAACCACATTATGGTTTAGTCTGCATCCGTAGCCTTACAGTGCCACGGATCAACATGTCTTGCCAGTTGTTACTCTTACAGGCACCAGATCTCTGGTGGGTACCAGTTACGAGATGCCAGCTTGATTAATTTTGATGGGAAATAAAAGACACCACTAGATGGAAACCTCCACCGTTTTTTTTAAATATTTGCCTCCTTTAAAGCAAACGATCTTTGCCCAGAACAGGCTCAGTTTGATAAATGCATGGATTCAGCCCATCCCTTTGGATCACATTCCATGGTCAAACAGATTCAAAGAATCCAGTGGGTTTGATTTGCTGAATCAAAGTAGCCTTTCCAAACGAAACCCTTGTTGGGGGGCAAGATGCTGACTGTAAACCGCTTAGAGAAGGGCTGTAAAGCACTGTGAAGCGTCGTATAAGTCTAAGTGCTATTGCTGTTGCTCTTCCATCCGTTTCTTTCTTTCTTGTGTGTGCAAGCTCTAGTAAGAACGCCACTGTCTCTTCTCACTGGCACGGTTTGTGTTGGGCGGTTGTTTCACCCAAAGAGAGAAAACTAAGGAAGTGAATGATCCTCAGCCTCCCCTGGACGGACCTGTGCCCCACTTCCAAGATCGACGAACAGCTTCATGGCAAGAACAAACATTCTTGAAGGTGCCCAAGAACAAAATCGAATTAAAAGATGGAGGAAAGAGACCATCAAGCAAGGAATAACATTTAAGGAGGACATGGCTGAAGGATCTGACCTCCCTTATACTACTTATAACTCCAAAGCACCTGAAGGCAAGGCAAGAAAGAATGGGTGGAAACTAATCCAGGAGAGAAGCAACTTAGAACTAAGGAGAAATTTCCTGACAGTTGGAACAATTAATCAGTGGAACAGCTTGCCTCCAGAAGTTGTGAATGCTCCAACACTGGAAGTTTTTAAGAAGAGATTGGATAACCATTTGTCTGAAGTGGTGTAGGGTTTCCTGCCTAAGCAGGGGGTTGGACTAGAAGACCTCCAAGGTCCCTTCCAACTCTGTTATTCTATTCTACTTACCGGTAGATGACCCTGAATAGGCTGAGGGTTGGAGTGCCTCAGTGTAAAACCAATATACTCAAGTGGAAGTTCTTAGCGGATAGCAACAGAGTGTGTGATTGTGGAGAGACACAGAGCCCAGGCCATTTGCTGGTATGTCAGCTACTACCAGAAACATGTTCCGATAATGAGTTCTTTTTGGCCAACGATAAAGCCAAGAAGGGGGCTTCATCCTGGCAGTTTAAAGTTTGATCTTAGACGTGGAAGAAGAAGAAGTCAGTGAAAACTGGCTGCGAACGTGACTCACACAAGTCGACTTCTTTCCAAATCACACTGTCTTACAGACAGAATACATTAACCTAAAACCCCGTGAACCATGATTCCAGCTTGTATGGCTCCAGGCGCCGGTCCTGTTTGTAGGTTACCGGCATATGTAGATGTCTGCCAATGAATTAATCTATTAAACTCCTCTGCTTAATTAGCAAAGATGCCTCCAAATCAGTTGACAAACCCAATAAAGAATGAGAAGTTTTGCACACACACACAAAAAAACCCCATCCCTTTGTAAAGAATCAAGGTTCTGGATGGAACTTTTCAGAGAGGATTTAATATTCATTTTGCTCTTGGCAGACATCCTCTTGCTAATCTGAATGGGAAAAAAAAAAAAAAAAAGGTTACGTTGCCCGAGGCGGTCAGAAATGCTGCATGAAGATTTGATGAACAAGCAAAAGAGTTTCCTTCAAGGAAACAAAATGGTTAGAACACAACCCCTGTAAAAACGACTCACATACAGACTTTGTTTCAGCAGCTCTCTCCCACAGATAGGAGTGGGAGGGGGGGGGAAGAAAACCAACTCTGGAGAGTTATGTTTGAAGCAGCCACAAGGGGCTTCAACCCAATTAAAGAAATATGAATCACTTAATCATCTGAGTTTCAGTCTATCAGGTCAATTTGCATACATTTGCTATGGACAAAAATAATATTCATGTAACGATAAAGAAGCATCTCCCTCCCTCCCTCCCCCCCCTCTCTTTTGTTTTCAGCGTGGTTGTGCTGTAATAATACGACACTTCAAATGCAGCAGTCCCCTTTGCAAGCTAAAGTTAAAAGCAGGAATAAAATGCTCTCCAGTAAGTCATTGCTTGGATTACTTTGCTGATGAAATTTAGATCAAGAATTAGAGGTGGTTGTTTTGCTCAGTATTCCTTCGAGGAAGAAGAAGGCAACATACCCAAAAGTCACATTTCAAAATGCAAGAGTCCTCCTGTCATTTCGGACTTCGGTGGAGTTGTTTGCAAAGAATCGGAGAGCTGCAAGGTATCTTACAGTAGAAGGCATCTAGTTCATCCTCCTTATTGGGTGGAAGACTCAATGCGGCATGTGGGGTCTCTGAGCTTGGTTGCTTCACTACCAAACTAGGTAACATCATCAGATATTACCTACCTACCTGGTGATGTTATCTAGTTTGGTAATGAAACATCTGGAAAAAAAAACAGCCAAGCTTACAGAGCACCAAGGACCTCACAGTTCAACCCCGAGCTACAAATATTCTCTTCTATCAGTTTATGAGCCACGGTGGCGCAGTGGTTAGAGTGCAGTACTGCAGGCTACTTCTGCTGATCACTGGCTGCCAGCAGTTTGGCAGATCGAATCTCACCAGGCTCAAGGTTGACTCAGCCTTCGATCCTTCCGAGGTCGGTAAAATGAGGACCCAGATTGTTGGGGGGCAATTTGCTGACTCTGTAAACCGCTTAGAGAGGGCTTCAAAGCACTATGAAGCGGTATATAAGTCTAAATGCTATTGCTATTGCTATAGTATCATTTCTGACATGACCATCCAACCTCTGGTTGAAGATCTCCAACAAAGAAGAACGCACCACGTCATGTGGCAACTTCAATCTAGCTTTTCTCCTTATGGTTGGCCCAACTTCTTCCGTGCGATGTTAATGTATTGGATCTGGTCTTGCCTTTGGAAGTTGTGAAAATCCTTTAGATGTTTGAAGATTGTTATACTTGGTCATTTTTGGGTTGACAAGATACGCCAAATCTTTCATTATTCCTCATTGGGTTTGTTCTCCAGATGTTTCACCATCTTGGTAGCCCTACTCAGAAACTTGCTCTCAATTTCTACCTGTCCTTTTTAAACTGGGGACATCCAGAACCCAACACTAAAAATGTGGCTAGGTTGAAGATTAGCTTCTGTTATTACGCCAGGCTCGTTTCCACGAATCAGGGTTTAATTTGAGAATTCCTTGATGCTCTCCATAGCAAGGCAAGGCAAGATCTCCCAATAACATGGTTTGTTGGTTTAGCTGCAGCCACAAAACTTATGTCTGTATAAATGGAACTTTGCAAGCTCTTGGAAAAAAATGCACATTTATTGCCACAAATCGGAAACCACTACTAAGTGCAGAGGGTGCAAACCTGACCTACACCAAGTTTTGCAAACCAGGGAATAATTTTCATTCTCAACCATCTCGGACTCCCGTTCTTTTCAACATCGCACCTTTAAGTTCTCTTCTCAAGTGAAGGAACTATCTTGGTTTGTTTCCTTTCACAAACCCCAATGACCTCTCAGCCTAAGATGGTGTCCGTAGAAGCACATTAACAGAGGCCCAATGCTTTGATCTTTTTCTCCGGCTTAGGTACCACGTGGCAGGTGAACCTCTGAATGGATTCTTTTCCTAATTCTGGATCCTCGGTTTCCAATGGCCATTAAAACTGGCACCGAGCCCTCCTGAATGCAATTGAGCTTGGCAGACTTGCCAAGGCAATTCAAAATAAATGACTTCACGTCCAAATAATAAGTAATAACAATGTTAGCCCTGCATCGGCACGGGTTCGCATGGGGGGGGGCAGGGGGAGCAGATTCAAATACAATATTAATTTTAGGGATATGAGTGACTAGGGAGAGGGATACAAGGAGAGGAGCAAACGCCTTCATATCCCCCTCCCTTCATATCCCCAGGCAACCGGCTGCTGTTCACCTCGGCGGCGCGGCAATTATGTGGCATAATGACTGCACTGCAAATAAGCAGGGAGATTTTATTAAACCAAATGAGCAACTCATCTGCGTCTTATTGCGGTTTGATTGACAGTGACGAGTGTCGAGCCGACACGGGTGTGGAAATGACAAAAGAAGCGGGCCCGCAAAGCTCTTGATAATGTTACTCTCGATCAAGTTGCTTGGGCAAAGCTCTCCGAGTCAATAAAAGAGAAAGAAAAGAGGAGGGGGAGAGAGAAGGAGAGAAAGAAAGAAAGGAGAGAGAGAGACATAGAGAAGGAGAGTGAGAGAAGGAGAGATAGAAGGAGAGAGGAGAGAAGGAGAGAGGAGAGAAAATCAGAGAGAGAGAAGAACAGAGAAAGAGAGAAGGAGAGAGGAGAGAGAAAGAGGAGAGAATGAGAGAAGGACAGAGAGGAAGAGAGAAGGATGCATATTAATTCACCAGCTTTGCCACTGCCGGATGCCCGAGCTGGGAGATGGGGAGGGTCGATGGGTGGGAGGAGAAGGGTCTGGATGGAAGACACCGCGTCGTGCTGGCATTTCATCTGAATTTCCAAACTGCCTTCGCCGAGTCGTACAGATCTGGCAATAATATATTAATATGAAAAGTAAAGGTCATTGCACATAACGGTTAAGCTCCCTGAGGTGCGCATTTCCATCAGCAACAGGCTTATGAAGAAACGGAGAAGAAAACAAAAGACGCGCTGCAGACTGACGGAATGGGGGGGGATGAGGCAGTTTGGGGGGGGAAGGGGAGCCCATTTCAAGCATCTTATTGTAAAGCAGCACCCGATTCACGTCCAAATCCTAAGCAGAATGTCTTAAAAAATAACCAGCTTTTCACCCAGGAACACCAAATTCCAGCTTCCAACTGGCGGTTTAGCAATAGCATTTAGACTTATATACCGCTTCATAGTGCTTTTACAGCCCTCTCTAAGTGATTTACAGAATCAGCCTATTGCCCCCAACAATCTGGGTCCTCATTTTACCCACCTCGGAAGGATGGAAGGCTGAGTCAACCTGGAGCCGGTCAGGATCGAACTACTGGCAGTCGACAGAGTTAGCCAGCAATTTGTGCCTATCTTCACCATAATGGTACAGGTACTCCTTGACTTACAACAGTTCATTTCGTGACCGTTTGAAATTACAACAGCACTGAAAAACGTGACTTAGGACCATTTTTCACACTTATGACCGTTGCAGCATCCCCAGGGTCACATGGTTTACATTCAGATGCTTGCCAACCAGTTCATATTTATGACGGTTGCAGACACAAACTGGATCGCCGTAGGAGGTGTCTCAGCCCACCGAAGGAGAGAAGATGTGGGCAGTGTGTTTTTGAAGGGACCCCCCCCTAGATTTCGGGAGAGTAAAAGGAGAGGCGGAAAGGAAAGAAAGAAAGAATGTTTTTAATGATTTAATTGTTCCATAGTACAATTTTTATGACGCTGAGTTGCTCAACCATGAGACAGGTGGCATATAAATTTAATAACTAAATAAAGTAAAATAAAAGGAGAGGAAAAAGTCTTGTGAGACATTATTTGCAGTCTCCAAGGACATGGGTATGAGGTGGAGCTAGACTTCTCCTGGTTTGCGTTGATGTTTACAAAGGCACAGACAGAACCCACCTGGTGTATTTCAACCTTGGAACTTTTAAGATATGTAGACTTCCAACAGATTTCCCAGCCAACTTGCCACACCTCTTAATCAAGGTTACTAAGGTTGTCGGGCCCAAGGCTGAGAAACGCTAAACCCAATGGTTCAGCTCTTTAAGATTGTAAGCCGGCCAGAGTTACCCTGTGTTAAGATGGGTGGCCAATAAATTTTACAATTATATAATTTTTTAAAAAAAACTGAGCTATATAGAGTCTCTCTCTACTATTGGATACAGTTCCTAGTATTTAAATCCCATAGAAATCAGCTGGATAAATTTATTAAAATATATATCAACCCCTATGCAAAGAAGTGAGGTCTCCTCCTCCTCCTCCTCCTCCTCCTCCTCCTCCTCCTATCTCAGATGAAGTTGCATGTTTCAGGTTTTTAAATATGGTTTATGAAACAAGCCATATTTGGTTGAGGTTCACACAGTACTTGAACCATATGATGAGAATTTGTAGGAAGAAGAGGAGGAGGAGGAGGAGGAAAGAAGAGAGAGAAAGAAAAAGAAAGAAAGAAAGAAAGAAAGTGAGGGAGGCAAGGAAGGAAAGGAAGGAAGGAAGAAAAAAGAAAAGAGGGAGGGAAGGAAGGAAGGGAATGAAAAAAGAAAGAGAAAGAAAGAAAAGAAAGAAAGAAAAAGAGACTTTTGTTTTAGGCCTTATAGTCCAGAAATCCCCCATGCCCCCTGCCTCTCCCCAGCGGCTGATTCCAGTCCTTTAGAAAAATCAGCTTACTTATGAGATATTAGAAGCTTTATTGCCTCCTTTAATATTTGTGACCATCACCAAGAAATGTATCACAACTTGGCATTTATGAGTGCTAGGCACAAGTAAGGGGCATGTTATTTGATTTGAATAACAGCTCGGAGCTACCGTTTGAGTCGAGAAATATATTAGTCAGAAACAATCTCATTTAATAACACCGAAACTAATAACAGTGGGAGAAAAAGTATCCAACTTCTTCAAAATTGAATTTATGAATATTGCTTAGCACGATTAATGATCAAAAAAACCCAGACCTGTTTGTCATGTTATTACCACATTTTTCCACTTATTTAAATGCAAAACTGGAGGCTCAGATTTCCTGTTGCTTTTCCTACTGGGCTAAAAGAAGCTATTACATATATATATAGAGGCTCGGGACACCCTGATAAACTTTAATTACAAGGTCAGGTAATCAGATTATAATCAAATCGCCTCGCATAAAACGTGTGTTTGATATTAATCACAGGTAATTTTACAACTCTGTGTTATTGTACTTCGAAAATGAAAATATTTCATTTTCATTTAAAAAGTCACCGTAGGACTTTAGCCCTCTGTCTTCTCTGTGGCTTAATTTGATTTTTAAAAGTTCTCCATCTGTAATAAGGTCTACCTATCTTTTTAAAAACGATGAGAGTTTGAAAATCTGCAACACTGCAGATTAGAAAGATAAGAAGATGAATGTATACATACACTAGGTGGCCACAGATTTAAGTGCAGATAGAAATATAGCTATTAGTTTCAAAAGCAAATAGTGTTTAATAAAGATGCCAGGAGATTTAAATCAAAAATGTGTGTGTGTGAGAGAGAGAGAGAGAAAGAGAGAGAGAGAGAGAGAGAGAGAGAGAGAGAGAGAGAGAGAGAGAGAGAGAGAATGTTGTAATTTTACTCCTGTGTAAACTGTCTAGAAATTATGGTGAAGGGAAGTTTTTGCGTCTTCAAATAAGTATTTTGAAAAGTTCATTCCTAAACTAATATCCCCTGCAAAGAAAATTTGTTTCCCCTTTAGTTCTAGATAGAGATGTATGTTTAAAAAAAAAACCTCAGACTACCAACTCAGACAAACAAACAGTAAACAACAGCGTACTCAAGAAACCTCAGCTCCCATCAAGATTGACATGGCAAACCATGTGCATATAAAAAAAGAGCAAACCCCACTCCCTTCTAGCACTGATGATGTTACCTACTTGGGTCATGAAATGTCTACAAGAAAAGCACAAAGCTCAGACAGCACCAAGGACCCCTTCATTTCAACCCTGAGCTACAAATATTCTCTTCTATTGAATCAATTTTGTAAGGTCAGGAAGATGAGATAATAATTTTCAGAAAGTTCTTAACCCTCTGGAGTGTCTGCAGAACCAACTCCATTTGAAGTCAGGATTCACTGTGGGCAACTTGATGCTCCTCCCTTCTTTTTTTCCACGCTAATCCTTCACGGAGAAGTTTTCCCAGTCCTCCAAATGAAAAAAAAAGGGGTAAGAGAAAACTACTTTGTTGGGCAATAAATAGCAGAGTTCCCCATCTGCTTATTTGCTAATAAGCCACCTTAAGTTTAATGGACTTCCTGGAAAGCCAGGGATAAGACGATATAGATAGATAGATGATAGATAGATAGATAGATAGATAGATAGATAGATAGATAGATAGATAGATAGATAGATAGATAGATAGATAGATAGATAGATAGATAGATAGATAGATAGATAGATAGATAGATAGGGTAGGTAGGTAGGTAGGTAGGTAGGTAGGTAAATAGGTAGGTAGGTAGATAGATGATAGATAGATAGATAGATAGATAGATAGATAGATAGATAGATAGATAGATAGATAGATAGATAGATAGATAGATAGATAGATTGTACCATGTTTCCCTGAAAACAAGACCCTGTCTTATATTTTTTTGAACCCTGAAATAAGCACTTGGCCTTATTGCCATGCACTCATGCACCTATTGGGCTTATTATCAGGGGATGTCTTATTTTGGTGGAAACAGGGTAGATAGATAGATAGGTGCAGGGGTGGGTTCTGGCTTATCTCGCTGCCGGTTCGCTTCCTCACGTGCCGCGTGGGCGCGCATGCGCAGTGCTAAAAACCCAGCTTCTGTGCATGCGCAGAAGCAAAAAACAAGATGGCAGCGCCTATGGCGCCGCCGAGAGAGCCGGTTCGGGGGGGGGGTGTCCAGACGGCCATTGCTGCCGGTTCGGCAAGCGGGGGGAAATTCCCGCTACCAGTTCTATAGAACCGGTCCGAACCGGCAGGAACCTACCTCTGGATAGGTAATAGATAATGATGGATGGATGGATGATAGATGATAGGCAGGCAGGCAGGCAGACAGAAGAGATAGATGATAGATGATAGATAGATAGATAGATAGATAGATAGATAGATAGATAGATAGATAGATAGATAGATGTCCACCTCGAGCTGGTCAGGATTGAACTGTTCGCAGTGGGCAGACATGATAAAGAATACTGGATGGATGGATGGATGGATGGATGGATGGATGGACAGACAGACAGACAGACAGACAGACAGACAGACAGACAGACATGATAATCATAGTTTTAGGAATTACAAGTAGACTAGAAGGGATATATGTGTGCATTTGATTCCAGACTGTAGATGGAGCCATATGCTAATTCTTTAGAGCAGTGCATTACATATTTTCATGTGCGATCAAAAAAAACCAAAAACTTGCCAGGATCTGAATTTGTAAATAACCTCTCTTCCCATCTCCCTGCCTTTATTTTCCCCACCAGCACTGCATTACATTTTTAAAATTTCCACGAGCAATTTCATTGCACGTCCACTCAAGAAATAAGACAGGCCGTTACAAGGCTTATTCTCAGCGACCTGAGTGTAACGTTTCAGTTTTTGCTAGTTCTAAAAATGAAGAGATAAAACCACCACCTTGAGTTTTATTAAATTGGAGTTTAAAGATTGTAAGGTGGCATTCAAACAAAGTTCATTCTCTCCCGCTCCCTCTCATCTGCGTCCTTCTCCGTCAGACTATTTAAATATCGATGTGAACAGGGGTGGGTTCTAACTTACCTTGCTGCCGGTTCGCTTCCTCCCTCGCTGCATGGCCGCGCGTTTGCATGCGCAGTGCCGAAAAATCTGAAAAAAATTCCCCCCCCCAAAAAAGCCAAAAACAAGATGATGACGCATGCGCAGTGCTGAAAACTCAGCTTCTGCGCATGCGCACAAGAAAAGAAACCTGGGGAAAAATTCCCCCCCAAAAAATAAAATTCCCAAAAAAAATTCCCCCAAAAAAAAGATGGCGGCGCCCACGGACCGGCACCAACAGAAATGGTTCCGTGATGTCACCATGACATCATCAGCAGGTCGCTACCAGTTCGAGCGAACCGGTCCGAACCGGGAGGAACCCACCTCTGGATGTGAAGCTAGAATCGGCTTCAGTTAAAAATAATTCTGAGCCATGAAATCACACTTTCCATTGTAAATCTGGGTTAACAAAACTCCGCTGCACAATGTTTGCCTGTCAGGCCTTACCCAACCAAATAAAACATGGTTGGTTTAATGGGATGGGCTGCTTCATCTAACACGTTAACGCCAATGGTTGTATTCTCACATGTTGAACCGCTAAACTACCTGACATGGTTTTAACCTTGTCTAGCTCATTGTGTGAACTCAGCCACTTGCTCCCAGCCCATCGTACTTGCCAGGTATGTTGTTGAAGGGATAAATTGGAGGCAGACATGACATGTACACTGCCTTGCCCTGAGAGGAGAAAGCCTTGGGGTTGGGAATCTCAGAAGTTACGTTATCCAGGAAAAGGTCCAATCATGGAACTGACCTCAATGGGCATAAGAGCAAGAATGTTGACTAGGGGGCTGGAGGCTAAAATGTATGAAGAACGGTTGCAGAAACATCTAATGTCTAATCTAGTGAAAAGAAGGACCAGGGGTGACATCCTTAGAATAGAATAGAGCTGGAAGGGACCTTGGAGGTCTTCTAGTCCAGCCCCTTGCTCAAGCAGGAGAACCTATACCATCTCAGACAAGTGACTGTCCAGTCTCTTCTTAAAAACCTTCAGTGATGGAGAGCCCACGATTTCTAGAGGCAAGCTGTTCCACTGGTTAATTGTCCTCACTGTTAGGAAGTTTCTCCTTAATTCCAGGTTGCTTCTCTCTTTGATTAGTTTCCAACCATTGTTTCTTGTCCTGCCCTCTGGTGCTTTGGAGAATAATTTGACCCCTTCTTCTTTGTGGCAGCCCCTCAAATCCTGGAATACTGCTATCATGTCATCCCTAACTCTTCTTTTCTTTAGACTAGCCAGACCCAAAACCTGCAGCCATTCTTCATATGGTTTAGTCTCCAGGCTTTTGATCATCTTAGTTGCTCTTCTCTGAACTTTTAGCAGTCTTCCAATATTGGTGGGGCTGCCCCAAAGAAGAGGAGGGTCAAGCTATTCTCCAAAGCACCCGAAAGCAGGACAAGAAGCAATGGATGGAAACTAATCAAGGAGAGAAACAACCTAGAACTAAGGATAAATTTCCTGACACTGAGAACAATTAAACAGTGGAAAGGCTTGCCTTCAAAAATTATGGGTCCTCCATCACAGGAGGTTTTTAAGAAGAGATTGGCCAACCATTTGTCTGAAATAGTATAGGGTTTCCTGCTTGAGCAGGGGACATGGTCCCTTCAGAGCTACTAAGACATCTTGTAGCAAGATGCTCTTGTTCTCAGGGACTGTCTGTCAAATAATCCACCCTCTGCATCTGGTTTGGGAGGAATGTGAAGACTTTTAGGGACTGCTGCCAGTCCTACGTACTGAGCAGGGGACTCCAGAGCATAATCTCACACCGTTTCCCATAATGTTGACCAGGGCTTGGCAAGCAATTGTGTGTTCTTGGCTGTGCATTCTTTTCTGATGGAAACCTTGACGTGGATCTGGATGGCGTGGCACATGCCTCAGCAACGCAGAAGAAGCCTTGATGTCGTTCACTCTTTCTTGACTCCTCGGGTCCATCTGGTGTACCAAAAGGAGCTGAGCAAACAGAAGTCTCTTTCTGGGCCTTTTTTTTTTTTTCCTCCCCGCTTTTTCTAAGGTTCCCACCTCACAACCAGACAACAGGGTCCAGGAATTCACTAAGCGCTTCTATAAAACAGGCAACATGTTTCTGTTCATTGAAAGAAAAGAGAAGGAAGGAGACGGAAGAAGAGGGAAGGAGAGAGGGGGAAAGGAGAGAGGGAAATGGATGGAAGGAGAGGAGTAGGAGAGAGGGAAGGAGAGGAAAGTGGAGAAGAGGAGAGGAGGAGAGGGAAGGAGAGGGATGGAGAGAGGGGAAAGGAGAGAGGGAAATGGATGGAAGGAGAGGAGACGGAGAGAGGGAAGGAAAG
>QLTV01000380.1:560821-571683 GCA_003457575.1 Thermophis baileyi
CGACCAAATACAACAGATGAATCTACAAGGTACCTTCTGATTCTAAAGTCTCCAAAACAAGGGAATTTGCTTAAATTGAGTGTGTGTGTGTGTGTGTGTGTGTGTGTGTGTGTGTGTGTGTGTGTTTCTCAGGAATAAGAATAGAATAGAATAGGTTGGAAGGGAGGTCTTCTAGTCCAACCCCCTGCTTAGGCAGGAGACCCTACACCACTTCAGAAGGGTTAAAGGTCTGTAGGCAGCTTGGGGTCCTTACTGTAACTTCCCCCATCCTTTGTTTTAAAGGGCAGAAGGTCTTCGGCTGCGGATTCAGCAGGATTGAATCTTCTGCGCAGATTTTTTTAAGCTTATCTTGCACGCTGCCCTCTTGTGTGGCTTTGCAATAAATCGGAGTAGGTTGTGATTTATTTTCAAGTATGTACACATAAGGGCAGACGGTTAATAACAAGACTCTGTGGTTGGACTCCTTCCTGGGCGCTGTTATGCCAGCCCATCACCCAAACCTATGCCCAATTCATACCACATAAGAGGTCTTATCTTCTCCTTCTTAATTTACGACGGCCAACTGCTTGCCGGAAGGGACGGCATTTGTGCTATTTTACAGAAAATTGGAGCACGTAACACCAGTCAGTCACCAGAAGTCCAAATCACGAAACAACGTCTCGCTTACTTTGGCCATGTCACGCGGAGGAATTTCACTGGAGAAAGCAGTTATATTTGGAAGAGTTAGCACTCACATTTATTTATTTATTTGGTCATGCACTGGAGGTGGTGTCACTTTGAGAACTGTATGCAACAAAATTTCATTTTAATGTATGCCGATTAGTGTACATTCAAAATGGCCATGAAGTTATTATTCTATTCTATTCTTCTAAAGGAAACCAGGCCTCCAAAGAACAAGGTGGCTGGACACCATCAAAGCTGACACCAGCCGGAGCACAGAACAACTCAAAGAAGTAACGCAAGATCACAAGATGTGGAGAGACCTGGCCAACAAAATCGCCAAGAGTCGGACACAACTCAATGAATATCATCATCATCATCATCATCGCCACAGAAAATGGATGAGGGTAATAACAAAGAGAAATGATTACTTGGCCTATTGATCAGCTGCAGGAGATATTGAGAACCTAAAGAATTTTCTTTCTGGACTTCAGGTTGTCATTTCTTTCCAAAAACTCCATTTGAGAAGCTCTTTTTTTCCTTTCTTTCGAGTTCCTGCAGCGCATGAAAAAAATAATTTCATTCTCTTGAAGTGCCAAATTGATCGAATCTATTAGATTTAGATTTAGAATGAATGAGCTCGAAGGGACCTTGGAGGTCTTCTAGTCCAGCCCCTATACTATTTCAGATAAGTGACTGTCTAGAACCGTGATGGCGAACCTATGGCACATGTGCCACAGGTGGCACGCGGAGCCATATCTGAGGGCACGCGAGGCGTTGCCCTATGTCAGCTCCAGTGCGCATGCACGTGCTGGCCAGCTGATTTTCGGCCTTGGGGAAGGCCATTTTTGCCCTCCCCAGGCTTCAGGAGGCTTCCCTGAAGCCTCCGGAGTGCGGTTAAAAATGGCCCAACCGGGGGGGGGGGGGCGCATGCACGGGGATGCGCACATGCGCAGTGGGGCACGTGTGCGGGGGGGTTGTGTGCGGCATGCGCGCGCGCTCCCATTTTTGGCACACAAGAAGAAAAAGTTTCGCCATCACTGGTCTAGAATCTTCTTAAAAACATCCAGTGATGGAGCGCCCACAATTTCTGGAGGCAAGCTGTTCCACTAGTTAATTGTCTTCACTGTTAGGGTTATTGTTATTACAGCAAGTGGAGAGGGGGGGGAAACGTCCGTGTTTCACAAATCCACCAAAACCCAAGCATCTTGTGAAGATTGTTGCTCATAGGTGCGATGTTTTGTATTTGAAACTCCTGAGGTTGGACCTGCTCACAATAGTGACATTCTTTTCTAATATGAAAATGTGCTACGGCAGAGGTCTTCAAACTTGGCAACTTTAAGACTTGTGGACTTCAACTCCCATAGCTGGCTGGAGAATTCTGGGAGTTGAAGTCCACAAGTCTTAAAGTTGCCAAGTTTGAAGACCTCTGTGCTATGGGGATGAAATTTAACCATTTTCCTAGCCAGGTGGACTTCAGATGAGTAAGCGAGTCACTTCCTTCTGTGCATGGGACAAAAATATTTGTGAGTGTTGTGCAAACCCATGTCTTAAGACACCCTTTCCCCCCCCTCCAGTGTTTCACCAAGTTAGACACGCCTAATTTGAGAGCAGTGACATAAACGTCATTCTCTCGCGCCAATTTCCAAAGGCATCTTTAATAGTAAAAGGGGGGAAAAAAGCAACCAACTAATGTCAATTAGAAGATGCTGCAGAAAGCTTTGAACGAAAACGAAACACATTCGGTAATGAGAAAAATTGGTGGGTCCTCAACTCTCATTTGACACGGCTGGGAAGTATTAATTACCACAAAGGAAAGTTAACACTAGAATATTTGCCGTACCCAGCCGTCCTGCAGACTTTCCTTGGTTATCAAGAAGTCTTATCAACTTGAAAAAATCGGACTGTTGCAGAAGGCCCCAGAAGTTTCTTAACTTCAGCAATTTGACAACAAAACGTATGGAGTAAGGATGCTGGGGAATTCTGGGAGTTGAAGGCCACAAGTTTTCAAGTTGCCAAGGTTGGGCACCTCCGCATTGAACCTTTAACTGCATAGTTGCACCACAGAGTTCGACCCATAGTTGAGAATAGGTCTAAGTCTCTGGATTAATTTCTTTACATGGAAAGTATTTGATTTGGGGTTGCAAACTATTAGTTGAATAATCAAAACCTCCTGTCGAAATACCACAACCGCCTTTTCTGAAAAGCTCGGGGGGTTAATCTTGGTGTCAAATCGAGCTGGTTTAAATTATCGTAACATATAAGAAGGAGCCTTAATGACAATAGTGGGGTGGGAAGCCAAAGAATACGAGGAAATATGGGCCAATGGCAGCGAGCTGAATCCAGAGCGAGCAAGAACGCCAACATGTTGTGCCTGTTTGAGAAGAAAGGGAGGAGAGACCGTGGAAAGTCGGCATCTGCCGTTCCCAGAACGTCTCTCGACAGCGCAAAATATTTGTGAGAACTTGCAGAGTTTAATCGTCAGAGAGAGTCAACAATCCCTCATGAACTGAAGGAGGGAATCGAAATTCCAAAGGAAGAATTCTGGGATTTTTGTGGCCAAGATATTTGAGTTGCCTTTAGTGAGATGGGCAGCAGACACACTTGATAAAGAAGAACGAAGAAAGAAAGAAAAGAAAAGAAAAGAAAAGAAAAGGAAAGAAAGAAAGAAAGAAAGAAAGAAAGAAAGAAAGAAGAAAGGGAAAGGAAAGGACAAGAAAGGACAAGAAAGGAAAAGAAAGGAAAAGAAAGGAAAAGAAAGGAAAAGAAAAGAAAAAAGAAAAGAAAAAAGAAAAGAAAAGAAAGAAGGAGAAAGAAAGGAGAAAGAAAGGAGAAAGAAGGGAGGGAGGGGGGTAAGGAAAGAAAGAAAGGAAAGAAGGAAGGAAGAGAAAGAAGGAGGGAGGGAGGGAGGAAGGCAAGGAAGGAAGGAAGGAAGGAAGAAAGAAAGAAAGGATGGATAGATGGTAGGTAGATAGATAGATAGATAGATAGATAGATAGATAGATAGATAGATAGATAGATAGATAGATAGATACATTAGCCTCTTGATATAAATCCACAAATTAATCCAGCATGGTTGCTGTTTCAAAACCCTCGCAGACACATATTTGATGCCATTATAGGTAGTCCTCGATTTACGACCATAACTGAGCCCAACATTTCCATTGATAAGCAAGACTGTTGTTGAGTGAGTTGCGTCCCATTTTACGACCTTTCTGGCCACCGTTGTTAAGCAAACCCCTGCATCTGTCAAGAGAATCATGCCGCCGTTAAGCAAACCCGGCTTCCCCCGTCGAATTCGCGTGTCGGAAGCCAGCCGGCAAGGTTACACAAGCGGCCATCACGTGACCCCCGGGACATTGCAACCGTCTTAAATCCATGCCAGTTTCCCAGCGCCCGAATTTTGATCACATGACCACGGGGAAGCTGCAACAGTCGTGTGAAAACCCAGTCAGAAGTCCGCTTTTCTCAGTGGCGTTGTAACTTGGAATGGCCACTCAACAAATCGTTGGAAGTCGAGGACTATCTCTAGGCCCAGATGGTTCAAACTATACACAGATCTTGTGCTTTTTTTAAAAAAAACAACAACCTGTATTTTGTCTGCCTCCCCTCCCTTCGCTCTTTCTGTTGAACTGTAATGAATTGTCTCATAATCTATTCCATCTTCTCGCCATTAGCAGGCTCGGAGTGTTTCACAAATAGCAGCAAAGAACTCATTTTCCAGAGCTTTAATCACACAAAGAGGGGACGCCTAATTCTCTAAATGAAATGGTCTGTGATCACTGAAGCAGAGATTTAATATATCATGGCAAATTAGGTAGATTTTAATAAATTACTTATCTTTCCGAACACTTTACATCTCCGCGCACAAAAGGGAAAGATCGCCTGTTTTTCCAAACAGCGGGGCGCTCTTCCCCGACAAAATCCCAGTTAAAGACTTGAAAATCACACACACAAAATACACACACACACATAAATAAATAAATAAACCTGCTTCTAAAACAGCGGTTCTCAACCTGTGGGTCACGACCCCTTTGGGGGTCGAACGACCCTTTCACAGGGGTTGCCTAAGCGCGCGCTAGCCCGCCATCTTGGTGCCATGCCCCTTTTGTCACCTCATCGCGTGCGGGGAGGAGGCGGGGCGGGGGTCGCGGTGGCGGGGCGGGGGTCGCGGCATTAGGAAGGTTGAGAACCACTGTTCTAAAACAATACTCTTTCGCAGAAGAGAGCAGAGAGGGTTGGGTCCAGTGCTATTCGTGGCTCCTTCCATCCCTATTTTTCTTTATTATTTTTTTTAAAAAATGTTACCTGTTCCTTGCGAATTCCATTTAAATCTTTTTCATTATGGAAAGCCGGAATTTTCCAGGTTACGTGGGCAGTCCTCAACCTACGACCAAAATTTCTACAAAGCAAGACAGTCGCTCCAGTGAATTTCCCTCCGATTTACGACCTTTCTTGCCACCGTTGTTAAGCGAATCACCGCAGCTGTTCATAACACGGTCGTTAAGTGAATCCGGCTTCCCCCCGTTGACTTTGCTTGTCAGAAGGTGGCAAAAGGGGAGCAAGGGACACAGTGACCGTCATAAATATGAGTCAGTTGCTGAGCATCTGAATTTTGTTCACGTGAGTCACTTTTTTCAGTGCCGTGGTAACTTTGAACGGTCAGTAAATGAACGGTTGTAAGTCGAGGATTACCTTGTATCATGTATTATATAAATACGATCTAAATGGGAGGAAAGTAGACCAAGCAGAGAGTACGGTAGGAATAGCTAAGCCTGAAGTGTAAAAACACTTTACTATGTGGTTGATATATGTAAATGTTGTGGCCTGTCAGCTGCCGGCCCCTCCAGCAGCCGACTCGGAGGAGGAGGAGGAGTGGGAGTCAGGGTCAGCATCAGGGCAACCTGGGAGCTCCGAGGGGGAATAGGAAATGGAGCTGGCAGAGAGAGAGACAGAGGCAGAGCCTGGGCCGTCAGTCAGCTGTCAGATGGAGAGTCAACAGCCCCCAGGTCTGGAGGTGGCTGATGAGGAAGAGGAGGAACAGCTGGGTCCAGTGCCTGACGTGCGGATGCGCAGAAGGCAGAGAGGAGAGCAGTGGAAATCCATGGGCTGGTCCTTGGGACGGAAGAGCCACCGCTGCTAGCGAAGCCCCACCCTAGCTCTGGGGATAAAAGGCAGGGGGCGGAGATGAATAGATGTGGCAGACAACGATTCATCTTCCGGATGGAAGGACCTGTTAGCCTGAGAGAGAAACTTTTTGCTGGTGCTGCTGATGCTCCTAATTAAAGGAATCTTTGAGTTCACTTCAGAGAGTTTGTTGCGTTTGGGGAGCTGGGTCAGAACAGTAAATCTCTTTTGCTTACAGATGACCCTCCCTTTCAAGACACCCATGTACACATCCATACGCACCATTTATGGGACACACACACACACACACACCCCTTCCAAACTTGATAATCTCAACTCTTTGCAGAAGGGCAAAAGTTGTGTGTTTCTTTCTTTGTTTCTTTTTTTTTTCCATAAAAGCTTGCAGTAATTTAATAAATCTGGGGACTAGCCTCATTCTTTGTCTTTAATTGATAGAAATGGCAGGCATCAAAGGAAACGCATACTGAGACTTAATGTGCATAAAATGGATATTAGCATTTTAAAGAGGCAGATTAACACATTTATCCAAGTAATTTTCATATATTGCTTCTAATAAAAGCTTTGCAGTATAAAATTCTTAATGAGGCTAATCGCAGGCATTCCATTTAGTGGGGTGATTAGGGATAACATAGAGGTATTTTTAATCAGTTTTCTGAGGCTTAAGTGTATTATTATTATTATTACTATTATTCTATAATTACTTGATTTTTCATGACTTTTGTATATGGAATATATTTATACATACACACACTAGACAAAAGTCTCTCTTTCTCTCTCTCTCTCTCTCTCTCCTTCTCTCTCCTCTCTTTCTCCTTCTCTCTCTCTTTCTCTCCTTCTCTCTTTCTCTCCTTCTCTCTCCTCTCTTTCTCCTTCTTTCTCTCTCCTTCCTCTCTCTCTTTCTCTCCTTCTCTCTCTCTCTCTCTTTATATACATATATCCAATTAACAAAAAGTTCCATCATTCAGTCATGTAGATATTAATTATTTACAGGCTGATGGGCCGGAATGATAGCCCTGGGCTGGGGACAGAGGGAGAGAAATATAAAAATATAAATTCAAACCGAGGAGAAAAAATATACAAACTTTAAAACTGCAAACCGAGCAGGCTTTGCATACAAATTAGACATTTCAATATAAGGTAGTATCTCTCTTGCTTTCCATCAGACATGGCCAGGCCTCCAGGTTCAGGTTTCCTGAGCATTTCCGCGCTTCTTCCAGACTGAGTTCAGGGCCGCCAGGGCTTCTATTGTCACTTTCAGCTTCCCAATCACCATTCCGTCGTCTTGTGAATTGAAAACTGGAGAGGAAAAACCAGCAGAAAAAGAGACTGATGCATCAAGAAGCAGATTGTTCACCTGGTGGTGCCTGTTTCCATATTACTGCTTAATTGCAAACACTGAAAACAGTTGGCATACATTTTGTTACACGGATGTACACAAGAAAGAAAAAAATCTCCATTTCCAGCAAGGAAAGAATTTGGAGCACTCTTAATATGAGGCTTCCACATATGATATAATTCTGTCAATATTGCTCTGAAGATATTTGAGGGACAGAAGCTGCATTGATTTCCACGAGAGCTTGGGAACTTCATGATGTAGGGATAGAGGCCAACACATCAGTCTTTCTTCACCAGGGGTGTCAAACTCAAGGCCCGGGGGCCGGATCCGGCCCGCGGGGTGCTTAGATCTGGCCCACGGGGCCGCCCTGGAAACAGTGAAGGAGCGGCCCGCGGTGCCTCTGCCAGCGAAAACGGAGCTCGTTTTTGCTGGCAGAGGGTTGCAGGAGGCCGTGGCAGCCGAAAACGGAGCATGTGAGGGCTGCGGACGGCCCTCCCAAGCTCTGCTTTTGCTGGCAGAGGGTTGCAGGAAGCCGTGGCAGCCGAAAACGGAGCTCGGGAGCCCGTTTTCGCCTGGCAGAGCGCTCGGGCCACCACAGGCACCCCAACACGAGTGATGTTGAGCTGGCCACGCCCACCCTGGCCACGGCCACCCCGGCTCCCCGAGGTCAAACACAACCCTGATGTGGCCCTCAATGAAATCGAGTTTGACACCCCTGCTCTACACGCAATCTTTCCTCCTGAAGTCATTGGAAAGGTTGAATGGCATTTGCGGGGGCTATAAAGAACACTCCCAGAATCTCATTTTACAGCTACCTCAATGGACTTTGGTGTCAACCCTTTTTTGAGAGAAGTAAAAATCTCATCCAAGAAATAAAAAGACACCGAAGCCTTATTTTGGTTATTGTATAAGTGGTAAATTTACCACTCTTCTTCAAGTGTGCATGGGCAAAGGGTTTTGGTCCCTCTAACCAAGTTTTTTTTTGTTGAGTTACGGTTCAAAAAAAATTGAAAGCGGTGAAATATCTAGGATTTGAGGAAGCACCAATGTTCCATGGGTCAATTATTCCCAGTGGTATTTTTTTCCCTAAAAAGAAGAATAAGTGGATACATTAAGCTTACATTTTAAAATACATTATTAAAAGAGAACACTTTGTGCCTTTAAAGAAGAAAGAAAGAAAAAAGAAGAAACAGATTGACGGACATCTTAACTTCTCCATCTCTAAGTAGCGTCAGCCGGACAGCAAAAAAGGGACTTGGACATGCTTAAAAAAGAGAGAGAGAGAGGAAGGCAGAGGGAGAGCAATAGCCTTCAGCTCCATGTTTCTAAGGAGCATCGTGACTCTCTCTTGGGTAGGGAGGCGGCAACGATGACCCAGCCTGAGCAACATGGATCTTCAGGCCAAACCACTGAGCTTCTGAGGTCAGTTTAGGAGGTGACTGGGTCAAGACCCAAAGGCCAAGCTGCCGGCTTCTGGGAAAACCCTTTTCCTCTCTCTTTCAAAAACCAAAATTTCTTTTTAAAAAAAACCCCCGTAAACAAAAAGTTTTTCTTCTGAAATTGAAATGACCATTTAGCCCATTAGTTTGACTGTCTTGGAAAGGGAGGAAGTTCCTTTCCAAGACGGTCACCTGACTGGATCACCTGACAGTACAGTTCCAAAAAGGTTCCACGCCCATTGGCACTACTCAGGTGACCCCGAGGGCACAGATAAACCTCCAAGTGGCCTCAATGAGTCTCAGAAAGAGTGCCAACGACCAGAGGACTGCAAGGAATATAAATCCTTCTGTTCCCCACCATTCAGTCAGAACTGAAGAAGCTTCTCGTCTTCAAGGGAAAACCAAGAAAGTCCAGTGGCCTCTTGAAAAAGCACCTTTTGGGACAAACGTGACCTGGAGGCCTGAGAATCTCCGGAGATATTAGATTTTAGGTACTTAATGTCCTTAAGGATTTGTGAATTGGGAGCTGGAGATACTGGTGTTTACAGACAGACAGACAGATTAACAGAGTTGGAAGGGACCTTGAGTTGGTAGGTCATCTAGTCCAACCCCCTGCCCAAGCAGGAAACCCTACACCATCTCTGACCAATGGCAGTCCAGTCTCTTCTTGAAAGCCTCCAGTGATGAAACTCCCACAACTTCTGAAGGCAACTTCTGTTCCATGGGTTGATTGTTCTCACTGTCAGAAAGTTCCTCCTTATTTCCAGGTTGAATCTCTCCTTGTTCAGTTTCCATCCATTATTCCTTGTCTGGCCCTCAAATATTGGAAGACTGCTATCATGTCTCCCCTGGTCCTTGTCTTCACTAGACTAGCCGTGCCCAGTTCCTGCAACCGTTCATCGTATGTTTTAGCCTCCAGTCCCCTCATCATCCTGGTTGCTCTTCTCTGCACTTTTTCTAGAGTCTCAACATCTTTTTTATAGTGTGGTGACCAAAACTGGATGCAGTACTCTAGGTGTGGTCACTAAGGCTTTATAGAGTGGTATTAGTACCTCCCTTGATCCTGATTGTATCCCTCTGTTAATGCAACATAGGATTGCGTTGGCTTTTTTGGCTGCTGCCGTTAAAGAAGGACTTACCATCGAGGTCTTGCTCAATGAGGTCTTGCCTTTTCTGAAATATCTGGCTTAAGCTCACGTAAGCAAAGCCAATATCCTCACATTCCAGATCCTGTTGATCTTCCGGAGGGTCACTGACCACTGTAAATCGTATACTGGGGGGAAAAAAGAGAGCAAGTGGATTATTTCTGACATTACACAGCTGCCCGGCTGGGAATTTTAAAAGTCAGATGAAACCTTAGCTGGGTTTCAATTAAAGGGGCCGATTGGGTTGAAATAGATTTGGATCCTTCGCAGTTCGGGGCCGGGAGGGGATCCAGTCGCAGCTTCAGCTGGTCACAGAAGTCAAGAGAGGAACATGGTTGATCTGTCGTCAAAGGCACCTTCTGGGGCAAGAAGGTCCTTGGAGGACTTTGGGGGAGGCTCTGATCTGGACTGGGAACGTCCGTACGGATCAACAGACAGGAGTTGCATTTTGTCCGAAAGGGAAGGGGCTGCTTTAATGAGACGCTTGTAACATAAGGGGAAATTCAGTTCTTACAGCCTCTTTCAAGAGAGCATCAACAATCTGTTATGGAGCAACAGACTGACAGTAGCTACACTGATTTATGCTCTCAGCACATTTGGCTCTTATGATGATGGGAAAGGGAGCTAAGTTAAGGGTGTCCCTGCCTCATAGTGTCTCATTTAGCAACAGTTCCCCAAAGTACCTAGACGTACATCCTTCCTTCCTTCCTCCTCCTCCCTCCCTCTTTCCTCCCTTCCTCTCTCTTCTCCTCTCCCCTCCTCCCTCTCTCCTCCCCTCCCTCCCTTTCCTCTCTCCTCTCCTCCCTCCCTCCCTCTCCTCTCCCCTCCCTCCCTTTCCTCTCTCCTCTCCTCCCTTCCTTCCCTTCCTCTCTTCTCCTCTCCTCCTCCCTCCCTCCCTTTCCTCTCTCCTCTCCTCCCTTCCTTCCCTTCCTCTCTCTCCTCTCCTCCCTCCCTCTCCTCCCCTCCCTCCTTCGCTTCTCCTCTCCTCCCTCTCTTCCCCTCCCTCCCTTCCTTTCCCCTCCTCTTCTCCCTCTCCTCTCTCCCCTCCCCTCCCCTCCCCTCCCCTCTTTCCTTTCCTTTCCTTTCCTTTCCTTTCCTTTCCTTGCATTTCCTTTCCTTCCTCTCCCCCCTCCC
>QLTV01000380.1:571849-609463 GCA_003457575.1 Thermophis baileyi
TCCTTTCCTTTCCTTTCCTTTCCTTTCCTTTCCTTTCCTTTCCTTTCTCCTCCCCCTCCCTCCCTTCCTTCGCCATAGCCGCCCATCTCAATCAATGACTCTGGACAGTTTATAATTCCTAGCTCTGTTTAATTCAGACCCAGAAGTATGCCCTTAAACAAAAAAAGAAACAAAAAAAATTTTTTAGGAAGGGAGGAGGGAAAGGACCATTAAGGGAGGGAAAAAAAACCAGGGTCTCATGGAAGACCAGAAACAATTTATTATTTCTTTGTTTTACAAGATAGCATCCCCTATCTAAGATACTTTGTGAGGTGGGCCTGGCAAAAGGGGTCCTGTAGCATTCTGGCTTCTCCCTCAAACAGAAAAAGGAAAGTCTTTTTATCTGTTCCATCCACAAGCCTTAAAAAAAAAAAAAAAGGAACAGGACAAAATGCGTTATTTCATAAGTTTCCAATATATAATATAGGAGAATGTCCTTCAGCTGTAAATATTGCTTGTGGTGGGCTCTGGCATTTGACGTTCTGCCAACAAAACTATTAATTCATGTACAAAATCCTGGAAAGAAATATTACTTTGGAATGCATGCTTGCTTATGTTTAAATGAAAAATGGAAGGAAACTCTTTTGGGGGAGACCCAATTTAAAATAATGCTAGCCCTCTTTAAAAAAACAACAACAACAACAGACCAAGGACCAACTTTCAAATACGGGGGTGGGGGTGGGGATGCGTAAGTGCACTAGCGCACCTATCGTTCTGCCGCATTTTCATATTTTTCTCACGTTGCCGGTTTGAATCTGTAATTTTCGTTCGACCAATAAACATTAAACAACGTGTTGGCCTTGTTTGTTGACTTGGCAATGTGGAATGACACAAAGCACAAAGGCGAGTGTCACAAATGACTTTCCCTGGCGCCTCAGCCAACCCACCACACTTGGAAAAGTTTAGCCAGACCGCAGAAAATCAGCTTTGCAGATTGTTACGCCTGTTGTGCATGTCCGTTCCTTTTTTCCGAACCAAACCAAACAAACAGAAAACCATCAACGTCAATGCAAATTAACGCAATGCAAATTCTGGATAGAGCAGATGTGGCTTCGAAAATATTTAATTTAGCTTCCCAGCTGTCCCAAAAGATCATGTTATTGGCAACAGGAGGAAATCTTTTTACATAGGATGGGGCAAAATAAAAAGCGCAGATCTATAGGTGTTAACATATGTGTATGAACATTGTGGTTTATTATTTATCCCCTTGGGATTTGATTCTTACAGAATATTAAGCCACAACGTTGTTTGAGTTTAACCATGATGTAATAATGGCTTCAAATATTGAAAACAAAACCATTGTTGGCTGCAGAATCCTGAATAGTTTTGTCGAGAGCTTATTATTAGGAGTGAATTGAGAATGGTGACTGTCGCCTTATTAATTTATTTGCTATGTCCATTTCTCGTGGTTATTGACAGAAGAGTTGATTTACAAACTCCGAACAACCCATCATTATTGTTTCCTTTATTTAGAAACTGCCTCTAGCCTTCTCGTTATTTCAGGGACTGAATGCACAAATTCAGCCTATATTTCAGTTGCAGAATGCCAAGTTAGGGAAGTTACAGGGGTTCTGCGAGGGAAATGAGCGATTTCCAAATTCAATAAATGCACTGCGTTCCTATAGTAATTCTACAGCACATCCGGAGACTTAAAAAATACTTCACACCTGCAATTTTGACCATGTTTACAATAGCAACCCATTAGCCCTTTTTGAAAAATAACTTTTTCCCCGATGTCCAGAAGATGGAAATCGTGGCCAGAACCTAGGAAATTCAATCTGCAAACTAAAAAGCGTGACTATAATTCTCGTTGTCTTTTTTTTTTTTTACAGCGCGAGTTACTGTAATTTTTACTTATCCCTGAAATTTCCTTTCCCCACATACGTGGCCAATTTGGAGCGATATTTTTATCCTGGGTTGTTTGGTTTCCTAAACTTTAAAGTTTGGTTCCTGTTTCAAATGAAAGGGAAAAAAAAAAAGAAATCTTCTGATATTATTATATAGGGCTTTGTGATAGGAAACATGTGCCCGAGGAACGAAGCCGCCAACTTCACAATCTGCGGCATCTGTGTACTTGAGAACAATAATATGCATTTCCCATCCCTTCTGATGGCTGGACTTCAAAGATGGGCCTCGAGCCGGACGAGGGAGGAAGGAGCGATTCACATATTCAAGTGGTCCACACATGGGGACATCTTATATGGGACAAACTAGGAGAGGATGCTATAATTGGTTAAGGCGCCAGGCTAGAAAGCAGAAGACACTGAGTTCTGGTCCTGCCTTGGCCATGAAAGCTGGATGGATGACTTTGGGACAATCACCAGGAGACTCTGAGTTCTCGTCTTGCCTTAGCCATGAACGCTGGCTGGGTGACTTTGAGCCGATTACCAGGAGATTGTGAGTTCTAGTCCTGCCTTAGCCATGAAAGCTGGGTGGATGACTTTCAGCCAATTACCAGGAGACTGGGAGTTCTAGTCCTGCCTTGGCCATGAAAGCTGGCTGGGTGACTTTGAGCCGATTACTAGGAGACTGTGAGTTCTAGTCCTGCCTTCGCCATGAAAGCTGGATGGATGACTTTCAGCCGATTACCAGGAGACTGGGAGTTCTAGTCCTGCCTTGGCCATGAAAGCTGGGTGGATGACTTTGGGCCAATTACCAGGAGACTGTGAGTTCTAGTCCTGCCTTGGCCATGAAAGCTGGATGGATGACTTTGGGACACTCACCAGGAGACACTGAGTTCTAGTCTTGCCTTGGCCATGAAAGCTGGCTGGGTGACTTTGAGCCGATTACCAGGAGATTGTGAGTTCTAGTCCTGCCTTAGCCATGAAAGCTGGGTGGATGACTTTCAGCCAATTACCAGGAGACTGGGAGTTCTAGTCCTGCCTTGGCCATGAAAGCTGGGTGGATGACTTTGGGCCAATTACCAGGAGACTGTGAGTTCTAGTCCTGCCTTCACCATGAAAGCTGGATGGATGACTTTGGGACAATCACCAGGAGACACTGAGTTCTAGTCTTGCCTTGGCCATGAAAGCCAACTGTGAGACTTTGGACCAGTCCCTCTCTCTCAGCCGAACTCACCTCACAGGGTGGTTGTGTGGAAAATAGGAGGAGGAAAGTGTGTGGATGTGCTCCCTGCCTTGAGTTATTTGTAAATAATAAAGGTGGGATATAAATAATGACTTCTTGGTCTGTCTTAATGAATCCAACCATTCATCCATTCGTATGAGTAACTTCTTCTTTGATTGGCAATGGTTCTTGAGAATGGACGATTGGGGGAAAATGGTGTATAGAAATATGTTTGTTTGGGTGCACCACGCACAAATTAAATATGGATGTTCTCCCCTGGGTTTTTTAAAAGAAAGATGCATAATATTTGCAGAATATTATGAATAAGCACGTCCAGAATCAAAATGCATCCATTTTAGAGTGACCCAGACATCTTAAGCCAGGCTTAACTGCAAAGAATGTTGAGCAAAAGATTTTGCTTCGTCATTAGGCTTGAATTTGTCACATAAAACAATCATCTGTGTCACGGATTATAGGACTACCGGGATAACTTTAACTTTATTTGGAGTTTTACTAGACCCAGTGTGTTATTCATCTCACTAATGTATGCAGTAAATCTGGAAGTCCTTTGCTTGTTTGCTGAAATGAGAAAAGGGGAAGAAGAAGAAGAAGAAGAAGAAGAAGAAGAAGAAGAAAAGAATATTTCTGAACTTCAAAGTGCTTTAGATGTGAGACGTGCCTACTCTTAAGGGATCAGTTTATGGCACTTCCTGCCGGATTCCATTAAAAAAAAACACACCATTGTGTGCCAGCCACCATATGAAGCTCAGTTTTGGAAATCAAATGGAGGAAAGACAAGATGGGTTGCCTTATTGCCAGCTAATATCCCGTTTGCTGAAACTGCTTATCTGTAAATACACGAAGCTAATCAGCGGTTTTCTTCAACCAACTGAACCAGCGGCTGCTCCAGCTACGATCAAAATAGCCCAGATCTTGAAATTAAATGAATTTTTCTCCACACACACACACACACACACCACACACACACACACACACACACACACTGGGTGGACATTAAAAAGGAAAACAGTGCTTTGCTTTTGAAAATCGTAAGCCGCCTTCAGACACCGTGAAGGGTGGATTTTACATTTTCTCATGGGCATTAGGATTATATTTTTCCAAATACAGCGTGAATCTACGCCCCTGTTAAGATAGATAGAAATACAAATTGATTATCTGGCTACCGGAGTAGCTGAACTTAGTGAAGCAAAAGTCAACTTTTCCCAAGTATTTAGGTCCTCGTTTATTCCTTTTTCCGTTCCCCGTTAAAACTCAAGTTTTTCCCAAGTATTTATGTCCTCATTTACACGTAGACAGTTGTGAGACAGTTAAGTGAATTTTTGCCCCATTTTACAACCTTTCTTACCACAGCTGTTAAGTGAATCACTGCAAGCTGTTAAGTTTGTAACAGAGCTGTTAAGCGAATCTGGCTTCCCCCATTGACTTTGCTTGTCAGATTCACGTCTGACTTTGCTTGTTGTAACTTCAAATGGTCACTAAATGAACTGTTGTAAGTAGAGGACTACCTGTAATTCATAATTACAGCATGGGGAAAGGAAGAAAGGAATACAAGTAGTCCTCGACTTACAACAGTTCATTTAATGACCAAAGTTACAACGGCACTGAAAAAAGTGACTTATGACCGTTTTTCACACTTATGACCATTGCAGCATCCCCATGGCCACGGGATCAAAATTCAGGCGCTTGGCCACTGACTCATATTTATGACGGTCGCAGTGTCCCGGGGTCACGTGAACCCCTTTTGCGACCACCTGACAAGCCACGTCCATGGGGGAAAGCCAGATTCACTTAAAAACCGTGTGACTCATTTAACAACTGCACTGATTAACTTAACAAACGTGGCGAGAAAAGTCATAAAATGGGGGGTCGCTTAACCAATTTCTTCACTTAGCAACATAAATTCTGGGCTCGATTATGGTTGTAAGTCGAGGACTACCTGTATTACTGAGGTTATACGAATCAACGTGTCTTCTCAAAAACTTACCTTCCATGTCTGGGCTCGGATCCACAAACGACAGCCTTGAGATAATTCCACCTTGCTTCGTGCTTGGCTTGATCCACGTGTATCACTGCAAAATCAAAGAGAAATTATATATCACTTCACAGTGCTTTGCAGCCCTCTCTAAGCGGTTTATAGAGTCAGCGTCTCGCCCCCAACAATCTGGGTCCTCATTTTACCGACCTTGGAAAGATGGAAGGATGAGTCAACCTTGAGCCAGCCAGGATCGAACTCCTGGCAATGGGCAGAGTTTGCCTGCAATACTGTATTCTAACCACTGAGCCACCTTGGGAGGGAGGGAGGGAGGGAGGAAGGAAGGAAGGAAGGAAAGGCAAGAGCACTTAGACTTATATACCACTTCACAGTGCTTTGCAGCCCTCTCTAAGCGGTTTACAGAGTCAGCGTCTCGCCCCCAACAATCTGGGTCCTCATTTTACCGACCTTGGAAAGATGGAAGGATGAGTCAACCTTGAGCCGGCCAGGATCAAACTCCTGGCAGTCGGCAGAATTAGCCTGCAATACTGCATTCTAACCACTGCGCCACCATGGCTCTTAAGTCTTAAGACACAACTTAAGACACAGGTTTGCCCAAAACTCGCAAATATTTTGTCCCATGCACAAAAGGAATTGACTTTCTAGCTCATCTGAAGTCTACCTGGCTAGGAAAATGGTTAAATTTCATCCCCCCAGCAGTTCCGTCTGAACCAGGATTTCTAGAGCAGCACATTTTCCTATTAGATAAAAATGTCACTATTGTGAGCAGTCCAACCTCGGCACTTTCAAATACGAAACATTGCACATTTGAGCAACAATCTTCACAAGATGCCTGGGTTTTGGGGGATTTGTGAAACACGGGAGTTTTGGCACTGCAAGAGAATGTCAAATTATTTTGGTAGGTAGGTAGGTAGGTAGGTAGGTAGGTAGGTAGGTAGGAAGGTAGATAGATAGATAGATAGATAGATAGATAGGAAGGAAGGAAGGAAGGAAGGAAGGAAGGAAGGAAGGAACAATAGCACAGACTTATACACTACTTCACAGTGCTTTATAGCCCTCTCTGAGCTGTTTACAGAGAATATTTGCCCCCAACAATCCGGGTCCTCATTTTACCGACCTTGGAAGGACAGAAGGCTGAGTCAACCTTGAGCTGGTCAGGATCGAACTCCTGGCAGTTGGCAGAATTAGCCAGCAATACTGCCCCCTGAAATAAAATGTTGCCCTAAATTCATATTCACTTTTTTTTTTTTTACAAAGAAATGCTAGCGTAAGGCCACGCATTCTTTTACAATGACTTCTACGGACATGCAGTTCCCATCTGGTACAAGATGCGCAACGTAAAACAAGAATAAAGACTGGAAGCCAATTCTAGAAGGCAGAATGTGTAGGGCAGATGAGCAGACTTTATTCTCAGACAGACAAATATTTCCAGAAAAGGTGGATTTTAAAAAAACAAAACAAAAAAAAACCAGATGGCTCCAAATCTTCAACGCGGAGGTCTTTGCTCATGGGTTTGGATAACGCTCAAAGGGACCTGCTATTCAGTTGAAGGGAGAAAAGATTATGATTTCAATCCTGAAACCCTTGGCTGGACTGTTCTTGATGTGAGATATTGGGTGAAGACCATCTGCCCTCACGTAAGAGGCTCTGACTTTGAAAAGACCTTCCAGGCTCCTCCTGGGAGCAAGAACGTCTTTTGAAATCAAGCCAATAATAAAAAGATGCAGGATTGTTTTTGATCGTGGCCTGATTCTGTTCTAGAATCACTCTTTAGTTGGGATTGGGTATGTCTGGTCTAGTGAAAAGAAGGACCAGGGGTGACATGGCAGCGGTGTTCCAATATCTGAGGGGCTGCCACAAAGAAGAGGGAGTCAAGCTATTCTCCGAAGCTCCTGAGGGCAGGACAAGAAGCAATGGATGGAAATTAATCAAGGAGAGAAACAACTTAGAACTAAGGAGACATTTCTTGACAGTGAGAACAATTAACCAGTGGAACAACCTGCCACCAGAAGTTGTGGGTGCTCCAATACTGGAGGTTTTTAAGAAGAGATTGGACAACCATTTGTCTGAAATGCATAGGGTCTCCTGCTCGAGGAGGGGGTTGGACTAGAAGGCCTCCAAGGTCCCTTCCCACTATGTTACTCTGTTCTGTTCTTCCTGCAATCTTTTTTAAAAAAGTAAATCTTGAGAATGCTCGGGTTTTTTTCCCCCTTTAAACAAATGCCCAGGCTAAAATAGTTCCTCTTGCCTATAGTTTTATTTGTTTTTAAGGCTTCCTTGTGATTTTGATCAGGCACTTCGTGAATTTTTAAAAATGTAAATAAACGAATGGAATTGATGAAGAAGGAAAAAGGCTTTGTTACATGAAGTCATCCCATTTCGCTGGTTCACGCTGACCAACTGTAATAAGGTCTAGGTTTATTTCCTGGTTCACCTTTTAATTGGGATCTTAAGAGTGAAAAATTCAGCTCTAAATTATAACTCATTAAAGCACAACAGTGCAAACTTCTTATGGGAAAGGGTAACAGAATAACCGAGTTGGAAGGGATCTGGGAGGTCTTCTAGTCCAACCCCCTTCTGACAAGCAAAGTCAATGGGAAAGCCAGATTCGTTTAACAACCATGTTACTAATTTAGCAACTGCAATGATTCACTTAACAACTGTGGCAAGAAAGGTCGTAACATGGAGGAAAATTTACTTAACGACTGTCTCACTTAGCAACAGAAATTTTGTGCTAAATTGTGATCATAAGTCGAGGATTACCTGTACAAGGAAATAAACTTTCTTTCATCGTACTACTCTGAATCCAAAGTATACTCAGCCGTTACTCACTCCTAACTCTATGTAAGTCTCGTGAAAAAAAAAAAGTTTGGGAATATTTCATTAATCTTACCCCTTTCTCTTGTCAATTCTCGAACAGGTTTATACACAGCCAAGATAACATTCTTTAGGCCCCACAATCATTAATCTTGTTTCCGGGCTGTTTTCCTGCTTTCTCAGCATAGTGGAAGCAATATTCTTTCGGCTCTATGAAATATAAATGCTATTTCCTTGTTATCGGTACCTATCAACTGAACTTAATCTTTGTTATTTCAATTATGGTGGTTTTGTCCAAAGAAGCAGAAAGAGAAAAATGAGATGGAGGGACCGGGCGGCCAAGAGAGGGAATCATTTTTTGAAATTAAGAATTTCCCTTTGTGTGTCACTGTTTATATCAACTTAGTGAAAAAATGGTCAGTTTGCTTACACCCCTAATATTTGACTCTGGAGAATTAAAAGTACTGTTCAGTTCAGGTTGAAAATAGCTAGTATAACTTCTGCCTGCTTATTAATGCCGTCTCACCTATTTGTTTTTCAAAAATTGATCTTTCATTCCGAAGTACTGTTTGATACAGCACCTATGTCAACAGGTCATAAGTAGAAGGACTCTGCACTGGAAGGAGAAATAGGATTCAGATTTTATGTTATCTGTATAGCAAAATACTACCAATGGTTCTAACCAATATATCTAGAGGCAAATAGCAATGTAGGAAAGCAAGTTAATAGCATTCTTCTCTTCCATAGGGTCCTTGATGGTCGCCGAGCTTGGTTGTTTTCTTGCAGTTTCATTACCTGACTAGGTATCAGTGCTAGAAGCAGCTTCTAAGTACCGATGATGTTACCTAGTCGGGTAATGAAACGTCTGCAAGAAAACAACCAAGCTCAGAGAGCACCAAGGGCCCCGCGGTTCAATTCTGAGTTACAAATATTCTCTTCTCTTGATTCCCCTTCTTCTCTTTGTCCTGCTACTCACTCATCTGGTTACTCATCCAGGCAAGACAGATAAGACTGTGGACAACAATGAAAAAAAAAACCCAGCAAGGCCTGGAAGTTAATCACACCTCCACCCTACACTGGCTTGCTCAGATACTTCCTAAATTTGGTTCTGGGTACCACAGTTCCAAAAGGACAGAGACAAATTGGTTCAAGTTCAGATGAAGGCTACCAAGATGGAAACTAAGTCCAATGAGGAACAACGAAAGGATCTGGGTAGGAAAAGGTAACCAATGCAAGTTATGACATCAGTGTGCATATATCTGAAGAGTTGTTACACAGAAGACAGACTGAGACCTTAGTCTTCATTGTTTCGAAAGGCAGCACAATAACCAACGGATTAAAATTCCAAGGATGATGGTTCAGATTAGACTTCAGGAGGAACTTTCTGACTGTATGAGCCCTCAAAGAACCTACAGGAAGTGGTGAATTCTTTGCTGGAGGACTTCAAACAAATGCTGGAAGGTCATCTTTGAAAGATGCTCTAGGAACCCTATACTTAGCATAGAGTTCATGCAGATGATGTCCAAGATCCCTTCCAATTCTATGGCTCTAGACCTACTGTAGACCTTGGTTCTGCAGAGTAGACCAATCACACCATTAGCATCATAAACCATCTGCCTATATGAGCTTATTAATAAGTAACTGTCGGAGGCAAGTCCTACCACATGTCCCAACTTCCAAGTTTTGATGTTCTATCTCTTCTTGTGTCAATGATATGAGAGCTTGGAAATTGTAGTTCTTCAATTTTTGGAAAACCTATAAATGTTCTTTTCTGAAACACACTGTCCATCTTCTTTACATGATTCGTTAGACAGGTGTTTTTTTATATATATGAATAAAGCTGCATGCAAAATAATGTCCATAATTAACAGACAAGCTTGGACCCATTATAGTCTTATGATTTACTAAGGACACTTAATTTATTAACGGTAAATCCTCCTTCTATCTATAGATTACAAAGGCACAGCAAATGGCTAGGGAACCCACAGCATTCAATTGTGATATTAAATGTTGCTTATTAAGGCAGAATTTCACAAGATCTCTTTCTCTCAGCTAAGATGTAAAGCAGTTTCTTAAAAAGCCAGCCGCAATGCTTGAGACATAAATATAATAAAAGAACCCAATAAAAAAGGCATTTATTTACGGAGAAATAATGACTTCTCAAATTACACCTGGGTTTATCATGATTATTTTTTTTTCATACAAAATCCATGGGACTGCTAGTTTCCCCCTAAGCTCAAAGTACACTTCCTTTCCCCATCAGGTAAATCTCAGTTTTATTAAAGAAAATATTCAATTAACCTCAAATATTCTACATACCCAAATCTAATTAGGCCTGAATAAGAAGTGGAGTAAAGCTATAGTAAACACACACATTCTGACTTCATTACTATTAGATTATTGGCTTTCTTGCCGACATTATGAAACACCAAAATTCATTAGGGCACTTTCTCTGGAATGATGTTTCTTTACAAGCAGAGCAGGCACAGAGGAAATATTAGATGACCAGTTATTTAAGTAATACCCTAGGAAAAGCAAAGCAACCTTGCTGGAAATGAGTTCTCTGCTGATAATTTCGTGGCAAAGGCAGAAATATTATTTCCCAAGAGAAGGTGCAGCTTGTTAGAAAACTGATTTGTAACATACCTGTATGCAAGAATCCTGGATTGTATAAACAGAGGCACAGAATCAAAACCGCGTGAAGTATTAGTAGCGCTTTATAAACCCATAATGAGGCCACATTTGGAATACTGCATCCAGTTTTGGTCCCCACATTGCAAAAAAAGATGTTGAGACTTTGGAAGAAGTGCAGAGAAGAGCAGCTAAGATGATTAAAGGCTTAAGAGACTAAAACATATGAAGAACGGTTGCAGGAATTGGGTATGGCCAGTCTAGAGAAAAGAAGGACTAGGGGGGACATGATAGCAGTATTCCAGTATTTGAGGGGCTGCCATGAAGAAGAAGGGGCCAATTTATTTTCCAAAGCACCTGAAGGCAGGACAAGAAACAACGGATGGAAACTAATCAAGGAGAGAAGCAACCTGGAATTGAGGAGAAACTTCCTAACAGTGAGGACAATTAACCAGGGGAACAGCTTGCCTTCAGACGTTGTAGGTGCTCCAACACTGGAAGTATTTAAGAAGAGACTGGACAGCCACTTGTCTGAAATGGTACAGGGTCTCCTGCTTGAGCATCCCCAGGGTCACATGATCAAAATCCAGATGATTGGCAACTGGTTCGTATTTATGACTGTCGCAGTGTCCTGCAGTCATGTGATCCCTTTTGCGACCTTCTGACAAGCAACCTTAACAACTGCAGTGTTTGCTTAACAACTGCAGTGATTCACATCATAACAACTGTGGCAAGAATGGTCGCAAAACTCACTTAATAAATGTCTCACTTAGCAACCTAAATTTGGGGCTCAATTGTGGTCGTAAGTCGAGGACTACCTGTACATGTTGTGATTTTTTGGAGGAAGTTGATTGGCTATCAGGGAGGGGAGGATATTGGCCAAGATGAATAAAAAAACATATGTATGTATGTGAGTGTGTAAAACCATAAATCAGAACTTTTCAATAAAATCTGTTACGGATGGTAGAAGAAGAAGAAGAAGACGGGGCACACAAAACCAGCGATTTAGAAGCACGAAATGAAATAAATATTAAATGAATTCCTACCGTGGCTGTAGTTATAGGACACCCACTGCCTGCTTCTGGGTTTTGGAAGTGCCACCGGAGTTTCGGTTGTTTCGAAACTGGAGAATTTGGACTCTATGAAAAGCTGCTGGATCAGCACATCCGTCAAAATCTGGGGATCCGTGAGGCTGAGCGACACGATCTCGATGCGGATCCTTTCGGCATGCTGCTGAAAGACAAACAATAGTACTTTTCCTGCTTGTAACGCAAAACTGTCTCATTGAGCTTGGCCCATGTCGCGCGGGGGAATTCGCTGGAGAAAGCAATTAGGTTTGGAAGAGCTAGCGGTGAAAGGAAACCAGGCCTTCAAAGGATCCGGTGGCTGGACACCCTCAAAGCTGACATCAACCGGAGCATCCAAGAAGCAGTGCAAGATCGGAAGATGTGGAGAGACCTGGCCCGCAGATTTGCCAAGAGTCAGACACAACTGAATGGGACCACATCGATGGACCACAGAATTGCCAAGAGTCAGACACAACTGAATGGGACCACATCAATGGACCACAGAATTGCCAAGAGTCAAACAAAACTGAAAGGGACCACATCGATGGACCACAGAATTGCCAAGAGTCAGACACAACTGAAAGGGACCACATCGATGGACCACAGAATTGCCAAGAGTCAGACACAACTGAATGGGACCACATCAATGGACCACAGAATTGCCAAGAGTCAGACACAACAGAATGGGACCACATCAATGGACCACAGAATTGCCAAGAGTCAGACACAACTGAATGGGACCACATCGATGGACCACAGAATTGCCAAGAGTCAGACACAACTGAAAGGGACCACATCAATGGACCACAGAATTGCCAAGAGTCAGACACAATTGAATGGACCACATCAATGGACCACAAGCAGACACATCACACAGAAGGCCTCGGGTGACAAAGCTGCAAAGGAGTCCTGATTTTGGAATTCCTAGAGTCTTTGCACGAGGCAACACACTTATATTTTATGTCACATATAATAAATCATTCTTTTTTCTTCTTCTTCATTATTACCTCCCTTGACGCTTCTTTCGGCCATTTGGATTGCTAAATGGTACATCCGCTAAACATGAAACCATCGTCTGTCCAGGGGAAACTACTCTCTGGTGTAACCACCACACCGTTCACCCTACAAAGCACATCTTCTCAGAGTAGCATGTAACATGATTGGCCTTGAAACCACTAGCTTTTCTGGGTGTAGTAAAATCACCATCTTTAATACATGAGCGTGCATTTACAAGACGTCTTCATTTTTTTTTTTTTTGAGGTCTTGAAATCTTTGATGGGGCCAAAAACGTGCGTGTTGATTGCATGTCCCACTTAACGTGTATCGCTCAAAATAACGCTGTCCACGAGGTGGAAGGAGCTCTGTGTTAAATATTAAAAGACAAGCACACAAGGAAATCTCCTGCATTAAGTCGGTTGGTTTCAAAAGAACGCATAACCTCTCCAATTTCAAAATGAGGTTAGGCTGAAGAACACTTGAAGGGCGATATTTGTCTCTTGGAGAAAGAAACTGAACACCTGGGAGGTTCTCAGCTGTCAAGTTCTCCTCAACTCTCTCTTGATGGTTCCTGTTTGACTTGAAAGTCAATTTCTCCCTTCTGCAATCTGAAGACTTCTCGGTTATAAATCTCCATCACTCACCTTGCACGAATACTCGTCAAATTAAACAATGATTAAAAAAAAAACCCCAACCAGAATGGTTTGGGGTGGTTTATCTTCAAACCAAACATTCATGCAATGGTTCAAGTGAGACATCGCACCTGACATTTTTCAGAAGAATATTCTATAATTAAGCCATTGAAAACCACCCCAGGATTTCCCCGGTAAATAAATATATATCCTTCCCACCGAACAATATCCTTGCTGTCAACCTCCTTCAATATTGGATGAAGCTACATGACTCCTACTGTTTTCAAAAGGCATTTTCTTTTATTATGTATCCTAAGACACCTTAACTAAAAATCTGAATCTGAATATTTCAATAAGATTTGTTTTATTATTCAGTAGATTCATGGAAATTTTACCAGGATGACAGCAAATATTCCACACCGTTCTGTCTCCGCTAATGCAGGTAACACAGCTTCAGCTGGCAATATTACCAGGATTAGCATAGCGTGATGAAATATTTAAAGGAATTTTCTTTTCGTAAAAACCTAATAAATCAAATGACTGCCAAATGTCATTAAAGTGATGGTCTTTTGACTTGAATATGCTTTTCATATTCAAATTTCGAAAAGAGACGAAGGCATGGAAAGGTTACTCAGTTTCAACTAATAACCTCAAGCACCCTACGTTCACATGCATAAAAAATGAAATTGCTTCCATTGTCTAATTTTGCTTTAGAAATGGCCTCTTTTCGCCTCCCGTCGCATGTATATATAAGAAGCATTTTTAAGTGAAATTCAGAGCAATTCCCGGCCGAATGCTTAACTCGCCTGTCAAAAGCTGCTCGGGTTTACAAATGCCATCCAAACGTAAACAAATATATGTAGTAACCGGATGCAACACGTATTCTTAAAGAAAGGAAAAAAGAAGGTTCTTTGCTCACACCATTCTGTCTGCCATCTTGATTTTTTGGGGGTGGTGAATGGCTACCAGTCCCTGACAAACCTCATCCATTATAATTACACTCAACCTTGGCATACATATTTTTTTTGAGAAAAAAATTTGTTTATTTTACTTATTTGTATTCCGCCTTTATTGTTTTTACAAATAACTCCAGGTGAAGAAGCTATCCAACACACGTTCCTCTTCCTATTTTCCCCACAGCAACAACAACAATCTTGTGAGGTGGGCTGAGCTGAGAGTGACTGCCCAAGGTCACCCAGCCGGCTTTCCTGCCTAAGCCGAGAATAGAACTCACGGGCTCCTGGTGATTGGCCCAAAGTTACCTAGCTGGCTTTCATGCTAACTGGGACTAGAACTCACTGTCTCCTCGTGATTGGCCCGAAGTTACTTAGTTGGCTTTCACGCTAACTGGGACTAGAACTCACGGGCTCTTGGTGATTGGCCTGAAGTTACCCAGCCAGCTTTCATGCTAATCTGGGACTGGAACTCACCATCTCCTGGTAATTGGCCCGAAGTTACCTAGTTGGCTTTCATGCTAACTGAGACTAGAACTCACTGTCTCCTGGTGATTGGCCTGAAGTTACCCAGTCGGCTTTCATGCTAAACTGGGACTAGAACTCACAGTCTCCTCGTGATTGGCCCAAAGTTACTTAGTTGGCTTTCACACTAAACTGAGACTAGAACTCACGGGCTCCTGGTGATTGGCCTGAAGTTACCCAGCCAGCTTTCATGCTAAACTGGGACTGGAACTCACCATCTCCTGGTTTCTAGCGGTGCCTTAAACAAACTGACTCTCTACATATGATTATTATGTCTGTATTTCATAATTTCCCTATCTACCACGTTAAAGAACACAACCGAAGAGTAACTTGGAATAGTCTCTGAGCACAAGCAAAGGCTGGCTGGACCACAAGCACATTTGGCGCCCAAAATCCAGACATTGACCTCTGATCTAAAGAACTCCAGTTCTTCCTTTGCCTGGCACAATATTACCTTGATTTGAGCTGATTGGGTCAACTCTACTACTAAGACGTTGCAAAGAGTCGCTTTGTGGCGAGATGGGTGGCAAATAAATATAATAAAGAATAATAATACATGATAAGTAATCTTGACGTCCACGGCAAGCCAGGTATTTGTTAAAAGGATTAAAAAAAGGGCCTTTGAATAATAAAAATATCTCACGCACCTACCACTTCCTTTCCTTTTAGCGTGCCTATATCTTAACAATACTCTTTTGCTGTGACCAGACACCGATATGCCTATTCTCAAGACAAAGGAAATCATGGAAAGAAGAACATGTGATTTTCCCCACACCCCCCTGTGAAATGATGAAGGGAAGAAAGAAGATCCTGATCATTCAGGCATTCCTTTTTGAAAGAATCATACAAGGAGGGAGCAGAATTTCAACATTTGTAATAATAACGGATTTAATTGTCGAAAAAGACAGATCAAAAACGTCTGGATGGTGGACCTGGCAGTACCTGGAGACAGAAGAGGAGAAGAGAAAGAATTGGAGAAGATAACAAAATACAAAGTCCTGCAAATTGAAATAGAAAAACTGTGGCAAAGGCAAGCAAGGGTAGTACATAGGTGCCTTGGATGCAATCCCAAAACAACTGGAACATCACTTGAACCCCATCGGCACTGGCAAATTCACCATTGGTCAATTGCAAAAGGCAGCTTTACTTGGAACAGCTTACATCCTGCGACGAGACTTCTAACATCACCAAACATCCATATCAGTGGTGGGTTGCTACCGGTTCACACCAGTTCGGGCGAACCGGTAGCGGCGGCAGGAGGCTCCGCCCACCCACCCGGACATCATCAAAAACGCTCTGTACATGCGCAGAAACACTGCACGCGTGCCCAGCGCGCGCGCGCTCCCATTCCCGAACCGGTAGCAAAGGTAAGTGAAACCCACTACTGATCCATATCTGCCTATCTCATGTCCCTGGGAAGAACTCGATAGGTGGACAAAAATGCCAAATCTGGCCTGAACATCTGGCTAACTGTGCGACGAACCAAATAATAGACCATCGTTATTATTGGCTTCCCTTCTTCAGTGATCTTATTCTCCTATCTATAGCCTAAGCCCCAGATGCATCAACAAAAGCTTTTCAGTTCCCCGATCCTCAAATTTTACTTGCTGTACCGTTAAAAAAGGGGATGAAAAAAAATTCCCACATATGTTCCTCTATAGCAGAGATACATCCACCTGGACTTTTGAAGCTGTTTTTTTTTTAAAAAAACCCTGCTGGATGTCAACATTAATTATGAACTTTAAGAACCTCGTTTAAAGAAAATGATGATGACAGTTTTCACTAAAATGGTATTAGTGCTAAAAAGAAAAAAGAGAGAGAGAGAGAGACTATCTATAACGAAGGAGAAAAGATGTAAACGCACCTAGGAGGAAAATGAGGGCACCGCAGAATAAATTGGTTTTACTAAGCCTTGCCCCGCGGGCACATTTGAAGATAACTTGAGAGCTGACAGCAAGTAAAATTTTATTGTGATAATTGAAAGCTATATTGTTCTCAAATAATCAAGTGAAGATGTGGAGAGATGAGAACAAGCATTGTTTACATTTTATTGCGGCGGTGTTTTAGCCTTTCCGAACGCCCGTGCAAATTCTCAACTCCCAACGCCCAGCTCGGGAGCCTGTAACAAGGCTTTTAATCAATGTATTATACATCAAATTGATAATGCTAACTTCTGATTATATTCACACGTATGAAATATTCATAAAGAACTATCCAAAGTTTTACATTTTTCTGATTTCTCCCCCTCCCCAACCTCCTTCTTCCATTAATTATCATGCCTAGAAGCTCTCTCTCTCTCTCTTTTTTTTAAAGCGAAAACACCAGTCGTCAGCTTGAATCAACCTGACAAGCTAGCAAGAGCCAATTACATTGGCACTTGCTGGCGCTTTGATGTAGTGGAAACGCAGAGAGATAGGGGGCAAATTGTGTAGCACATTATGTTAATGACATGATTTAATCCAGCCACTAAACTTTATGTAGCCTGCTAGAGAAAAGATGCTAACACTAATTACGCCACTTTGGAAAAGAAAAAGAAGGGGACAAGCGTTTCGTTACTGACGAAGTGGAGCTCATAAATGTTGTAAACGAAATGAAATAATCTACGATTAATTATACATAACGGACAAAAAAAAGAGATAGTGAGAGAGGCAGAGAGAGGGGTGGGTAGGAAGAAAGAGCGATTATAAAGCTAAATTCTGGAGGAAAACACGTTAAGGTTCTTTTTATGATCAGCCGATCTAAGAAATAATGCCGACGATCTAATTTGTAACTTGTTTAAAAAAAAAAAGGAAAGGCATAATTGTCAATGGCTCAAACAACGGGGTGTGTTATTTTGAGATTCATGAGATAATTAGGAGAATCTTTCAATATTTTTAGGGTTTATTAATACATATTTTTTTCAGCACTCTGGATAACTAGGATTTAAGAGCATCCGTTAGATTGGGGCAAATTATTACCGGATTAAGTGGATACTGAAATCAAAGCTGAGCTTAGCAGAAGCCGGCGAAATGTAAAATCTGAAATTTTCCAAAGTTTGGTAGCAATTCCTTAGAAAGAAAACCCAGGCATTCTGCTTGCAAGAATTCTATATTTCTCCCCAGACAGAGGAAGGTGAAGAGGACAGATAATTCGGTCTTGTATTCTAATCGTGAAAGGTTTTTATCAGTGCTCCTCAATTACAATCTACGTTAAAGCAACGGAATATAGTTACCGTATTTTTCGGAGTATAAGACGCACTTTTTCCCCCCTTAAAAGAGGGTGAAAATTTGGTTATACACCAAATGTAGAACACCCACCGAAAATGGGGCGCGCGGAGGCGGCAATTGGCTATGGCATTCCTTGCAGCTTGAAACAGCTGATCGTCGGGAGGCTGATCCAACCGACAATTAGCTGCTTGTGCTAATCAGGCTGTGCTGAAGGTGAAACGGGCTGTTTTCTGTTTGCTGCAAGGAGGCAAATTGCTGGGAGGCAGAGGCAGATTTTTTTTTCTTGTTTTCCTCCCCCAAAAAGGTAGGTGCGTCTTACAGTCCGGAGCATCTTATACTCCGAAAAATACGGTAAATATTTCGAGATCGTTCCTTTACGTAAGACTCCTTGTTAGTTCTCGCTTTCCCAGGATTTTTTAAGAGATCTGGAAAGCTGGCATCAACTGAGCGTTAAAACAACAAAAACTTTGACTTCTTTCATTCATTACGTTTGGGTCACCTTTGTAGCTCATCTTCGGACATGACACATTTTTGTTTCCATTAAGGAATTGCTCCAAATGGACACCAATTGTTGGGAAGATGGGAAAGCAAATTATTCCTTTCCTTGGGAAAAAGATTGAAGGCACTGCTTGTGCTTGGTCCTCAAGCGCGAAATAGCAGAACCAGAAGATTATCCAACTTCGTGGTTGCTTGAATCAGTTTCGTGGACCTTTGATCGTAGATGTACTGATGGGATTTATCCGATTGTTTTAGTAGCCTTATATTTGCAGAATTCTTCCTGTCCAGATTGCATTGGGCTTCTCCCCGTGTGCCTTTAAGAGGGCTATAGGGCTATGTCCTGAATTAGATCTACCATATTTTTCGGAGTATAAGACGCACCTTTTTACTCCCAAAAAGAGGGTGAAAACTTGGGTGCATCTTATACACCGAATGTAGCCCCACCCAGCCACCCCCACCCTTTGGCCTCTGCCTCCCAGCAATTTACCTCCTTGCAGCAAACAGTGCAGAGCCTGAGTAGCACAAGGAACTGATTATCAGCCTCCCGACCATCAGCTGAGAGGCTGCAGGCAGGCTCACTGCTAAAATGAAAGTGAAACTAGAACTGCAAGGAGGCAAATTGCTGGGAGGCAGAGGCAGATTTTTATTTTCTTGTGCTAATGACTGCTGAATCTGGATGCAAGGAGGTGAGTCAATAACTAGAAATGTATATAGTATGTTAAAAGTATTAGACTTATTTTTTAAAGACTGCTTTATTCTTGTTCTAGACAACTTAACAAAATGAAGAAGCTTTTTAAAATAAATGCTTGATCTGAAGAGGCCCAGTGCTATTGTATCTTCTTTTAAATAGCAGAAAGCCACATCAGTTTTAACAGCATCTGTACAAGTAATAATCTGAAATGTAACAGTGTCTTGTTTTAGTATTAAAATAAGGCAGCTGAGTTAAACCCTGACTTAGTCATGTTTGGAGTAGATCTATTTAAATAATTGGGAGGAGTTAGTGTGACTACATTTAAGAAAACTTTCTGGCATTAATATACTGCCATAATGTACATTTCTCCAATTCTTTGCTATTTCTATGGGTCAGGCACACATGCACAGAAATACACAGCAAACAGTGTATATCATCTGTACTGTTTGCTGTTTGCTGAGAGGCAGAGGCAGATTTTTTTTTCTTGTTTTCCTCCCCCAAAACTAAGGTGCGTCTTATACTCCGGTGTGTCTTATACTCCGAAAAATATGGTATGTTGCTCGACCTTGGCTGGCTGGAGAATTCTGGGAGTTGAAGTCCACAGCCCTTAAGAGTTGCCAAGGTTTTAGAAAGCCTGCATTTGATGTCCTGCATGGACTGATTTCAGCTGACGGAAAACATGTGCCAGTCTAAATTGTGATTTTTGATATGAAATGACGACAAAACATCCATAAAGCGAGGATGGTTGGGAAAGCTTTAGAAGGCTTTTTTAATTTCAACGTTTTAGACGCTGACGTTGTCTGTAGATGGTTTTTATGGAGAAAGTATACCACCTTGGGATTATGTCTTATGTTTTTAGAGGTCTTAGCCGTAAGTAAATATTTCTTGGCGCTGAGCTAATACCTACAACCTGAACATTAGAATAAAAAGCACTGTTGCATTGGACTTATTAAGACAGAAGCCTTTCCTTGCCTCGTTGTACAGTTCTCTTAATTCAGCTTCTCGCTCCGTTGAGCCTGAGTTAAGAATACTTAAATCTGATTGATTTCAAACGGAGCTCCGGAGCCCGTTTTTCATATTGACACACTAAAATCAATGGGATTTAGAAGTGGTTAACTTGGGCTGGATTATTCTCACTAATCTGAGGCAAGTCCCATGAGTTAAGCGGATTTTACCCTCCTGTAAGGCAGTCTTTCTTCCACCAGTTGCTTAAATACCCAGGTATTTTTTTCTTCCTAACCGTATCTTATCCTCCTTGGTTGCAAAAAAGAGAGAAAGCATTAATTTAACAACTCTGTGTACACCGGTTTGCCCTGACAAGTCAAATGAAGACAGTCCCTGACTTACAACAGTTCATTCAGCGACCACTCGAAGTTACAACGGCATTGAAAAAAAAGTGACTTAGGACCCCTTTCCACACTTAACGAAGGTTGCAGCATCTCCATGGTCACGTGATCCAAATTCAGACGCCGCTTGGCAACTGATGCAACTGATGAAGTCCACAAGTCTTAAACTTGCCAAGGTTGGACATTAAATGCGTTAATAAAATACATTTGCTAAGCTCCGTAATACATGCAATCCCCCAACCAATAAAGCAGGGGTGAAATTCAGCAGGTTCTGAAGAACCGGTAGCGGAAATTTTGAGTAGTTCGGAGAACCGGCAAATACCACCTCTGGCTGGCCCCAGAGTGGGGAGGGAATGGGGATTTTGGAATATCCTTCCCCCAGGAGTGGGGAGGGAATGGGGATTTTGCTGTATCCTTCCCCCAGGAGTGGGGAGGGAATGGGGATTTTGCAATATCCTTCCCCCAGGAGTGGGGAGGGAATGGGGATTTTGCAGTATCCTTCCCCTGGAGTGGGGAGGGAATGGAGATTTTGCAGTATCCTTCCCCTGCCACGCCCACCAAGCCACGCCCACCGTGGGGCGGGGGTAGGGAAAAATTTTGAATTTCACCCCTGCAATAAAGGAATTAGATAATGGCTTAACAGATTGTGTCTCACAACACACAAAATCAAAGGCTAGGTCCCTGCAACACTCTGAACCACACTGCCCAATCTCTTTTAGTGTCTAGACCACTGATGTCCAACCTTGGCAAGTTTAAGACTTGTGGACTTCAACTCCCAGAATTCCCCAGCCAGCATGGAGTTGAAGTCCACAAGTCTTAAAGCTGCCAAGATTGGACACCCCTGGTCTAGACCAGGGGTATCAAACTCAATTTCATTGAGGGCCGCATCAGGGTTGTGTTTGACCTCGGGGGGCCGGGTGGACGTGGCCAGGGTGGGCGTGGCCAACTCGATGTCACTCATCGAGGCTCAGTTTTCGGCTATGACGGCCTCCTGCAACCCTCTGCCAGTGAAAATGGAGCTCGGGGAGGCTGCGCACAGCCCTCCCGGGCTCTGTTTTGGGCCACAACGGCCTCCTGCAACCCTCTGTCGTGCAGCCTCCCCGAGCTCCATTTTCACTGGCAGAGAGTTGCAGGAGGCCGTCACAGCCAAAAACAGAGCCAGGGAGGGCTGCGTGCAGCCCCCTGAGCTCCCTTTTGGCTGGCAGAGGCACCGCGGGCCAGTCCTTCACTGTTTTCAGGGCGGGCCCACTGGCCAGATCTAAGCACTCCAAGGACTGGATCCGGCCCCCGGGCCTTGAGTTTGACACCCCTGGTCTAGACTGATGGTTTATGTGATCTCGGATCGAAGTCTCCAAACATCAACCTCAGAAATCCTCAACAACGAAGTTCTGGTTTCAAAGAAGGATTCAGAAAACGAATGCAAGTCAACAGAGACTTCTCCAACCAAAACCACATTAGGAAAGACACGGGTCTAAGGATGCTTTGAGAACTTTTGAGAAGAAGGACTTTTTTCCCCCTCGGTTGGTTCTGACTAACCTGATTAAGAGTTGAGGATGCTGAACTTGGAACCACACAGTCATCACTATCTGTGACCGATTCGGCGGCGGCCTGTTGGTCTTCTTGTTCTGTAGCAAAAAAGGAAAAGGTTACCCAAGATAAGCAGAGCTGAGATTATAAAAGAAAAGTACGAACAACAGAAAAGGAAAGCGAAAGATGTTACGGTTCCAAGCATCAATGGACCATGGCTTTTCCAGGCAGACAAAACATGTCCTTGGTCCATCCAAAGGGTGTTAAATTGTCTCGGAGTCGCCTGGCTGCTTCTTGATCTACGTTTGATTTTTGGAGATGCTTTGATCTACTAGGGCCGTGATGGCGAACCTACGGCATGTGTGCCACAGGTGGCACGCAGAGCCCTCTCTGCGGGCACGCGAGCCATCGCCCCAGCTGATCTCCACCGTGCATGCGCGTGCGCCTCCCGCTGGCCAGCTGGTTTTCGGGTCTCTGCTGCACATGCACGGGGGGTGGGACGAATGCGGGAGACTCACGCGCACACGGGGGGCGTGCACGGGGTCCCCGCACGTGCATGCGTGGGGGGAGCGCAGGGGGGTCACGTGCACATGCATGGGGGAGCACGGGGGGGTCACACATGCATACACAGGGGGTGGGGGAGCATGGGGGATCGCATACGCATGTGCGGGCCGCATGCGGGGGGTCGCGTGTACATTTGCGGGGGGTGCATGCGGGGGGGTCGCACCATATTGCATTATGGGTGCGTGCGTGTGCGCGCGCTTTCGGCACGCAACAACAAAAAGTACTAGGGGGGAGACATGATAGCAGTCCTCCAATATCTGAGGGGCTGAGACAGAGAATGGAGGGTCGACCTGTTCTCCAAAGCAGCTGAGGGCAAGACAAGAAGTAACAGATGGAAGCTTATCAAACAGAGATCCAACCTAGAATTGAGGAGAAATTTCCTGACAGTGAGAATCAGTGGAACGGGTTGCCTCTGGAAGTTGTGGGTGTTCCGTCACTTGGAAGTTTTCATGAAGAAACTGGGTAGCCATTGGTCTGGGATGTTATAAGGTCTCCTGCTCAATCTGAGGGATTGGCCCAGAAGACCTCCATGGTCCCTTCCAACTCCGTTATTCGGTATGCTCAAGATCACCACTTCACTCCCAATAAAATAAATAAATAAACAAACCCAAACCACCCATTGTTAGAATATTCATGACTGGGAGAGCCATGTTAACAAGGTTAGCCAATGAATAGGCATAGCAACTAAGTCAGCCAATGGGAGCTAACCACATCTGAGTCTGTGCAGAGAATCGAAACTGAAAACTTAAGCTTAAGGCTGGGCGTGGCTCAGTGTTCCACTCTGCTCTCTCTCCTCTCTGTGCTGCTCTGCTGAAATGAAGCTGACTCCTGCTTCGTGTTTACTTGAAGAAATAATCTACTTGTGGTATTGTATGTATATATTACTATGTTTATAAAGAAGTTATTGAATCCAGCTGAATCAGTCATCTGTGTGTGCTTCTGGTTTTGATTTTTATGCAACAAACTCTGATACCCATCCTCTTCTTTTAAGATTCAGTACGGACCACCAACTTACGTGGACTGTTCTAGGGGCATCCAGAGAGTATTCAGAAACCGTGGGACCTTCCACAAGCTGGATGGAGCGGCCCACCGGTTCCCACGGTGAGATCGGCTTGTAATCTTCGATGGCTGCCTTTCCCATGGTGACTTTGGCAGGGACTTGGACGAAAGGATTCTTCTCTGGCTTGTCAGAAGCTTGTTTTCACATACATGCCCCGTCTGCTGGGAATTGGTTGTATTGTAGCTTTGGGTCTGATTTGCAGTCGTAATAATGATGGATGGCTTCACTGCCAGAGGAATTAATGACGGGTTGACACTCCAAGGAGAGGCAATTAGAACTACGTAAATAGCTTAATGGATAGTCATCCGAACGAACGTTTTGCTATTCCGTATCTTCTCCTCGAGGAACACTGGGGTAATTTATGGCTCAAAACCAGCCCGCCAAAGCGGTGAAAATGGTTGGCAACGGTGGGTTTTCTTCCCTTTCACAGCAGTTGCATTATAAAAAATGACTCCCCGAAGAGTCGTCATTTCTCTCGCATTTGAAAGAAGGAAAAAGAGCTTTTGGGGTAGATGTTAGCAAGACAGCCATTTCTGGTGAGGTGGAGAATACGGGCGAATGGGGCTCATTCATTGAAGTATAACTTATTGGATTTCTTTTGAGCTTGATATCTTGACAAGTGGCAGAAGAAAATATGAAATGACTTTGTCAAAGCAATGGCGGGGGCTATACCTGTGATGGCCAATTCACATTCTGGGTCTAAAGAGAGTGTATGTGCTGTGGCCTATCGGCCACCGGCCCCTCCAACAGCTGAATCAGAGAAGGAGGAGCAGGCATGGGAGTGAGGGTCAGCATCAAGGCAACCTGAGAGCTCCGAGGGGGAAGAGGGAGTGGAGCTGTCAGAGAGAGAGACAGAGGCGGAGCCTGGGCTGTCCGTCAGCCCTCAGATGGAGAGTCAACAGCACCCAGGTCTGGAGGTGGCTGATGAGGAAGAGGAGGAACAGCTGGGTCCAGTGCCTGACATGCGGCTGCACAGAAGGCAGAGGAGAGGAGAGCAGTGGAAATCCATGGGCCGATCCTTGGGAAGGAAGAGCGACTGCTGCTAGCGAAGCCCAACCCTAGCTCTGGGGATAAAAGGCAGGGGGAGGAGATGAATAGATGTGGCAGACAATTCATCTCCCTGCCGGATGGACTTGTTAGCCTGCGGTGGGAGATAAACTTTTTGCCAGGACTGCTGGCACTCCTAATTAAGGAATCTTTGAGTTAACTTCAGAGGATTTGTCATGTTTAGGGAGCTGGGTCAGAACAGTATGGTTATTTAAAATAGTCCCAAAGGTGCTTTTTCATGAGGCAATTGGACTTTCTTTGTTCTTCCTTGAAGACATTTTGCTTCTCATCCAAGGAGCTTCTTCAGTTCTTCAGTTCAGTTGCCTCTTGAAAAAGCACCTGGGGATCACAACCATGACTTAGATGACTGAGAATCTTCATAGACAGTTATCTAAGATACTTATACAGGTAGTCCTCGACTTACAACAGTTTGTTTAGTGACCGTTTGAAGTTACAGTGGCACTGAAAAAAGTGCCTTATGACTGTTTTTCACACTTACAACCGTTGCAGCATCTCCATGGTCACGTGGTCAAAATTCAGATGCTTGGCAACTGACTCACATTTATGATGGTTGCAGTATCCCGGGGATCACGTGATTCACCTTTTGCGACCTTCTGACAAGCAAAGTCAACGGGGAAGCCAAATTCACTTGACAACTAACTTAACAACCGCAGTGATTCACTTAACGGCTGTGGCAAGGAAGGTCATAAAATGGGGCCAAAGTCACTGTCACGCTTCGCAACAGAAATTTTGGGCTCAATTATGGTCGTAAATCGAGGATCTACCTGTACACAGTGTAGGACCAAACCAGTGGTGGGATTCAAATTTTTTTACTACCGGTTCTGTGGGCGTCGCTTGGTGGGCGTGGCAGGGGAAGGATACTGCAAAATCCCCATTTCCTCCCCACTCCAGGGGAAGGATACTGCAAAATCCCCATTCCCTCCCCACTCCTGGGGGAAGTCCCCACTCCGGGGGAAGGATATTGCAAAATCTCCATTCCCTCCCCACTCCAGGGGAAGGATATTGCAAAATCTCCATTCCCACCCCACTCTGGGGCTAGCCAGAGGTGGTATTTGCCGGTTCTCAGAACTACTCAAAATTTCCACTACCGGTTCTCCAGAACCTGTCAGAACCTGCTGGATTTCACCCCTGGGCCAAACCAATGCACCAAGGTAAAGATAAAAAGATAAAGATAAAAAAAGGGGGGAATTTCAGGTAGAAACGAAAACAATCCACAGGTGCGGAATTGTTCTGCTAGATCTCTACCTTCTGTGTCCACTTCCTCGATTTCGGTTTCATCTTCTGAAGTCCCTGAACTCTCGTCAGCAAGCTGACCTTCAGAGAGCTGAGAGAGGTCCTCGGGTTCTTGCTGAATCTGGGTTGCAGGTTTGCTCGGTCTGCTGTCAGCATCTGTTTCTCGTAGAGCCTTTCTCGTAGGATCACAAGAATGAATACAGATATATATATATATATAAATTCATCGATGGAACCGAGATTTTGACAAATTAGAATTTAGAGCCGGTTTTACGAACAAAAAAGGATCGGTGTTAATCGGCAGTGGAAAAATGCTGCTTTATGGGGCTGTATTTTCAGGGTGCTCAACCTGACAAATAAGATGTTCGTACCTTCTATAAAATGAATTTGAAATCAAGGCAGGGGGAATTACATTCTTTAAAGGTATCCATTTAAAATCAACTGCCTTGATTTGAAATTCATTTTACAGAAGTTACGAACGTCTTATTTGTCCATTGGAGCATCCTGAAAATACAGCCCCATAAAGTAATATTTTCCACATTGCAGTAGCTAGAAAAAGCATCAGAGTTTCTAATCCTGTGCTTTTGTTATTAGGGATCATTTGCTGAATATACAGTACCATGTTCAATAAACCTACATAGGCAAATCTATCTTAGACCTCTGCTCTTCATTCGATCATGTATGACAGAGGTGGGGAACTATGGCCTTTTTATGTCTTGTGGACTTCAACTCCCAGAATTCCTGAGCGTTGAAGTTCACAAGTCATAAAAGGGTCATCATTCCCCACCCCAATATATGAGATAACATGTCTTGTAGCGCTTTATAAAACCATTTCCTCAAACGTTCAATTTGTAATGTGTAATTACGCCTTTTCCTGTTGAATTTTTAACCATGCTGGAACTATTGGTTAAATAGTTTTTTGGGGAGAGTGATTTAGTAAATAAATAGGAACGGTCAAATCTCTTTAACTTTTTGGGGAGTCAATCTTCTAGCAAAATGAACGAAATCATTTCACACACACCCAATACACCCATTGCCTTATTTTGGTCAATTTGCTGAGATTTACCCAAAACGCTTAGAAAAGTATTCCCCAAACCTTGGCAATTTTAAGATAGGTGGACTTCAACTCCCAGAATTCCCCCAACCAGCCATATGTTGAAGTCCACCTATCTTAGAATTACCAAGGTTGGGAAACACTGATTTAGAATCTCAGAGTCACCGCGATATCGATGGAATTAAGATTCAGAAAAAACTGGGGAAGAAGTCATTTTTCCAAATGATAGTTCTTCCTCTAGCTGAGTTGAACTCCTAATGTGTTTCCCCGAAAATAAGACCCTGTCTTATATTTTTTCTGAACCCTGAAATAAGCGCTTGGCCTCATTGCCATGCACTCAAAAGCCCGATTGGGCTTATTATCAGGGGATGTCTTATTTTGGGGGGAACAGTGTGTGTGTGTGTGTGTGTGTGTGTGCTTCTTTAAAACACATCAAAATGTTTTCTCTTGCTTTTTTCCCAGATTTTTTTTTTTTTTTTTAGATTTTCTTGTCTGATTCACAGTATTACTGACAGTCTCCCATCCCCCAATAACCAGGTCTGTTCCCATTTAGTTAGCCGGGCTGAAGTCGATCATTTTTAGAATTAAGTAAAGGTTTTAATCTATTGCCACTAGCCCACCGCAGAGAACGAAAACAGCACATGAAGCAAGACACTCAAAATTATTTTTCTATACCCAAAGAAGAAAACGAAGAGTTTCTTACAATCTCATCAGCAACAGACAAGTCTGGCGCTAAGACCAAATCAAAACCATTTTTTTTTTAAAAAAAAAAATCCAGATTACTGAATCAGTCACGGGTACCATCAACCTATGCTTTTGATGCAACACATCTAATGGAAATATAATGTACTTTGTTTCAAGACTTGATTAAATGGAATTGCTTCATACCTGTGGTCGATTTAAAAGTACAGGCTTTTCATCTTTGGCGTTCTGCAAAATCGTTTTACCTTCTTTTTCAGGAATGGGACTCTACGTTAGATTTAAAACACAGGAAAAGTGACTTAGACATTTATAAAATGGCCTGAAAGATTTTGCCAAAGGGTGCTAATTCAAGAAAGCCACCACTCCATCTACTGGGTCCAGGGTAAGGGTGATAATATGATACACCCTGCCCATAATACCTAAACTATATTTCTAAGAGAGAGAAAATGAATTTCCTGTTATTAAAAAAAAACAATAATGTTGCTTGGCAGGGAGTTGGAATGGAATTGAGCTTCTATGGCATGGTTTGTTCCAGAACTTTAACTCCCCCTCTCATCAACTTCTGGTTCCTTAACAACGATAAAAGAAAATAAAAATCCCTACTGAGGTAAAATAAATTGTATGAAGACAATGGCTGCATTGTAAATTTACACAGCCGGGAGAAGCTATCTCAAAACAAAGACTGGCAAAGGAACAGTTCATACTCACTGAATTTGGCAACGGGTCCATATCTACAAAAGAGACTTTCTTGTCCACTGTGGCTGAGCGCTGTCTTGGCTTCGGCTGTGGCCTCTAAAAGTGAAAAGCGAAAACATCTTGCATCAAAGTACAATCGCCAAAATCCAGAAGAACTTGATTTGTCTGACTCGTCATGGGGAATCATCTTACAGCTTAGAAAAGAAACCAACGTTATCTCAAAATTTGGGAACCCTTCCATCAGGGAGATAACGGGGTACTTACCTGTGGTCCCTAAGATGGCCACTCCCGATTTAAGAGAGAAAGTAAGGGATAAGTGAATGAGGGACAAGGAGGTCTTCGTGCAATCTAGAAGACCGTTTCCTAATTAGGTCCTCTCTGTGCATTGCGTGGTCTAGAACAGTGGTTCTCAGCCTGAAGTCCATTGACCTCTGGAGATGCGATGACATCGCGTACCCCATCTCCATTAAATCTCCATCTCCATTAAATCCTTATGATGTACCTTATGATTCTTGATGAATGTATCTTGTCTTTTTATGTACACTGAGAGCATATGCACCAAAGACAAATTCCTTGTGTGTCCAATCACACTTGGCCAATAAAGAATTCTATTCTATTCTATTCTATTCTATTCTATTCTATTCTATTCTATTCTATTCTATTCTATTCTATTCTATTCTATTCTATTCTATTCTATTCTATTATCTTGAGTTACGTCTGGTGTTCCGTGGCCATGATCTGTGGCCACCAAAGGTATTTCAACGGGGTGAAGAAAAGGTAGAGAACCACTGGTCTAGAAGACCCATCGGTCACATTTATATCAACGATGAGGAAAGGCTGAATACCATGACTGATGAGAAAGATGGAGGTAGAGCTGGACCTTCTCCTTGACCCTTCACTGGTTTCTCGTTCTGGATGTAATCTGTGAGGTTTGGAGCTACAATGGAACTGGCCGGCTGAAGATAAGTCAGCTTCCATTTCAGTTCAATGTTCACTGTCCCAGCGGGACAACCTTCAGAATCGGTTAATTCAAAGGTGCCTGAAAAATCAAAGGCAAATGTGAGCACACTGCATTCATCGTCCTAATATTTGGGTTCCAGAAGCTGACAAAACAGATTCCACGATTATGCTCGGAATCAATCAAAAGGAGCCTTTGCTAATTTTGATACTCTGCAATCCAGCAGAATGTAACGCTAATCTTATATGAGATGACTTTCTAGGTTCACCTAGAAAGCAATCATGGGGCTAGTTTTGCTAAGTTTCGACTCAGCAGGTGTTAATACGATAAACGTATGGATTATTGTAATGGGTATTTGCCATTTTTAGTTTTTAAAAAAATCCTGGCATTGTGTTATGTATGAATCCAATCTATAAGTTTATATAATACCTGCTAGCAGATGAAGTAGCATGGTGAATGACCAGTTTCATCAAAATATCACCCAGATTTATTTTAAAAAGAATTTCTGACTAATCTTTCATCTTGGAAAGATTTTTTGCGCCCTAAAACATAAACCATTTAAAAACAGGACAAGCTTATGAGAGGTTCTTGGTGTTGTGTCTGAGCTTGGTTGTTTCCTTGCAGACGTTTCATTAGCCAACTAGGTAACATCATTAGACTAGCACTGATGATGTTACCTATTTTGGGTAATAAAACGTCTGCAAGAAAACAACCAAGCTCAGAGGGCACCAAGGACCCCACTGTCCTCCTCTTCCTCCTCTCTGCAAACCCCAATTCCCTTCTAGCACTGATGATGTTACCTAGTTGGGTAATGAAACGTCTGCGAGAAAACCACCCAGCTCAGAGAGCACCAAGGATCCTTTATTTCAACCCTGAGCTACAAATATTCTCCTTTATTAGGACAAGTTTAAGAACAAACCGCACCACTTATGATCTGGTTGAGCAAAGGGTCAGGATCTTTACCTGAAACGGATTTACCATGGGCCAATGAAATTAAAGGAACGTTTGCTTTTCCGACGTAAACCCCATCTTCTGTTTCCCCGTCATCAAAGACGTAGATATTCAAAAATTCGGATTTCAGATAACGGTCGAGATCCGCATTCATTGGCACTGGGAACCCCACGTGATCATCAAACCGAGGGTGGTTGCTGCTGGGAATGATGGCGGTATCGTGATCGGCAAAGTCGAAGAACTTGTAGACCACGTAAGGACTCGGCTGGAGATTGGTCTTTTGGCCTGGCAAATCGTTACAACTTTTTACGGTAATGTGGAGCTCATTTAAGTTCCTATCAATGGAAGGGCTGCCTTCAAGAGGATTGAGCGCTGGCTATTTTAACAAGAAGGAAGGGAAGGGGGGGGGGGAAGATGAATCAATGTTTTTTTGTTTTTGTTTTTATTTTTAAACTGCAAAGGTGAAAATCTACCAGTAGGCTAAATTAGCATCCAATCACTGACATAGCTTGTAATAATCGTAAAAACCACCCCAGTGCAAAAGGTAAGGACGTGTACCTTAAAAATTCTTAGACAGCCGTAAAGTTTGTAGGGTGATCCCGACTTAATCATATTCTCTGAACCAAACCACGTCACTAATTTGCTTTGTGAACAAAAGAGGGCCAGGAAATTATATACAGGTAGTTCTCGACTGGGAACCTACAACTGAACCCCATATTTACGTTGTTAAGCAAGACAGTTATTAAGTGAGTTTTTTTTAGTTTTTTCATAGTATTTTTCTAGACCACTTCCAGATGGGTTTATACCCTGCTTGAAAAATTATGATCTATGTTTCTTCGTATTTAATCAAAAAAAATCCTGCTACAATTCAGAATCATGTGAATCATTAGTCATGTGGATAAAACTATCAGTAAGAACATCTAGAGCAGGGGTGTCAAACTCAAGGCCTGCGGGCCAGATCCCGCCCACGAGGTGCTTAGATCTGGTCCACGGGGCCGGCCTGGAAACAGCGAAGGACCGGCCCACGGTGCCTCTGCCAGCGAAAACGGAGCTCGGGAGGGCCGCCTCCCGACACGAGTGACATCGAGCTGGCCATGCCCACCCTGGCCACGCCCACCCAGCCCCCAAGGTCAAACACAACTCTGATGCGGCCCTTCATGAAATCGAGTTTGACACCCCTGATCTAGAGTAATTCTTTGTGTTAGCTGGAAGGAGGACCCACACATAAGGATTGCCACCATGGTAGAACAGGACCTGAAAAAAACAACCAATTGTGAAATCGAAACAAAGCAACATGCTTTGGTGATTCCGGCATCAATAGGTACAGGAAGACAAGTGTATCTGAGCCAACCACAATAATACAATTAAAAAAAAAAAACTTGAAACTTGCCTGTTCCTTTAGATTTGCTGCGATATAGCCAAGGGCTTTTGCACGTTCCTTGTATAGCCTCATTGCTTGGTCCATGGGAACTCTTAACCTGACCCAATATTCCACGGTGCCGTAATTCTGGATTTCTCTGCCAACGCCTACAAGTCAAAGTTCACGCACGTTTGCAAGGTCAAAAATGCCAGCCTCAAAGATCATCGACGTTATTTGCAATCATTGCGAAGACAACACGGAATCCAGATTTATTGAGGTTTAACAATTTCAACCGAGCATTTCTCTCTTAAGGACAAGATGATCAGTCGCTAAACACCGGGATGGGATTTGGTTTTCGTGAGATCTCAGTGTCATAATGGGAATAATTGCATGCCAGAGTTAAGATAAGCTGCTCTGCTATCTAGGCCAGGGCAGGGGTCTCCAAATTTGGCCACTTTTAAGACTTGTGAACTTCAATTCCCAGAATTCCCTAGCCATTTTGATGCTTCAGTATTGCCACACTGGAGCTGAGGGGGAAATAGAGACAGCTGGGGTTTTGTAGCCAAAACAAAATACTTTCTCCTGGGAACCAAGGACATTCTCACACCTGGTCAGAGAGAAGAGGAGCGAGTTACCAGGCAACCGGACAGCACCTTGATTGGACCATGTGACTGATTGTTTGGGGAAGGGGAAAAACATTTACTTTTAATTAGGTGAAAAGCGCGGGAAACTTCAGAGTTGGTTTTCACCAGAACTGTGCCAATATGATATATCCAATAAAACTATTCTTTGAGGAATCTACCTGCCTCGGAGTTTTGTTTGCTATGGGTGTATTACTTGGAACCCTGACAGGGTGTTGAAGTCCACAACTCTTAAAGTTGCCAATTTGGAGAGCCCTGGCCTAGGCTATGGACAATCTTAATGTTAATAAATGTAATTCACTTCTCAATGCCTCCTACACATTACACAAAAGCAGTCAGACCCATAAACATGACCAACGTTTGACTTTGTCATTAGCTTTCTAGCCATTTAATAGAATGAATAATTATTGATGAATTCAAATTCATGCTTTCTGTTAGAGGGTATTTTAATGCTTTGTAATAACGTTATTTCAATCTAAAAGAATCATGGGCCTTAAGTAGGCCATAATTATGCAGACTACAATGGCAATTTCATATTGCCATGGCGTTATTGAAATAAAACCTGGCTTGTACATGAAATAATCCAATATAAATATGGAGGCATTCATAATTAACAAATAACTATTACCTTTTTACTCCAACTTCTTCTAGTTTGTTGTGCGCTAACCTTCCTCAACCAATCTTAATGATAACAGCACGGAATTGATTCAGCTACCTAATATGTGTCAACAATAACACCATTTTTCCCTAGTTATATCAAAAGAAGTGCTGTTTTTTTTTTCATGTGAACACAAGCTGGTAAACACACATTTATAAACGCATGATCAGTTAAGTGACACTAATTCATGGATTAGCTTCGCTGAAATCCGCATAACTTAATCATGAGTACAAGTGCACAGGACTGCAATATTGTGTCTTCCTCTTCTAATTTAAGAAATCAGTCATTCGCCAAAAATCACCAGATGGATTTAGCCTGCCTCGACTTAATGTTTCCTAACTGTGTTGGACAGAAAACCCCAAAAATTACAGTTAAGTAGCATAATTTTTTTTTAATTAAGCCAATGCATTTGGAGTGCGATAGTTGGAACACAGTGATCTAGGTAATCATAGAGGCTGGGTTGCTAAAGATACAATATTCGTTTTTAAACATAGTTACCAAAGCAATCCAAAATGCAACTTCAACGCCAACACGCGACACCTACCAATCAAGATGGCGGAACCGCAGACTCTGCCGTTTTTTTCCAGAATTTCATGGAACCTTAGCTGGCAGGCAGCCGCCGTTTCGAAGTCTATGCCGTGAGCGAGATGGATTTCGAGAGCGGTGGCGCTTTTCTGCAAATACTGCAAAAAGCCGTCATCCACCCGCACAAGATACTGAGAAGTGAAATTATAGGCTGGGCTGAGCCCTTGAACGACCGGCGTGGTCTGTAGTTCGAAATCGTAAAAGGCATAAGTACAGAAGGTGGCGGGCTCTTGGTCCCCAAAAGATCTGGTCGCTTCTGGGGAAAACACAACCCGGCTGATGTGGATCTCAAAGAGGTTCTCTCCTCTTTCCAAATGAGTCGTTTCATCAAAGTCATCCACAGGTTCATCGGCTATCATTTCTGGTCGAAATTTGTACTGTTTGGTCCCATAAGCGATATCCTTCAGTTGGGCTGTTTAAAGTGAAGAATAGGAGGCAGACGTGAATTAATTGGGGCTGGGAGTTACATTTTTCCTTGCTGCTTCCTCAGAAATTGACAATTCTAAGCTTATATCCATAACACACAGGGGTGCATTACATGTACATTAAAAAAAAAAACCTAGAAATTTTATTCTACAAGTAGAAATGAGAGTGTTCTGAATCCTAACTAAGGAGAAACTTCCCGACAGTGAGAACAATTAACCAGTGGAACTACTTGCCTCCAGAAGTTGTGGAGGCTTTTAAGAAGAAACTGGACAACCATTTATCTAAAATGGTATAGGGTCTCCTGCTTGGGCAGGGGGTTGGACTAGAAGATCTCCAAAGTCCCTTCCAACTCTCTTTTTCCGTATTCTTAAATACTTTATTCTAGGTAGTCCTCAACTTACGACCACAATTGAGCCCAAAATTTCCACTGCTAAGTGAGGCAGTTCTTAAACGAATTGGGCCTCATTTTACAACCATTTTTGCCATTGTTGTCAAGCCAACCATTGCAGTTGCTGAGTGAATCGTGGAGTTGTTAAGCAGATCTGGCTTCCCCCATTGACCTTGCTTGAAAAATGATCATGTCACTTTTTTTCAGTGCCGTTCGAATGGTCACTAAATGAATGGTTGTAAGTCAAGGACTACCTGAATTTCTTTCCACAAATCTCGGTTTACACCAAGGGCACTCTCAGGTTTTTTTCAGCGAAACACAATCGAATGTGTGGTCAAGAGTGAATTCTGACAGCCGATCTCATCTCATCTATTTTTTTCCCCTCCTACAGTAATTTTCTGCTGTAAAATCAGAATTCTGGCCAATATACCTTCTAGTTTTCTAATACGGGCAGCTCTAACGTCAAGAAGGTGGACGTAGTGTTCCAGCTTTAACTCGTAATCTTGTTGCGAAGCTTCCATTTTTTGTGTCACGGATTCAACTTCGGCCTGATGATGCAAGGAAAAACAGAAGGTTAGGCCTACAATCCATGCTCTGCGCCAAGCAGAGTTTGCCCACGAATGTCCTTTTCCCCAATACGATACTATCATTTTTTCAAATTGCTGGGATTTATTTATTTAGTGATAGCAATAGCACTTAGACTTATATACCGCTTCACAGTGCTTTACAGCCCTCTCTAAGCGGTTTACAGAGTCAGCATATTGCCCCCAACAATCTGGGTCCTCATTTTACCCACCTCGGAAGGATGGAAGGCTGAGTCAACCTTGAGCCTGGTGGGATTTGAACTGCCGAACTGCAGTCAGCCGGCAGTCAGCAGAAGTAGCCTGCAGTACTGCACTCTAACCACTGCGCCACCGTGGCTCAAAAATCGTAGATAGATTTGACCGTGATCAAATTTAGAAACTGCCCATCTTCCTCACAGAGGGACCCTGAGTGACGTATGAATAAAATTACTGGCTGAGGGACTTTTAAGCCAAATTTGTGGTCTTCCCAAGCCTATTCTATTCTGGAATAAAAAAATGTCTAATTGTGAGCAATGATCAATCCCCGATCCTGCACTGGGAAAAACATACTTTTCTATGTGTCTCCTTTATGAATCAAAATAATGTGAGATCAGCAAAATCTCATAAGAGGCCATATAGAAAAGTCAAATATCACGGGCTTTCATTTTTGGGGAGGAGATGAAGTTCCCTGAACTTTGTTATACCACTCAGAAATGAAAAAAAGAAAAGAAAACCCAAGCTCAATGGAATGGAATTGGGAGAAAACTGTCTCTCCGTTATGTCACAAATTATCTTGTATTTATTCAGGAGGATGGAGACGAGAAGGGTAGCAAGCCTTCGTCCTTCATTCAATGAACTGGGAAATATGTCATGCAACATTCGATAGACTTGGACAAGATTCGGTCCTGTAAATACGCAGATCACCCTAGCACTGTTGATGTTACCTAGCTGGGTAATGAAACGTCTTCAAGAAAACAAGGAAGCTCAGAGAAGTTGGACACCATATGTAGGTTTTACTTCTTTGGGTTGGTGGCATGATTAGGGAAATTCACTCTTTCTCTTAAGGAAACAGAAGGATACGAAGAATGTTATGACTGATGCCTGAATATATTTCAAATAGAGCCTGGCTTGGGAAAGTTTTGACTTTAATGTTTGTCTGTATTATGCAATCTTAAGATTAAGCCATTTATCCCCAACACCAAACCTGACTTTTAAGATCCTTTATTTGCTGGGCTTCAGTAGACCCAAACATTTCATTTAATTAGGCCGGAGTCTTGGTCAGCAAATCACAGTATTTTTTTTTGCATAAAAACTACTTGCTAAAAAAAACTGGGGAGGAGTGACGCATGCTGGAATTAGACTATTAAATGAAAAGTTTATTTCAAGAGTGAAGTCTAGTAGAGTTCAACTCATTAAGATTTGGTTAGTTACCACATAAAATATTGGATTCATTAATCTTCATCGTGAGATTTAAAAAAAAAAAAAAAAAAACAGCGAGGCAAGCACAATGAGAGAGATACTTCACGTTCAACTGCAGTGAGAAAATTAAGTACCTGATAGTCTTTGTTAATTTTATGCTGCACAATTAACATATTGCGGGTCTTTTCAAGTTCTTGAACAGTTTCTGCATGAACTGCCTGAAGATCACGCAGGGAACGCTCTAAATCCTTCTGGCTGTCATCTTCTACTTTCTCCAAAAAGCCAAGGTCTCCACTTGCTTGCTGTCTATGAACCTAGGTCGTGAAAGTTGACAGCTTCATAATTAGTTTAAAAAAAAAACACCCTTTCATTTTAATTGTAATAAATGGACCTCTCTCTTTTCAGCATTAAAATAAATCTGTGTTGAAAGACCAAGCTTCTGTCTTTCTCAGTGCTCTGCGGGGTAAAAAAAAAAAAAAAAAGGAACTCAGAACTAATTAGCAATCTGCTTTGAGCCAAATCCTATACACATCTTTATTCAGAAATAAGTTTCAAACGAGTTCAAAGGAATCCAAGAGTCATTTCAATGAGAGCTGGTATGGTATCTGTAGATAAAAACTGAGGCTGCAAATTTCTGCATATCTAAGGTAACAGAATTTACCTCCAGTTAGCATTGCAAACTGAATCGCAAATCTCCCAGTCATGGGAATTAATAGTTCTGTCAATTTATAAACTCCGTTCTGTCAATTTTCTATATCTGTGCGTGCATTAACTCAGATGCATGCAAAACATCCTGTCTACGTGGTGTTTACCTACGTCAGACGGAAGATCAATGCATAATCTATGGTGCACTAGACTAGAGAATGGGCAGCCTCTGCCCACTTCCTGAACCTGGGACTTTCTCCAGATGTGCTGGCCGAAAATTCCCGTAATTCTCACGGGCGGGGCTGGCTGCAAATTAAGGAAATTGAGATCGGACACATCTGGAAGATGTCAGGTGGGATGGGGCTATACCAGATTTATTACCCTTTCCAAAGTGTTGCAAATGACTTTGTTGTTGCATCTGATGTTAAACACAGGTCTGAAATAATGAGAAAAAGACACTATGCTTGTAGAATGCTACATTTAAGGTGGGTGCATCCAAGATGATTCAGGCATGTGCCTTCCTTCCTTCCTCTCTCTCTCTCCCCCCTCCCTCCCCCTCCCTCCCCCCCCCCCGCCCCCCCCCCCCCCCCCCCCCCCTGGGGGTGGGGAAGAGAAACCTTGCTGAATTCCATTCC
>QLTV01000380.1:635569-651035 GCA_003457575.1 Thermophis baileyi
ACCCCCCCCATGCTGCCTCGCCCCCACGCATACGTGCATGACCTCCCCCCGCTGCCCCGTTTCCCGACTTCTGGTGGGCCCGGTAGGCCCGTTTTTCGCCCTCCCAAGGCTCCAGAGGCTTCCCTGGAGCCTGGGGAGGGGAAAAATGCCCTCCCCCCTCCCTGCCCCCCGGAGGCCAAAAACGCCCTCCCAGAGCCTCCGCGCGAGCCAAAAATCTGCGCTGGAGTTGTGCTGGGGTGGGGGTGCAAGTGCCCACAGAGAGGGCTCTGCGTGCCACCTGTGGCATGCGTGCCATAGGTTTGCCATCACGGATCTAGGGGGCACCTCTCATCTCTGTTTCTTAGCCGAGGGAGCCAGCATTGTCCGAAGACATTTCCGTGGTCATGTGGCCAGCATGATTATATCCTGAGGCACACGGAACGCTGTTACTTTCCCACCAAAGTGGTACCTATTTATCTACTTGCATTTGCATGCTTTCAAACTGCTAGGTGGACAGGAGCTGGAGCAAGGAACAGGAGCTCACCCGTCATGCGGCACTCGGGTCTCGAACCTGGGCTGCAGCTGACAAGCTCAGCGTCTTTAACCCCTGAGCCCTCGCGTCCCCGTAACCGTCTGTGAGGATTTAATCACTATGATTGTAGTTAAACTGGAAGGAGGCTAAAGCTTGCTTCATACCAAACAAAATAAATGATACTGTATGTACCCTCTGAGATAATTTAGCAGAAGAACCTTTCTACCATACAGAGACATTAAGGAGTTAATCCGATTTCTAACCAGGGTGACATACCTGAATGTCCTCCGAGGTTTAGACCTACATCTCTCACCGGGAGATCTTCCGATGTTTCATCAGCTGCAGCAGACATGGCTGAGGATTAAACGGCAGGGCACTACGAATTTCCTGCTCTGTTTATAAAACAAATGACACAGAGAACAGAGCAAATTACATTCAATTGCTAAAGGAGAATATCTGTAGCTAGGGTTGAAATGAGTCAGTCTTCAGTCTCCACGTTTTTCGGGAAGAACAAAAGGATGGGTGCAGATCTCACCTTGGGAGCCACGATCTTCCAGAGAGTGGGAGCCATGGCAGAAAAGGCTCTTCCCCTGGACCCTGCCAGCAGTTACAACCTTTGTAGCATCCCCATGATCGTGGGATCAAAATTCAGATGCTTGACAACTGACTCACATTTACGACAGGTAGTCCTCGTCTTACCACAGTTCGTTTAGTGACCGTTCAGTTACAAAGGCACTGGAAAAAAGCGACCAATGACCGTTTTTCACACTTACGACCAGTGCAGCGGATATCCCCGTGGTCACATGATCAAAATTCAGACGCTCGGCATCTGACTCGTATTTATGACGGTTGCAGGGTGATCCACCTTTGGCGACCTTCTGACGAGCAGTCAAAGGGGGAAGCCAGATTCACTTAACGACGGGGTTACGAACTTATCGACTGCAGTGATTCAGTGCGGGGGGGAAAAATGTCCTCAAGCTCACTTCACCAAGGTCTCACTTAGCAACAGAAATGTTGGGCTCAATTGTGGTCATAAGTCGAGGACTAGCTGTACACACATAGGTGGATCTTGTCATCTGCGGCATTTTATACACCTACCATCTCAGATGTTGCTCCCTTCCTTTTTAATCATTCCGGATCTTTCAGAAAAATACATAAAGCGTCCCCAGTCAGCCCCAATCAATCAATCAATCAATCAATCAATCAAATATATTCATAGCAAAATCACCTACAGATGATGCAGCCGATCTCTTTCCTCCGGGCCGGCCTGCATCTCCTCCTCCTCCTCCTCCCGCCCGGCTCACAGCAGCCTTCCTCCTCCTCCTCCTCCTCCTCTTCTTCCTCCTCCTCCTCCTCCTCCTCCTCCTCCTCTTCCTCGCTGCGTCGCGTTCCCCCGTTAGCAACCGCCTCCGTTGCTATCCCCGACGTCACTTCCGCCCTAGGGCGCTCCTCCAAAGGGAGACGTTCCCCCCCCCCCGCCACCCCGCTGCGCTGACTTCTGGGAGTTGTATTTCTCCGACGCGGAATCCCTCGCTTTCCCGTCCGCGGGACGCAAACTACGCCCTCCCGCGTTTCCGGGATGGCACGTCCGGCGGAAGCCTCGCGGGGCAGCTCGGGAGTTGTGGTTCCAGAATCCCGAAAGGCTGATAAAGCTGCCCAGGGAAGGCAGAAGCGGGTGTTTCTCCACCTTTCAAGGCGGGAAGCGAGTCGGGTTCTTTCGCACGTGGGAAAAGGCGGTCGAAAGTCGCCGGAGGAGCATGAGGAGGACTCGAGAGGAGGAAAGAGAGAAGGAGGCGAAGGTAAAGCTTAGCCAAAAAGCAGCCCCGACACACAGGTGCGGGCTCTGCAGGTGCGCTGGTCCCCCCCCCCCAAAGCCGAACTGATGCGCTGAGTTGATTCACCCCCAACCCAAGTTTGCAAATTCAGCGTGCAAATCTCGGCTTTGCACAAACTGATCGAGGAGAGAAGCAACCTAGAAATTCCCCGTTAGTGAGAACCATTAACCAGCGGAACGATTTGCCACTAGAAGTTGTGGGTGCTCCAACACCGGAGGTTTTTAAGAAGAGATTGGACAACGGTTTGTCTGAAATAGTACAGGTAGTCCTGGACTTACAACAGTTCATTCTGGCAAGAAAAGTCAATGGAAAAACCAGATTCACTTAAACATGTTACTGAGTTGATAATTACAGTGATTCGCTTAACAACTGTGACAAGAAAGGTCGTAAAATGGGAGCAAAACACACTGAACTGCAACAAATTTTGGGCTCAAAATTGTGGTCGTAAGTCAAGGACCACCTATTTATTTATTTATTTATTTATTTTATAAAATTTATATGCCGCCCAACTCCCGAAGGACTCTGGGCGGCTTACATCATAAAAAATAAAACATATAAAAACAATTTAAAAAAGAAAGGGGAAAAAAAACCCCCAACTATATTTAAAATAAAACATTCACACAACCATGCATGGGCCAATCAGAACAACTATTGGCCCCAGGCCTGCCGGAAAAGCCAGGTCCTATGTCGTCACTGAAAGAAACATTACTTTTTAATAAGAGATACAGTTAGTAAGACGGTTGTTAAGTGAATCTGGCTTCCCAATTGACTAGCAATGTGAAGGGGGAAGCCAGATTCACTTAACAACCGTTACAAAAGGAGATCACGTAACGCTGGGACACTCCTGCTGTCATAAATATGAGTCAGTTGCCGAGTGTTTAAATCTTGTGACCATGGTTATTAGTTATATTAGCTGCCTTGAGTTACGTATAAAATAAATACACGCTGGGTAACAATCAAATATCAAATAAATAACAGCAATGAGAAGAAAAATACCAGCTCCTGAAGGAGTTGAGAGCAGATTCAGTCCTTTCAAATGCTAGGAGAAACACCTCATTCCTTCCCTGATATTTCTGGCTGCATTGCAAATAACAAACTTATATCTAAGTTTCCCCCCTACTTTCTAAAAGAATAGATTGTTTAACAAAGCAGCTCCACAGATAATTATTTGGAAATACATTGGCCTTTAATGTATTTTATTCTTGGGGGGTAGGGGGCAATTTGGGTAAGGTTGCAATTGTTGTGAAGCATTCCAGCAAGAACTGTAACTTTGTCTTTTCATGTCCCATAAACTGCAACAAGAAAGGCAGATTTGATTCTATTATTTCATTGTGTTTGCTAGTTTCATTTGTTTTCTTCAGAATTCAAGATTCACTGGGATAATCTGCTTTTTATAGTAAGAGTTCCTGAGAGTTCCTCATTTAGAGGAAGTAATCAGTTGGATAGTGATTACAAGGTTGATTCATCACACTAACATATAATGTTTGCATGAAGTTGTGTCAATGCAAGACAAGAGTTGGTTCTACAAGCCATAATTGATGGCCTGTAATGTGGAGGGAACTTTGCCAACCTCAAATGGTTCAGGAAACTGTTTCAGCAAATCATACTTTCAAATGAGGTGCTTCATCCGTGTGAATTACGGAGTATACAGGCATTTATGCCCTATTAGATATCATGGAGCACTCAAATATTTGCATGGTCAATGATGACGCTTCTAGAACAGTGTTTCCCAACCTTGTCCAATTGAAGGTGAGGAGACTTCAACTCCCAGAATCCTCAGCAATGGACTATGGAATTCTGGGAGTTGAAGTCCATATACCTGGACATGGCTGAGGTTGAGAAACTCTTTTCTAGAAGTTCAAGGATAGGATTTCAGGTTTTACATCTCTGGAGTAGAACATAGTCTTCCAAGTGGCTTCCTGGTTTTTCTGTGTAGGTGGATAGTCAAGTTTTTTACAAATTTAGACAATATCAGAACTATGCTATATCATGGCTAAGGAACATAATGTGCCTCAGGAATGAGGTTCTCCCTTGCTGGATTGGATGATGACATGATAAAGGCTTTGGAGTACTAGAGTCACAATCTTGGGTGCTCCTTCTGGAGTCACTTTGGCCTTGATTTTCCACATTTCTAGTTCCACCTTCAGGCCCTGGTACTTCTGCAGCTTGCCATACTCCTTCCTGATGTTGCTGTCACTTGTCACTGCTACATCAATCATCACCGTTGTCTTCTGGTCCTTGTCTACTATCACAATGTTTGTTTGATTACCCAGTATCTGCTTGTCTGTCTGGATCTAGAAGTCCAACAGGATCTTAGCCCTCAAATTCTGCTGGAATCTGTGTGGTATGTCCCATCTGGACTCGGGAAGGTATAGCCCAGTGATGGCGAACCTTTTTTTGCTCGGGTGCCAAAAGGGCGCGCGCGTGCACAAAAGGGCGCACACATGTGCCCACACCCATAATGCAATGCCCTCCGCCCCGTGCATGCGTGCACAACCCCTCCCACGCTGCCCCCCCCGCACATGCGCGCAGGGCTCACTGAAGCCTCCGGACTTCCGGTTGGACCGTTGGGCCGTTTTTCACCCTCCCCAGGCTTCAGGAAAGCCTCCAGAGCATGTGGATGGCAAAAAACGGCCCAACGGCTTCCGATTGGGCCGTTTTTTGCCCTCCCCAGGCTTCAGGAAAGCCTCCGGAGCATATGGTTGGTGAAAAACGGACCCAACGGGCCTATCGGAAATTTGGAAACAAACTTCCGGTTGGGCCGTTGGGCTGTTTTTCACCTTCCCCAGGCTTCAGGAAAGTTCATTTCCGAACTTCCGGTAGGCGCAATGGGTCCGTTTTTCGCCATCCACAGGCTCCGGAGGATTTCCTGAAGCCTGGGGAAGGCGAAAACTACCTCCCCCCCGCCCTCCGGAAGGCCGAAAATCAGCTGGCCAGCGCGCTGTACTACATGCGCGCTGGAGCTGACATAGGGCAACGCCTCGCGTGTCCTCAGATATGGCTCCGCGTGCCACCTGTGGCACACGTGCCATAGGTTCGCCATCTCTGGTATAGCCCATACGCTGTGCAGTTGTTCCTGTATACAAGGCCAGCTATATACAGGTAGTTTATGACCACAATTGAGCCCAAAATTTACGATGCTAAGCGAGACAATTTTATTTGAATTTTGTCCCGTGTGACGACCTTTCTTGCCACAGTTGATAAAAGCGAATCACTGCAGCTGTTAAGTTAGTAACACCGTTGTTAAGTGAATCTGGCTTCCCCATTGCTTTTGCTTGTCAGAAGGTTGCAAAAGGGGATCACATGACCCCGGGACCCAGCAATGGTCGTAAGTATGAGTCAGTTGCCAAGCATCTGAATTTTGATCTCATGTCCTGGGGGATGTTGGAACGGTCCTAAATGTGAAAAGCGATCATAAGTCACTTTTTCCCAGTGCCGTTATAACTTAAAACAGTCACTGAAAGAACTTAAAAACAGTCACTAGAAGACTATATCTATAGCTATCTATATCTCTATATCTCTATCTAATCTCTCTCTCTCTCTCTCTCTCTCTCTCTCTCTCTCTCTCTCTCTTTCTCTCTCTTTTATCTGTCTNCTCTCATCTATCTCTATAGCTATCTCTAATCAATCAATCTCTCTCTCTCTCTCTCATCTATATAGCTATCTCTCTCTAATCTCTCTCTCTCTCTCTCTAATCTCTCTCTAATCTCTAATCTCTATCTATAGCTATCTCTATCTAATATCTCTCTCTCTCTCTCTATCTCTATAGCTATCTAATTCTCTCTCTCTATAGCTATCTCTATCTATCTAATCTCTCTCTCTCTCTATCTATCTCTATAGCTATCTCTATCTAATCTCTCTCTCTCTCTCTCTCTCTCTAATCTCTATTTAATCTCTATCTAATCTATCTCTATAGCTATCTATCTCTATCTAATCTCTCTCCCTCTCTCTCTCTCTAGCTATCTCTATCTAATATCTCTCTCTCTCTCTCTCTATAGCTATCTAATTCTCTCTCTCTATAGCTATCTCTATCTAATCTCTCTCTCTCTATCATCTATCTCTATAGCTATCTCTATCTAATCTCTCTCTCTCTCTCTCTCTCTCTCTCTCTCTCTCTCATCTATATATCTATCTCTACCTAACCTCTCTCTCTCCTCTATTTAATCTCTATCTATCTAATCTATCTCTATAGCTATCTCTCTCTATCTAATCTCTCTCCCTCTCTCTCTCTCTAGCTATCTCTATCTACTCTCTCTCTCTCTCTCTCTCTCTCTCGCTCTCTCGCTCATCTATATATCTACCTTCTACCTATCTAATCAATCTATCTATCTATCTATCTATCTATCTATCTATCTATCTATCTATCTATCTATCTATCTATCTATCTATCTCTATTTAATCTCTCTCTCTCTCTCTAGTCTGTAGTCTACAGACACACACACACACACACACACACACACACACATATATATATAAATTATACACACACATACATACACAAACAAACATACTGCGTGTGTGTGTGTGTGTGTGTGTGTGTGTGTGTGTGTGTGTGTATAAAAGATAAAAAAGAAAATTGTGTGACTATTGTCTGCTCGGAAGGGTCTGGGATGCTAAGCCGTTGGCTCCCCCCCCCCCGCGCTATTACCGAGACAGCTTGTTGAGGAATAGCGCACGTGGGGCGTAATGCATCACCTGTGGGGTTGGAAACAATGCCCTGATTCAGGAGGGCGAGCCGATGAAAGGTAAGATGGAGAGCGTGGCAAATGCTCTCTGTTTTAAAATTCATCACGGCCCCGGACGCCCGCTTCAGATTGCCCCAGCTGTTAACGCTGGAACCATTACAATAATGGCTTTTGTAAATGAAGGAGAACTAACACACACACACACACACCCTTGATTACACCAGAGGGGTAATTTTCTCTTCATCGGTAATGGCAGCCCGAGTCTCGTATTGATCAGCCCATCAAGATACTAATCCTCTGTAAAATTACTTGTTATAACTGGAAATGTGTTAATCCAAGGCGGCCTGCCTCCTCCTGACTCCCTGCTTGCTGTTGAGTGCAGGCCGTTCGGATGGTTTATTTTTCGTGATTTAAACCCTCCTGCCCTCAATTGGGTCTTCCTTGGTGAAGAAGGGCCGCTGGCTGGACAGCCGCTTAATCTTCGCACTTCGCCCAAGGAATGTCCTTATGGTTTCTTTTCTTTTCTTTTCTTTTTTTTCCTTTTTAAAATGGCCTTTTTAATTAAGGAGCGAGGTTTGTCTTGCTGAGTTATGTCCGGGCTCAGATTTATTAAGCAGCTAAATATAAACGGGAGGGAAACTTCTGGAGGGACATATTTCCCCTGCTGTAAATAAGCTCAGGATGTATCTTGCGAGTGCTTAAGCACCTGCCAATAGAGGTAAGTCTTATTTACGACTGCAAATGAGCCCAAAATTTCTGTTCCTTAGCCAGATCGTTGTTAAGTGAATTTGCCCCATTTTTAGGACCTTTCTTGCCACGGTTGTTAAGTGAATCACTGCAGTTTTGAATGAGTAACACGGACGTTAAGTGAAGTTGGCTCCCCCATTGACTTTGCTGGTTAGAAGGTGACAAATGGGGATCACGTGACACACACACACACACCCCGGATACTGCAACCGTCATAAATATGAGTCAGTGGCCAAGCGTCTGAATTTTGACCACATGACCAAAGGGATGCTTCTACGATCGTAAATTTGGAAAATGGTCATAAGTCACTTTTTTCAGTTGTAACTTGAAACAGTCACTAAGCGAACTATACCAGGGTTATCAGCAAGCCTTGGAAGAGGTAAAAGATCTTTTTCCTTGGTTCAAATATTGCTCATCGTCGAGGGATTCTCAAGTCAATGCGATAATAATCACAACTTTAAGAATATTACGAGGGTCAGACAACAGCGGGTTTTAATATGTTATGTCAAAGTTTGCGGACTTGGTACAGGTAGTAGCCCTCAACTTGCAATCATTTTTAGGGACCGTTCAAAATTACAACAGCACTGAAAAAAAGTGACATGACCGTTTTTCACCCTTACGACCGTTGTAGCATCACATGATCAAAATTCGGATGCTTGGCATCTGATTCATATTTGATCCACTTTTGTGACCTTCTGACAAGCGAAGTCAATGGGGAAGCCAGATTCAGTTAAGAACCATGGTACAGATTACGAAGAATAGAAATAGAAATAGAATTAATAGAGAATAGAAATAATAGAGAATAGAAATAGAGAATAGAATAGAAAATAGAGTAGAGTAGAGCAGAGAAGAGAAAATAGAATAGAGAAGAGAAGAGAAGAGAAAATAGAAAATAGAGTAGAGAAGAGAACAGTTTAGTTTAGTTTAGTTTAGTTTAGTTTAGTTTAGTTTAGAAATTAAATGCCATCTTCAGTGTACATTATAACTATAAAAATAAAACACAAACACACATCCTTGGAAGGGACCTTGGAGGTCTTCTAGTCCATCCCACTGCTTAGGCAGGAAACCCTATACCATTTCAGACAAATGGTTGTCCAATCTCTCCAGTGTTGGAGCACCCACAACTTCTGGAGGCAAGTCGTTCACACTGATTAATTGTTCTAATCAGTGGAACAACTTTCCTCCGGAAGTTGTGAACAGTGGTAATATTCCTGAACAATCCTGGCAAGAAAGGTAGCAAAAGGGGGCCAAACTCACTTAACAACCATCTCGCTTCTCGACGGACATTTTCAATTGCTGTCGTAAGTCAAGGACGACCTGTATTCTTAGAGATGAAGTCCTAAAAAACAAACCAGCCGGGGCGTTGAATTGGGGAAAGTCACTCTTGATGCCTTTAAAGAATCCTAGTGTCCCTTTATTTGCTGCTCGTCTCCATGGTTTTATATAAGGTGATAAACGTAGCTTGATGCAGCTGCTGGGGTCACCTCTGCCCTCAACTAATCAAAGAGTTTAGCCGGAGGGAAGCATTTATTTCCCGGTTTCCATTATTATTATTATTATTTTCATAGCCTTAAAAGAGTGTTACACGCACATGTGTGTGTCTAAGGCTGCAGTGGCGAAACGAGGTATTGATCGGCTGCATTTGGCAATTTCTTCCCAACCCGGCATCGATATCATGTCGGCCTCTGACTACGCCGTGGTTGACCTCACAAATAGCTTCTTTACGTTCCCGTTGGAAGTCAGATGATAAACTACGCGGAAAACTGAATCGATGGATGATTAGGAAGTTTGGAGCCCCAGATCGCGGCCCCGTGGCAAGCAGGACTTCAGGGAACAGATGGGAGCAAGGATAACTTCCTGCATAGAGACGTAAACAGTGGCAATCCTCAACTTACGACCAAAACCGAGCCCGTAACTTCTTTCCCTAAGCGAGACGGTTGTTCAGTGAGTTTTGCCCCGTTTTACGACCTTTCCACCGTCGTTAAGCGAATCACTGCAGGTGTTAAGGGAGGAAGTGAATCTGGCTTCTCCATTGACTGTGCTTGTCAGAAAAGGGGATCACGTGACCTTGGGACACTGCAACCGTCATAAATACGAGTCAGTCGCCAAGTGTCTGAATTTGGATTTTGTGACCATGGGGATGTGGCCACGGTCTACAGTAAGTTTGAAAAACGGCCGTAAATCCCTTTTTTCAGTGCCATTGCAACTTCGGTCACTAAACAAACTGTTGTAAGACAAGAACTACTAGTAATTCTCTCTATTTGTGCTGTTCGCTTGGAAGCAGATGAAGGTTTGCCGTTTGATATTGGCATTGAAACATTATTAGCCCAGGATTGATATGAGGGGTGGAACCGGCGTTTTATCTTAACAAATAAAGATTTTCTCTGCCACTCCATCCCCAAAGTATTTTATATGTTAATGTTATGTTCTAAAATAAATAAATAATGCAGCCCAGCTAAATGAGCTCGCTTCGTTTAAATCTAAACAAACCTTCCAGTGCTAACCCGCCTTTAAAATAAGGGACACATGTGATATGCAAAACAGGGCAAATTGGTGCAGGATCGTGCAAGGTGGGAGGGGGGAAACCATCATTCTTTTTGGAAATCATGCTTGGAAACTCTTAAATATTGCTACCGTGATAGTATGTAATTGAAATGATTAGGCTCTGTTTTGTTTTTTAACAGCATGATGCAAAATATTGTTTTTGTTTGGTAATAAATAAGGTTGTCAGCTAATTTCTCCTGCTGTTGAGTCCTGGTTATTTGGCTTTTTGTTTGTTTGATTGTTTGTTTGTTTCTTTTCCTCCCATAGAACTAGTCCATGCAAAGGAGCATTCCTTGGTTTAGAGCAGCGGTTCTCAACCTGTGGCTTGCGACCCCTTTGGGGGTCGAACGACCCTTTCACAGGGGTCGCCGCGTGCGCTAGCCCGCCATCTTGGTGCCACCGTCAGCAGGGGTGAAATGCTCCCGGTTCAGCCATGCCTGCGGGTCATCGGACAGCCGGTAGCGACGGAAGCGGGAGACTTCGCCCGGACGCCGCCATTTGGGTTCTTTTACCCTCTGCGCATGCGCAGAATGCTTTGCGCATGCGCAGAGGGTAAAAGAACCCAAATGGCGGCGTCCGGGCAGGTGGGGGAAGTCTCCCGCTTCCGTCGCTACCAGCTGTCCGGCGACATGCAGGCACGCCCGAACCGGGAGCATTTCACCCCTGGTGCCACGCCCCCTTTGTCACCTCATCGTGTGTGGGGAGGGGGCGGGGAGGGGGTCCCGGGGGTGTCGCGGCATTAGAAAGGTTGAGAAGCACTGGTTTAGAGCTATGCATGAAACTAAATCCAGAAGGGCTCTTGAACAAGAGTTTTGCATGTGAATCATGAAAATGACTGTAGGATCTAGCTAAAATAAACAAACAAAACCCCCCAAAAAGCCCAGAGATTGGAAATACTGCTATTATGTCCACCCCCCACCCCAGTCCTTCTTTTCTCTAGATTAGCCAAACCCAAATCCTGAACCGTTCTTCATATGTTTTTGTCTCCAGGCCTTCAATCATCTTAGTTGCTCATATCCCAAAGGTGCTTTTTTTCAAGAGGCAACTGGACTTTCTGGTTTTTCTGTGAAGACATTTCACTTCTCATTCGTAGAAGCTTCTTCAGTTCTGACTGGATGGTGGGGAGTCAGCGCTGAAGAAGCCTCTTGGATGAGAAGCGAAAAGAAAAACCAGAAAGTCCAGTTGCCTCTTGAAAAAAAGCACCTTTGGGACAAATATCACTTCAATCGGAACCGAGAACAAAGTTCCTCAAACTTAGCATCAATTAATCTGAAATTCTTCATTTTAGATGTCTATGGAGATGCTCAGTCATCCAGGTCATGGTTGTCCCAAAGGTGCCTTGAATTTGACACCCCTGCCTTATACTAAGCCTTTTTTCCCCCAGGGATCTTTGCTTCTTTGGTTTTCATGTGCTAATAAATAGCCCAGAGGTGGGTTCCTGCCGGTTCGGACCGGCTCTATAGAACCGGTAGCGGGAATTTCCCCCCGCTCGCTGAACCGGCAGCGATGGCCGGCTGGACATGCCCCCGAACCGGCTCTTTCGGTGGTGCCGTAGGCGCCGCCATCTCGTTTTTTGCTTCTATGCATGCCCAGAAGCTTGGTTTTTAGCACAGCGCGCTCGCACGCCGTGCAAGGTGTGCGCGCCCACGCGGCGCGTGAGGAAGCGAACCGGCAGCGAGGTAAGTTAGAACCCACCCCTGTAATAGCCAAATGTCTCTGCTCCTTAAAATGCAGGCTAAAACACCTCAAGGGGACTTGGGTTTTATCATCTTCTTTCTCCGAGTTGCCGAGATGTCAACATGTGTGATAAGACGATGATCTGCTCCCTTCTTTGATAAAAATAAAATGACCTCTCTACTGTGTGATGGAACCGCCTGAGGCTGTCTTAACTTTTTAGTATCTCTCTGTGTGTTTTCTTATAAATGAAACAAAGACAGAAGCCCAGGATATTTCTGCTTACTATAGTGTTTCTTCTTCTTCTTCTTCTTCTTCTTCTTCTTCTTCTTCTTTACATTTCTGACTGTGGATAAAATAGACCTGTGGGTAAAATACAAGACATCAGCATTGTGGTGTCAAATGGGACATCAGCAACAAAAATATGTTTTGTTGTCTGAATTCTTGCTATCCAAAGAGATACAGTCGAGAATTTATATCTCTTCACCCGCAGGGGCAGAGGTTCAAATTTTCCAGTTAACCCCTTTTTCTCCACTTTTGTGTGTTTCTGAAAAAAAAAAATACTTGGACTTTCCTAAGTAAAGGAACGGACACTTCCTGTTTATAAAGGATGCAGATGTGTGCAAATGAAGATTTTTTTTTTACACGCCGGTTGCCAAGTGCACGAATTTTGATCACGAGTCCCTGGGGATGCTACTGTGGTCATAAGTGTGAGTCGCCAATCCCTTTTTTCAGTGCCGTTATAACTTTAAACAGTCACTAAACAAATGGTGCCTATATCCGCAAATCCAATGTTACTGTACTGTTTTTCTTACAAAAAGATTTGGACAAGTTGGATTTGAGGTGGAATTTCGGATCTACTCAGTGATACGGAATTTTTTTAATCCATCGAGAAGTCAAACCTACTGAAATCTGTCTGAAGAATAGAAGCATCCGGATAAATTTCTTTCTTCAATCAAAGCTCCTCCTACCCCAATGTCAAACATTGAGTTAGTTAGTTAGTTAGTTTACTTTATTGTCATTGCACCTTGTACAACGAAATTAAATGCCATCTTCAGTATACATTATAACTATAAAAATAAAACACAAACACACATCCTTCACATTCTATACAATTGAATTGAAAATCCCTGATATTACATTAATATTGTTGTGGCCCACCAGCGGCCAGCAGAGCTGGCAGCAGACTCAGACAGTGAGGAGGTTGGGGAGGAACATGGGCCAGTCCTGGAGTCTGCAGAAGGCTCTGATGAGTTCTCTGCGTCGGAAGCAGAGATGGGGCCAGGGCCTCCAACAGTTATCAGCTACCTTCAGAGTCGGAGATAAGTGGGGCAGAAGAACAGCTGGAGCCTGTTCCCGATGTGCGCATGCGCAGAGCTGTCAGGAGAAGGGAACAATTAAGGAACAGGGGTCAACTCGGGAGTAAAGGCACAAGGGGACGCTGAATGGCTCCTCCCATAGGGAATAACTAGGAACAAAAGGGGAGTGGTGTTTGCAGGAGACAATTAGTTCGTTTATTAGTGTGAAGGTTTGCTTATCTGAGTCGTGCCTCACAGAGACTCCTTTCCAAGTATTTCATTGTACAGCGTTGCGCCTGGAAGCTATCGACCTGGCAACTATCCAAGGACCGATAAGGTCTGTGGTTGCAATTCACCCTTGAAAGACTTTTTGCCGGGACTTTGCTGGATGTGAATTCTAGGAATTCACATTAGCCAAATAAAAAGGGTTTTTTTTTTGTACAGACAAGGAGTCTGTTTTGTGATTTGGTGAAGCCTAGGTCAGAACAAATATTGCACTATACAGTAGAATCTGGGATAGAAGCTGTTTTTCAGCCTATTTGTCCTTGTTTGTTATTATCCTGTACCGTCTGCCAGATGGTAATAGTTCAAACAAAGGGTGTCCAGGATGAGATGGATCTTTAAGAATGTTTTGAACTTTCTTAAGGCAGTGGGAGCTACAAAGCTCTTCCAAAGAGGGGAGAGGGCAACCAGTGATCCTCAGAGCAATGACGTTAACCCTCTGGAGCGCTGTCCTATCTGCCACTGTGAAATTGGCAAACCGTACACAGGTGCAGTAAGTTAAAATACTTTCTATGGTGCAGCGGTAGAAGGTCACCAGCAGTTTTCCATTCAGTTGTTTCCTGAGAAGTCTCAGGAAGTATAATCTCTGCTGGGCCCTTTTGACCAGTGCTTCAATTTGAGCTCCCCAGGTCAGGTCCTCTTTTATGATAACAGATCAGCAGACATTTGGACAAGTCTCAAAAGAAATACCTTCCCACCAACCCATCTCGCTGCAGAACTCGTAACCCTCGAAATAAAATTGGCATCGCTGTCGAATGAGATGATTGTTGGACCTCACATCAAGCAGGGCCATAAATCTGTCAAGGTGCCTCACCGCATATTTAGGGATTTGCTTAGAGCAGAAATTCACAACCTCCACACAACGGAACAAGTTGCAGCGCAAGAGACCGCCAAGGATCGAAATCCAAGGCCCCATGTAGCAACCAGTGCGGGAATTAAATTCTTGGTCTTTTCCACCATTGTTTCAAGTCACCAGAAATTTGGCCGGCCTCGAAATGGGGAGACATCTGTGTGACATTTACAAAATAGTACTGCCTAGTTTGAGAATTGCTGGTTGACAACCTCACCAGCTCCAGTCGTTGTAATAATAGACGGCGAGTAACACTTCCTTCTTTGTGACCTGAAATATTCAAATTACAAGCAACACTTTGAGGCAGAAAGAGCGAGACAGCGATATACTACAGACTCGGCTCAGCTGTATGTTTTCCGCCCTAAAATGTAATTTTCTCTGGCTGCAGTTTTGTTTTGGAAACCTGTCTTTGGTTGATGCTGCTACTGTCCCCAATTTGTGTTATTTAAATGCCGTTTGAGATCGCCTCTAGGGTTATCCTACCGGTTATTTATTTTAGTTTATATTTTATTTTATTTATTCAGTGTGTGGCATCTGCAGAGCGCATGCAATCACTGATATACGGGTAGTCCTCGACTTACGACCACAATTGTGCCCAAAATTCCTGTGTTTAAGTGAGGCATTGGTGAAGTGAGTTTTGCCCCATTGTACAACCTTTCTTGCAACAGTTGTTAAGCGAATCGCTGCAGTTAATAAGTTAGTCATGCGGTTGTTAAGTGAATCTGGCTTCCTCCTTGACTTTGGTCGCAAAAGGGGATTACGCGACCCCAGGACGCTGCAACTGTCATAAATATGAGTCAGTTGCCAAGCGTCTGAATTTCGATCACATGACCATGGGGATGCTGCAACGGTCGTAAGCATGAAAATGGTCATAAGTCACTTTTTCCGGTGCCGAACGGTCCTAAACAAACTGTTGTACCTAAATAGCCCTCGCTCTGAAATTACAACTGCAAGGTGTGCAGGAACGGTTTCTTTAACCAGTCCAGAAATTTTAACAGATTAAGAGAGTTGGAAGGGACCTTGTAGGTCATCTAGTCCAA
>QLTV01000380.1:655498-676049 GCA_003457575.1 Thermophis baileyi
CGCCCCTGATGGCGGCCGGGGGGCTCTGCCATGCCTGAGAGGGGGCCCTGATGGCGCCAGCACTCGCTGGCCCTGCTGCAGGGGACAGGCGGCTGAGCTGAGTGGCGGAGGCATGGCGGGCCTGTCATTTGTGTACCAAGTTTGGTTGAAATTGCTCAAGGCATTCCAGAGTTATGCGAGAAGACACACACACACACACCCACACACACACACACACACACGCCCCTAGGGGTGCTAGGGGTGTCTTACCCCCACAGTATTTGTTTCGAGATAGTAAGTCATCTGTGTACCAAGTTTGGTTGAAATTGCTCGAGGCGTTCCAGAGTTATGCTGGAATACACACAGACACACAGACACCCACACCCCTAGGGGTGCTAGGGATGTCTTTCCCCCACAGTATTTTTTCCAGATAGTAAGTCAACTGTGTACCAAGTTTGGTTGCAATACACATCCACATAAACATACCCATACACATACCCATATATATACACATACATACACATACACATACTGTACATACATATATACATTGTAAATATATATATATATAATCTCAAAAATTCTAATACTAGCAACTGGTTTACTGTTCTTATTGCAAGTTTGGAGAGAAATGTAATGCTCGTATTAAAGTAGAAGGAATTTTCATAAAATCTTACTGTGACCTGCCAAAGACATGCACTCATTCATATCTGTACAAAATAGAGTAATAGAAGCAGATAATAGGACCTGTTAGAGCTCAGTTTAATAAGCCACAACAGCTGGTTTTCCACAATACACTACAACCAAACCCAACAATATCCTAGGGAAAAATATGACCTCATCCCCGCCATTAAAATTAATTCCATCTCTTCTTTTGCATCTGGGGAATCCCCATCCTCAGACGCGGGGGCACCTTCTCTGCTCCAAATTACATCTTCGTCCATTCTCTTGTACGTCCTTGTACGTACCTCCTTTAATTTTTGTCTTAGCCTCTGTAGACAAAGAACGGGACAGGGGAATTAAAAATGGGTGTGTTTCTTTGCAACACAACATCCGTAAAGGTGTTTTGGATTAACTAAAAAAAACAAAAAAAAAACAGGGAAATTTTAGCACCTTTTTTTCAACAGCGAGAGAAAAAGTCACCTTATTCTGCAACACCTTCTGCATCTTGAGCTTAAAAAAAAAAGACACTTTAAAAAAAATAGGAACAGTATTGTAAACAGTAGCTTGCCGTAAGCAAGTAAAGAGGTATTTGATGTCATCTCTGCCATTTTCTTGGTGTGTCTGAGCCTTTCTTAGAGTTTGTCTACCAGTTGTTCTCTTCAGTGCTTTTTCCTCCCCCTGATTTCTGCTTACTGTAGCAAAATCACATCAAACGCAAAGCTAACAACACACTGTCAGGTTGTTGATTTCTTTTTTTTTTCAAAAGGACATCAAGAGACAGAAGCAGAAAGATCTGGTGTGCTAATAGGCAAACTCGTGCGAGCGACCTGGTCCACTGACAGACTTCCTCTTTGTTGTCTCCGCCGACCCACTTTCTGCTAGTGATTTGTGACATATTTTTTCGAGAGATCAAATACATCGCTGACACCTGATTGCATTGTAGTGCTTGTTTACTGGTTCAATTTCTTTCTTTCTTTTTTTTTTTTTGAAGGACCTTGAGACGAGATGGAATATTTTAACTTGAAATAATTAAATTTGCATCCTGGATTGTGACAGGTGTTTCTTTACATAGATACTCAGCAGAACGTCTTCTCTGTAATGGGCCTTCAAGGCACCGAAAGAAAATTGAGGGTGTTGCGAGACAGTTACCTTCCCGCTTTTGTTATCCGCCGTTTGAGGTTCATCAAATGTCATCACAAGATAGGTGTGAACTTCCCAAAGTATTTAGCTGGCTCCTAGGGGAAGTCTTGGGTTGTTTCAGCGAACCGGTTGTCCATGATCAACAACATCCTGGGCTACAGCTTCCATAATGACGTCTAGTTTCAATGGCGTTTAGGCTCCTGTTTTGGTTGCCACAATACAAAAACGATGTTGGGACTCCAGAAAGAGCACAGAGAAGAGCAACAAAGATGATTAGGGGACTGGAGGCTAAAACATATGAAGGAACAAAGGGAGAAGGGGACAGAAGAGGATGAGATGGTTAGATAGTGTCATTGATGCCATGAACATGAGTTTGGGGAAACTCCGGAAGACGGTGGAGGACAGGAGTGGCTGGCATGCTATGGTCCATGTGGTGAGGAGTTGGTCATAATTTAGTGAATGAACAACACTTCTACCACAGTGCGTCAAGACAGATTATGGTCTGAGATATATTTTGGCATCTCTTAATTTCAGTGAGGGACGCGGGGAGAATACCATACTCCAAAATGTCCAGGAATGGTCCTTTTAGACACTGAAATGCAAAACAAGCAGGAGATGGATCTTTCCTGACCTACCTTTATTGTCTGCTGTGTATAACATAGGCTGGACGAAGTAATTCTTTGCAGCCCAGTGACTACACACAAGATTAATAGGACTATAATCATGGTCTCACCCAACTGGCCCTTGTGTTTATTCCTTGTTTATAGTTCTGTCCTCTCTATGTCACCTTTGGGCTACCACAAAATGTAATTTATGTTTAGCATTGCCAGGTTGGAGATGAAGGGTTAGCGCTCAATGAGGGATGTCCGTGATGAGTAGGGAGGAGTAGGAAATCTTACACGGGGATGGGTGGGAGGTGGCTAATAAAACATCTTGCAAGATGTGGCCATTTGAAAAGCACAGAAGGACGCTGCTCGTTCACAGCAGATTCAAGCGAGCTGCCAAGGATGCACACATTGTTCAAGCTGCGAAGTAACACTTCACCCAACTGAAGGCTTTGGCTAATGGCATTTTCTTTGTTGGCTTGGACAAAGGATTAGGGAAAGCTATGAAGGTAAAGGCATCTAGCAGTGAATATTAATAACGTGGACTAAATGGAACTCGTTGCAGCTAACATTTGGAAATGTCTACATCAGGGGTGTCCAACCTTGGCAACTCTAAGACCTGTGGACTTCAACTCCCGGAATACTTCAGCCCAAGGGTATACAACCTTGGCAACATTAAGACTTGTGTACTTCAATTCCCAGAATTCCCCAGGCAACATGACTGGCTGGAGAATTCTGAGAGTTGAAGTCTACAAGCCTTAAAGTCTACATTGTACTTGTGGGTTTTCTGAAAACATTAGATTGGTCACTGTGGGAAGTGCATAGAGGTGGACCTGATTGATATTTGGCTTAACTTAAAAAGGCTTCTATATTGTTCGAGGTGGTTTAAGAGAAAGACGTTCCCTTAGAGAAAGAAAGATCATCTATTCGAATAGACCATTATTTTATATGGAAATAATGGTGATCCAAGTTTTTCAGAGGTTCATATGCTAATTCAGTTAAGACTATCTCCATCATAACATCTTTCTTTAGAGATAGTGCAAGATCAGAAGATGTGGAGAGACCTGGCCCGAAAATCACCAAGAATTGGGCATGACTGAAGGGATCTCCTCCCCCTCCCCCTCCCCCCCTCCTCCTCCTCCTCCTCCTCCTCCTCCTCCTCCTCACCACCACCACCACAGATTTTAGCCCAGTGATGGCGAACCTTTTTTGGTTCGCGTGCCAAAAGGGGGAGCGTGGGGGGTTCGCACGCGTGCGTGCCCACACCCATAATTCGTTTCAAGTTGGGAAGCGGGCCATTTCCCAACTTGAAACGAATTATGGGTATGAACTTCTTGGCAGAAAGCCTGGGGAGAGCAAAAAAACGGGACTTCCGGTCCAACCGGAAGTCGGTAAACGGAACGTTTCCGGCCTCCAGAGGACCTCCGGGGGGGGGAGGCCATTTTCGCCCTCCCCAGGCTCCTAGAAAGGCTCTGGAGCTTGAGGAGAGCAAAAAATGGGCCTTCCCCACCCCCTCCAGAGGCTGGAAACAGCCTGTTTCCTGACTCCCAGTGGACCCAGAAGGCCCGAAAATCAGCTGGCCGGCATGCCGGACCTGAGCTCGCGTGCCCACCGATATGGCTCCGCATGCCACTTGTGGCACGCGTGCCATAGGTTCGCCATCACGGTTTTAGCCCCAGAAGTCTTAAGTTCAGCCTCTGGCGATCTCCAAACATGTTCTAAGGAAACAAGGATTCCGACAGTAGTAGTAAAACTGCTCGGGATTGCTACAAGGTCAAAACTGTTTAAGTACTCTGAACTTCTTGGCAGGAAGGAAAACCACTACCTCCACATTCGAAACGAATCAGTGCCAAATTTGCTAAAGATGGACATTTCTGTGGCATGGTACCTCATTGTACTAGAACCATTACCTTTTCTTTCACCAACAAGACCTGTTGGACAATTTCCTGCAGTCTGCAGTTATGGCATTGCAGGGAACGGGGCCGGCCCTTACGCGCACAGCCTTTCATAAATTATTGAACTTCAAAAGAACTTAAGAGAGAAAGCTAGAGTTTGTGCGACTGGAAAAATGTGTCCGTTCCTCTGGTGCATCTAAGAGACAGAGAGAGATGCTTGATCAGGCAATGTGAGCACTGAGTGAAGGACGGTATTAACATTAAATATTTACACCCTGAGCAAGTTCTTGGCAGGAGTTGGTGTGCTTGTTGTTAAGTTGAACAGTGTTCAGATGCAGCACAGTTGGCTTGGGTTTTTTTGGTGGTTTTTTTATTTTTTTTTTGAGATTTTCTTCCTAGAATAACGAGGAGAGTAGTAGGTGTTAGAAGAAGGAACAGCTCACAAAAAGAAACCCGTTTGGTATTAAGCGACGCTTGAAGATTGAGACGGATAGTTCAATAATTGAAACCATGTTATTCAATTCCATCAATCTACAACTGCATATACAGTAGACTTAAATGCATGGGTATTTATACTATGCATTTTAACTATAAATATATACAGTTAAATTAGTGTCCCACTTTATAAAAATCAGCAAAAATGTTAACTTCCCCCCAAAATGTCCAAAATCTATTTTTTTTTAATCGGAAATAATTTAAAAAACACATACAACATACAACTAACTTTGAAGATTACGGTTCTCAGAAATCTAATATGGAATCGGTGCTTTTTCTGGATATTTGAACTGGCGCATTATAAGAGCCGTGGTGGCGTAGGCTAACTTTGCCGACTGCCAGCAGTTCGATCCTGGCCGGCTGAAGGTTGACTCAGCCTTCCGTCCTTCCGAGGTGGGTAAAATGAGGACCCAGATTGTTGGGGGCAATAGGCTGATTCTGTAAACCGCTTAGAAAGGGCTGTAAAGCACTATGAAGTGGCAAATAATATTGCAGTTATTAGTATTCAAAGGAGTTTTGGGATGGGATAGTTTTAGTGGGAAACATTGTCTTCTTGTCATTTTTGTACAAAAATTAATACAACGCCCGTTAAAGCATTTTTGGTAATATTAATAAGTTAGCTTCAGTCTGACCGTATTGTCAATATTGCCCGAAAATGCTTTTTCAGAGTATTGGAAAGCACAATATGTATTGGAAATGCATCATAAAAAGCTATTTTTATAGTTAATCTGAACAGAGAATGGGGAAATGAGTTCTATAAACCATGTGAGAATGATGATTTATAGAAAACGGATACCAAAGAAACATGAAATGTGAATAGCTATTTTATTGTTACTTTTAAAGGTGTAATGTTGGCTTTTATGCAATAAACCTGATTGAATTTAATGTCCTCACATGTTGAACAAGTAAACGTTTGTTAATACTGAAACAAAATGACATCTTTATTGCTTAATGTGCTTTGTCAATAAAAGAGAAAAATCATAGGATATATGATTTTATCTATATACAATCTGTTCTAGAATTTGGTTGTGTGTTTGATGTTTCTAACAAATGTTGACTTTTTTGAACTGGAGGAAACACAAAGAAAATACATTGACCTTTCTAATAGTAATTTCAGCACTCTAATCTAAGCTATCATTATGCTTTGAACAGTCTATTATCTAAATTTGGGTTAATTTCTCATGCATGATGTTTTTAGAGACATAAACAGACAAAACCATGTTTCTCTGTTCAGTCTCTCTTATCATCTGATCTGCATCTGCCAGCTTGTGGTTCTATCTCAGAACAACTTGGGGTGTAGATGTGATAATTGAAGTTAAATCTTAATTAGTACTACTGGCTATGGAGCACAGCTCATTACGAGACTTGAATCATAGGTGGAACTCCATTGATTGTACATTCTTGCATGTCATGGTTAATTTGTAGTTTTGGACTGTAGCTTAGCATGGACCTTGGACCTTGGCCATGTTGGTTGAAGTTGATAGCCACTGGAGTCTGAAACTTAGAAGGTTTCTTGATTATCTCTTGTGAAATTCAGGATAATTCCTATAAATTCTCGAATACAGCTCGTCTGCTGGAATCCACACTGTATATCAGACATTAATACGATTGAGCGGGTCCAGAGGTATTTAACGAGAAGAGTACTCCACTCCTATACTCACAATAGAATACCTTATGCCACCAGGCTTGAAATTCTGGGCTTGGACAATCTGGAACTGCGCCGCCTGTGGTCTGATCTAAGCATAGTACACAAAAATTGTCTGCTACAAGGTCTTACCTGTCAACAACTCCTTCAGCTTCAACCACAATAATACACGGGCAAACAATCGATACAAATTCAAGGTAAACCGCTCCAAACTCGATTGCAGAAAATATGACTTCAGCAACAGAGTGATCATTGCCTGGAATGCACTACCTGACTCTGTGGTTTCTTCCCCAAACCACAGCTTCAACCTTAAACTGTCCACCATGGACCTCACCCCATTCCTAAGAGGTCCGTAAAGGGGGCGTGCATAAGCACACCAACATGCCTACCATCCCTGTCCTACTGTCCCCATTTATTTGTATTCATTTCCTTCGTTCATATCCATGTTCATATTCATACCTGCTATCTTGTACATGTTTGACAAACTAATATATAAAATAAATAAAATAAAAATAAATCGCCCTACCACATATTATTAGACCACACCTAGAGTACTGCATCCAGTTTTGGTCACCACACTACAAAAAAGATGTTGAGACTCTAGAGAAAGTGCAGAGGAGAGCAACCAGGATGATTAGGGGACTGGAAACTATAACATACGAAGAGCGGTTGCAAGAACTGGGCATGGCCAGTCTAGCGAAGAGAAGGACCAGGGGAGACATGATAGCAGTGTTCCAATACTTGAGGGGCTACCACAGAGAGGAGGGGGTCAGGCTGTTTTCCAAGGCACCAGAAGGCCAGACAAGGAATAATGGATGGAAACTGACCAAGGAGAGATTCAACCTGGAAATAAGGAGAAACGTTCTGACAGTGAGAGCGATCAACCAGTGGAACAACTTGCCTACAGAGGTTTTGAGAGCTCCAACACTTGAGACTTTCAAGAGGAGATTGGACTGCCATTTGTCGGAAATGGTATAGGGACTCCTGCTTGAGCGGGAGGTTGGACTAGATGACCTACAAGGTCCCTTCCAAATCTTATCAATCTGTATTTGTATCTGTATCTGTATATCTTGTTGATATCTAGATACATTGACTTCAATATCTAGTGTTTCCTAGTTAGCGTGTCTTCTATGATCTAGACTTGTGAACTAGATTGTGTTGGGCAAAGCTATCCTGAATATTCCTATCATCTTGAGTCAGAGGGAAAACCCAAGTCTCATGTTTCAGTCCATCTTTCTCCACGTTGTGTCCATGACAATGTCAGTGGTTTGTGGTTCCATCCTTGATTGTATGTTTAAACTGGCCTTTCGGTGTAGAGGTTGAAGTTTCTTAGCCCGTCACTAGGTGGCATTGAAACTTTGCATTATCAAGCGAATTCTTTAGACCTTCTTCACAAGACTCCAGGTCTTTAAGGTGTCAGGGATACTGTTTTATTGTTAAAGGGCATAGTGTAATATATTCATTTCCATCCAAGGAAGTCGTTTAATGCCCCAAAACATGTTCCTCTCGCAGCTCTGGGCTGTTAACTCTGCTTATTTGGTATAATAATTAGCAGAATTTCTGACTAACAGGGGCACTTAATACCACCTCACATTTTTCCACCGATGTTTTTGTACGTGACAGATTGCGCATTCTGTAAATAAAATGAAGTGGGTCGGAACCGAAGGCCTGTATGACACCGTTATTTTCCGCACCGTCGTTTTCGAGCGGGTGTACATTAACCTCTTCCTGGAGTTTTACAAAGTCTTAATGCAAACAAAGTTTGGGGGTTTTGTGTAAAAGGATGGGGAAGATGTCCAAATGCAGAGTAGTTAATTTTTCAACTTGGGTGGAAAGAAGAGAAAATAAATGAGGAGGAGAAAAAAGTAGACTCTACAAGGTCCTCTTGCAGTTTTCATTTTCAGTTAGTTTAGTTTGACATCAAATGCCCTAGAAAGGGAAATTATTTAGGATTTAGCAGGTTTATTTGTAGGAAGGTTAATTTTCTACCTCCCTCTCTATCATCTTGGATACCAAAAAGCGGTGTGCTTTTGAAGTTCTCCAAACACATTCTTCAATTTTGTATGACTTACAATACTGATCACTTTGTGAGCCTAGCATTTTATCCAACCGCTATTTTATTTAAGTCATGAAGAAATTCCCTCCCCTTTGCATTTTCCCAATAGTTTAGATCAGCGGTGGGTTGCTCCTGGTTCGGCCCGGTTCTTAGAACCGGTAGCAGCGGGAGGCTCCGCCCACCCGCCCGGGACGCTTCTGTGCATGCACGAACCGGTAGCAACGGGTTTTAGAACCCACTACTGGTTTAGATCTTATATAGACTTGATATTAAAAATTAAAACTGGAGAAGGACTTGATAGGCTGGCTGTATTATGGAAGTATGTTCCGACTTTAACACTTAAGAGTCACACCCCCCCCTTACTGGTTCTCATTTAATTTGATGAGAATTTATTTCAAGGAAATTTGCTTGAGTGGAATGTGATGTTCTGGCACTTACTTCATAATGAGATGGCCAAAGGGGCATGTATGTGTATATGCGCAAATGTCTTGTCTTCCTTTGCACTGTAATTTATTCTACATTCTGCAGTTTCTGAGTTTTCCATTCTGTCCTGAAGGATCTCTCTTCACCAAAAATGTTCTGGTTTCCTTGCCGTTTTATTTATGTTTATTTTAGGTGATCCATTTGTATGGTCACCCATCTCAACAGGTGACGATGAGGATGATACACAGAAAATATGTGTGAGAAATCTAAAGTTGTGGTGGAATGTAGTCTGGATTCCCAGGAGGGAGGGGCTGCTTCCTGGAGGGGAAATGCAGCAGAACCTGGAATGTCTGCTAGGCAGGAAGAGGGCAGGGTCAGACCCTCCCTAGAAATTCACAGTACAGCTATAGTTATCGCAGATATAGCTGCAGATATTGCAGATCTAGTTATTGTCTTAGTCTGGCAAGATTCTGTCTACAGGCAAACAACAATAAAGCAACCACTCCGAAGTAACTCCACGCATTGTACTTGTTTTATGGAGCCTGACCAGCTTTTTTATGTCAATAAACCCTCTCCCCTGCACCAAAAGAGCAGCAAACAAGCAAGGAAGGAAGCAAGGAAGGAAGGAAGCAAGCAAGGAAGGAAGGAAGCAAGGAAGGAAGGAAGCAAGCAAGCAAGCAAGCAAGCACCAAGATCGCATGCACAATGGTTAGAATGCAGTATTGCAGGCTAACTCTGCCCACTGCCAGGAGTTCGATCCTGACCAGCTCAAGGTTGACTCAGCCTTCCATCCATCCGAGGTCGGTAAAATAAGGACCCAGATTGTTGAGGAAAATATTGTAAACACTTAAGGCTGTAAAACCACTTAGAGAGGACTGTAAAACACTATGGAGTGGTATATGTCTAAGTGCTCTCTCCCTTCCTTCCTTCCTTCCTTCCTTCCTTCCTTCCTTCCTTCCTTCCTTCCTTCCTTCCTTCCTTCCTTCCTTCCTTCCTTCCTTCCTGCCTGCCTGCCTGCCTGCCTGCCTGCCTGCCTGCCTGCCTGCCTGCCTGCCTGCGGTCCATCCCTCCCTCCCTCCCTAGGTGGCACAGTGGCTAGAATGCAGTATTGCAGGCAAACTCTGCCCACTGCCAGGAGTTCGATTTTGACCGGCTTAACGTTGACTCAGCCTTCCATCCTTCCGAGGTCGATAAAATGAGGACCCAGATTGTTTGGGGGCAAGATGCTGACTCTGTAAACCGCTTAGAGAGGGCTGTAAAGCACTACGAAGTGGTATACACATCTAAGTGTTATAGTGCTATTGCTATTAACCCCATTTTTAATGTGTGTATTGAGTATCGATTCCGTGAAGACTATGGCAAGCAAGTCCACATGGTGCCCCACTCACCCAGAGCATCTTTGAGGATGCAACATGCCAGAACGAAAAGAGTTTTTGAACTGTAGTTGAACCATAAGAATTTAATCAACATTTTCTTTTACAAGTTCACCCTATACAATGTGTGATGCAAATAAGAAAGGGGGTAGGGCTTTGATTGTGCAATCACACCCTCCTTAATTTTTTTAACCCACAGCTGTGGATGCTCCTGGTTCTACTTTTTTAAATCTGTTATTCCTCTTCCACTTTTATCTCCTTGAGAGTTATATAGAGAAGGAAAAGTTGAGCTTGCATGGTAGGTGTTGGACTTCAATATTGGTCTTCATGGTTTCAGTCGAACTCCATAACTCCATAACTACACTGCTTCGTGGTCTTGCTTGCTACGGCCATTGTGACCTTCTCAATAAAACAATTCAGTATATCCCTTGGTCTTCATAAGTTACCTCCGTCCTGCTTTATGCTGTCAGGTCATCCAGGTATTCCAATAGATTGACCTGGAATTGCCTGGAAATAAATGATGTGGTTTTCCACTGATCCCAAGTTAAAAATTGTTGAGGTCTAGTTCAATGTTGGATAGCTCCTGGATGGTTCAGGTTGGCCTTCAAAATAATATTTACCAGATACAAGAAGCACAGTAGCAGCTTGTGTCCTATTACAGCTCTTGGAGAGGTATTTAACTTTGTTCCACTTCCAAAGTTCAGAAGTGTTGCTGAATTGATTAATTCCTTCTTAGCATCTGGTCAATAATTAAAGTTGCAGCAGTTAAAAGCGTTTACTTCCCATTCCCACATACACGGAAACAAAACATCGTTTGGCTGGTTGTATCCCTCTTGGTGAACCATTCAGGCATCCTAGAAAAGGGACAGATCTTTCTAAGATACGGTGGTGCAGCCTGCTTCTTTCCCTTGGAATAAGGTTGAACCTTTTGTGGCCGCTAGATTAGCTCTCCAAATTGTCTTGTTAATTGTTATTAATTAAGTTAAGATGAGCCGCGGTGGTGCAGTGGTTAGAATGCAGTACTGCAGGCTACTTCTGCTGACTGCCGGCTGCTTGCAATTTGGCAGTTCAAATCACACCAGGCTCAAGGTTGACTCAGCCTTCCATCCTTCCGAGGTGGGTAAAATGAGGACCCATATTGTTGAGGGCAATATGCTGACTCTGTAAACCGCTTAGAGAGGGCTATAAAGCACTGTAAAGCGGTATATAAGTCTAAGTGCTATTGCTATTGCTATAAGTATAAGTTTGGCGTGCTTGCAGGTCACAGCCTTTAGCCTCAACTTACTTTATGAGAATGTCTCCAAACCTTAGATAGGTCTAAAGGACTTCTTTGGAAAGGAAGAATTGGTGGATTTCTTTGGATGTGGGCAGCTAGAGTGAAGAAGCAATTGAACCAATTGGGCTTGTGGTAAATAGACATTTTGTGAATGCTATATCCATCTTGCATGGTCTCCAAATTCCAGATATACCAACTTACCCAAAAAGATTGCCTTCTCATTTGATCTATATATTATCATCAGGCTCTTGTTTAAACTCAAAGGGGATTCAAAAGTGATGGTATAAAATCATATTTTTCTATCGGAGAATCTGTGTCAGTTCATACATTTGTTAAAATGAATACATAGAGAGCCTCACTTATAGGAAAGAAGGAAGGAAGGAAAGAAGAGAGAGAGAAAGGAACGAAGGAAGGAAGGAAGGAAGGAAGGAAGGAAGGAAGGAGAAAAAAAAAAAAGAGAGAGAGACTTTGTTGATCTTGAGCTTCTGTGTTCACAATTCCAGATTTCCAAGAAATTTAGATGCAGTGTCTGGATTAGAAAGTTTGATGTAAACAAAACCCAAAACATATTCTCGTAGCGAACCATTATGATGTTGATTCGCAGTCTTGCGGATAGAAAATAGATAACAGAGTCTTAACCCAAATAAAGAAAAGGAAGGGATAATGCATGTTCTTTTTCTCTCTTCTGAAAAAAAAAACATATTTTATGTAATTATCCCAATGAAGTTAGGCATTCCTTGATTTAATTCATGATGGATGAGATAACTTGGGGTGATTTCACATTGAGCTTCAGGCTGGTGAGAGATGAAAAACTTTGCAGGAAGCAGCCATTTTGTAACTATGAAGATGTTCAAGCACTATGTAATGGGCCTGACAGCCAGTATACGTGGCATTTAATGCTCTGGCTGCTTATTGATCTTCTCTTTAGCCAATGGTGTGGACAGAGGCAATAGCACTTAGCACCTATTCTTAGACTACCGAGTATCTTCAGAACGATCCTCAAAGGTGACTTTGTAAAAATGGCCCCCTGGGACGAAGACAAGGCTTTTAAAAAACAGTAAAGAATTTAGGGAATTTTTCTTTATGGAATCGGAGTGAACTTTGGGGACGTTCTTAAGGAGGTTTGTTTTTCCATTTGAATTCAAGATCAACGCAAGCGACGCTGCCAAGAGTTCAGGGTTTTAACTCCAAAGGTTGAACATTGCCACTCCTGTGCCAGACATATCAACATATTATTGAAGTCGGCAAATATTTGGGGATGATCCATCACGAATGCAGCTGACTTTCCATTTGGATGAAGGTTCGAGCATCAGACTAAGAATTGCAATGGGGGAAACAGGATGGTCAAAACGAAGCATCTGATAATTATTAATGCAATTAAGTTTTCTAAGGTTGGTGACCTGCGTATCACCAGAAGATGTTGGCTCATTCACGCTGAAAATAATCCCGTTACTTTCACATCACTTCGATCTTATATAGCAGGGGTGTCAAACTCAAGGCCCATGGGCCGAATCCGGCCCATGGGGTTCTTAGATCTGGCCCATGGGGCCGGCCTGGAAACAGCAAAGGACCGGCCCCACGGTGCCTCTGCTAGCAAAAATGGACCTTGGGGAGGCCGCACTCTGTTTTCGCTGGCAGAGGGCTGCAGGAGGCCGTCTAGGCCGAAAACGAAAGCTCTGTTTTCGCTGGCAGAGGGCTATCAAAACAAAATAACAACAAAACAAAAGGAGAAATGTTTCCCCTTTTGCATTTGAGCATGGAAGAAGGGTCAGGAAAGGAGAAAGGGAAAGAGGAAAGAAAAAGAAGGAAAGATGGGAAGGAAGAAAGGAGAATGAAGAGGGAAGGAAAAAGAAGAAGGAAGGAAAAAGAAGAAGGAAGGAAGGAAGGAAGGAAGGAAGGAAGGAGATTATAATGAGATTGAGGGAGAGTCTCAGGGAAGTCCTGCCTTAGCACTTGGCCACCACAGGTGCCCCTGACACAGGTCCCGTGTCACACCCACCATGGCCAACCCCCCGGCCACCGCCCCCCCGGCCCAAACACAACCCTGATGCGGCCCTCAATGAAATCAAGTTTGACACCCATGCTACATAGTAAGCATCTTTCTTGGGTAAGGGCATGAGGAGCCGAGGTGGCGCAGTGGTTAGAGTGCAGCACTGCAGGCTACTTCAGCTGACTGCTAGCTGCAGTTCGGCGGTTCAAATCTCACCAGGCTCAAGGTTGACTCAGCCTTCCATCCTTCTGAGGTGGGTAAAATGAGGACCCAGATTGTTGGGGGCAATATGCTAACTCTGTAAAACCGCTTAGAGAGGGCTGTAAAGCACTATGAAGCGGTATATAAGTCTAAGTGCTATTGCTATTGCTATGAGAAGGCTACCTGAAGAAAGAACTTAAAGCCCTTAAAATTGTAGAAACCACAGGTTTGTAGAGTTAGATGGGGTTCTTGAATGCAGCCTTTTGCTCATTACAGGTAGTCCTTGACTTACAACAGTTCATTTAGTGACTGTTCGGAGTTACAACGGCACTGAAAAAAAGTGATTTAGAACCACTTTTCACACTTACGACCGTTCCAGCATCCCCATGGTCACATCATTTACATTTGGATGCTTGACAGCTGATTCATATTTATGACGCTTGCAATGTCCCAGGGTCACGTGATCCTCTTTTGCGACCTTCTGACAAGCAAAGTCAACGGGGAAGCCAGATTCACTTAACAACCGTGTGACTAATTTAACAACTCCGGTGATTCCCTGAACAAATGTGGCAAAGAAAAGCCGTAAAATGGAGCAAAACTCACTTAACAAATGTCACACTGAGCAACCTCAATTCTGGGCTCAATTGTGGTCGTAAGTCGAGGATTACCTGTACAGAAATTTCCCTTCCCCTCTAGCTTTATTTTTATTTATTTATTTATTTATTTTTGTCAAGCATGTATTAGATAACAGATATAAGTATAAACATGATCATGAATACAAGATATGGATACGAATAAAAGGGAATATTAGGACAGGGACGGTAGGCACGATGGTGCGCTTATGCACGCCCCTTAAGGACCTCTTAGGAATGGGGTGAGGTCGACAGTAGACAGTCTAAGGTTAAAGTTTTGGGGGTTTGGGGAAGAAACCACAGAGTCAGGTAGTGCATTCCAGGCATTGATCACTCTGTTGCTGAAGTCGTATTTTCTGCAGTCGAGTTTGGAGCGGTTTACCTTAAGTTTGTATCTATTGTGTGTGCTTGTATTGTTGTGGTTGAAGCTGAAGTAGTCATTGCCAGGTAGGACATTGTAGCAGATAATTTTATGTGCTACACTTAGGTCGTATCATAGACGGTGGAGTTCTAAGTTGTCTAAGCCTAAAATTTCAAGTCTGGTGGTATAAGGTATTTTGTTGCGAGCAGAGGATTGGAGGACTCTTCTCGTGAAATATCTCTGGACTCGTTCAATTGTATTAATGTCTGTTATTCAGTGCAGGTTTCAGACAGATGAGCTGTATTCAAGGATTGGTCTAGCAAAAGTTTTGTATGCCCTAGTTTGCAGTTCAATTTTTCAATTTTGAAGTTTGCACTCCGAACAAGTTAGGGGGTAGAGTGGTATTTATAGACCAATGCGGGAAAAGTTAATCAGTAATGGATTCCGCCTGCAAGCTTGGATGAATTTCAATATGTAGAATAGTTCTCATGTTATTAGCTTGATTGACTTTCTATCAGACAAGCCAGCGCAAGTATATTTCAATAGTTACGGAACTGAGCGGATCAACCAGGAAGGGCCAAAGTACACACGAGGCAATATTATCAATCCCAACCTGACAAAATTACATTTGAAGTTCATTATAGTAATCTGCAGTCGTGCCAAAAGCAGACATCACCGCAGAGTTGCGAAGCTTATTATCCCCGGGGAACTCTTTGGTGTGAAGATAAATAAAAAGCGAGCACAGTATTTGCTGGGAAACTACTATTTTCTTTGTATTCATTGAATTCTTGAGGCACTTCACCCTTTTAAATCAACTGTGGGGGAATGTCGTTTGTTAGCAGTACACCTGTGGGTTGCTTTGTAAAAATTGCAGAAAAGCAGGAAAGGATTGCAGTAGCAATAGCACTTAGATTTGTAAGTAAGCATCAGCTTCTGTACGTTTTGTATCAAAATCTTGGACACTTGGAACAAATCCAGGCGCTACACCCTTTACATATATATACCGCTTTACAGTGCTTTTACAGCCCTCTCTAAGCGGTTTACAGAGTCAGCCTCTTGCCCCCAACAATCTGGGTCCTCATTTTACCGTCCTCGGAAGGATGGAAGGCTGAGTCAACTTTTGAGCCAGTCAGGATCGAACTGCTGGCACTGGGCAGAGTTAACCTGCAATACGGCATTCTAACCACTGGGAAGGAAGGAAGGGCTGAGCAATAGCATTTACACTTATATACAGCTTCACAGTGCTTTACAGCCCTCTCTAAGCGGTTTACAGAGTCAGCCTATTGCCCCCAACTATCTGGGTCCTCATTTTACCAACCTCGGAAGGATGGAAGGCTGAGTCAACCTTGAGCCTGGTGAGATTCGAACTGCCAAATTGCAGGCAGCCGGCAGTCAGCAGAAGTAGCCTGCAGTACTGCACTCTAACCACTGCGCCACCATAGCTCTTAAATGTTGGATGCCCAACATGTTGGTCTTTTGTGACCACGATTCATCTTTTAATCTGAAAATAAGCTGTAAATTAGGTACTCTTGCAAGCCACAGATGGTATGTGCAATTACTCTTAGAAGGTATGATGGAATGGGTCTCCTTGATTCTTATCCGGTGGGGCAAAGGCACTTTATATAGACAAAAGAAACATGTGTCCCCACCCTCCCCCTTTTCCAGAAACTATTAGTACATTGTGAGGTCCTTGGTTCTCTCTGAGCTTGGCTGTTTTCTTGCAGACATTTCATTACCAAACTAGACAACATCATCAGTCGGATGATGTTACTTAGTTTGGTAATGAGACATCTTCAAGAAAAGCTCAGGGAGCACTAAGGACCCCACATTTCAACCCTGAGCTACAAATATTCTCTTCTGTCGGTATTACTGTATTGCTTGAGTCGCTTATTAGTTATTTGACTAATTGATGATTTATTTCATGCAGTCTCAGTGATGCTAACCAAATTTGCCTCTGCCACACCTTTTTCTATCACTGGTAATTGGGGATGTGCATAACACAGTTATGGCATGGGATGTACTAGATGTTACTGCAAATTTGACATTGCATTTTTGATTGCAGACATAATTCTAAAGTACGGTTGTGCAGTTACATTTTTTTTTAAAAAAAGTCCGTTCCCTTTTCTAGTTTCCAGAAAGACTCCTGGCCATGCTTGCTGGAAATTGAGGTCAAGAGTTTCTGTAATTTCTGAGAAAGAGTTTCTGAGATGGGAAATGCATGAGGACTTTAGAAGAAGTGCTAAAATAGGCATAACACCTCTGGATGTGTGAGCGCACAAAGAACTTTCAACTCCAGGAAAACATGGAAAGTTGTCCTCATATGCACGATTGATTGATTCCTTCCATCTTGCGATATCACCATACCCATTCAAGCTTTGGACCATTAAAAGTTACCCAATCCTGATGTAGCGTAACTTTTAATTGAATCAAGAACTCTGGAAAAGTATGATTTGTATATAACGTTCATCATCAGCCCTTAGTAGTAGAATATATCCATCATATGCAGAAGATACTCCTGTCTCTTGGTTGACATGAGTAATAACTCATTCTGAATCTATCTATCTATCTATCTATCTATCTATCTATCTATCTATCTATCTATCTATCTATCTATCTATCTATCTATCTATCTATCTATCTATCTGTTTGTCAAACATGTACAAGATAGCAGGTATAAATGTGAACATGGACATGAACGAAGGAAATGAATACAGATAAATGGGGACAGTAGGACAGAGACGATAGGCACGCTGGTGCGCTGGTGCACGCCCCCTTTATGGACCTCTTAGGAATGGGGTGAGGTCCACGGTGGACAGTTTGAGGTTGAAGCTGTGAGGGTTTGAGGATGTAACAACAGAGTCAGGTAGAGCATTCCAGGCGTTGACCACTCTGTTGCTGAAGTCGTATTTTCTGCAATCGAGTTTGGAGTGGTTTACCTTGAGTTTGTATCGATTGTTTGCCCGTGTATTATTGCGGTTGAAGCTGAAGAAGTTGTTGACAGGTAGGACATTGTAGCAGACAATTTTGTGTACTATGTTTAGATCAGACCGTGATCAGAATCCTCGGAAAGCTACTAACCAGACTTGTAAAATAGTTTATGCCAACCTAGTTAGTGGGCATTAGAGTTCCTGCTATGACAATTTCCAAAGCTGTTAGTTTTTCCACCACAAAAGGATGACCAGTGAATGTGTCCCTCTCCCCTTTTTCTGCAACCATGGGTTCAGGAGTATCAGTGGGGGAAAAAGAGCCTGGGAATTCCCAGGTCAGCAGAGCAGATAAAAATTGGGAGGTTGGGCAGTTATAACCATGGTGTATCAGGCACGAAACATCAAGTCCACATGTGAAGATTCTGATTTATTGCTACAAAGCCTATTGTGCAGAGGAACCTTCTCAACTAAAGGTTAGCACCTGCTTGGAGTTAGATCAGGGTCCACAGAATTCAAGGGGAGTTGAACTTAGTCCACTTATGGCTACGTAGGGATTCTAGACTGATGCCTCTTTTAATTCCGCCCCCAGTTTTTGCCACTCCTTCTCCTACACATTACAGCAGAGGTACCATGTTGAGCAAGACTGAAGTAAATCCTAGTGGCCTACGTGAATGTTGAATCGGATGGCATATTTATGCTCTAAAACAGCTTCCTGAATTTTCCCCATCACCGTGCTTTGTCGGTATTTGAGAATAAACAATTTCGGTCTTTTGCCCAAAGAATAAATTTTTCACATTATTTTGTCATAAATGCTTTTGAGCAGCCAATGGGCTACTGCACTGTTCCCTTTGAGGGAAACCTTACAAAACCTGAAATTTGACTTTCAATTAAGTTTCTGTTGACACAGGTGAAGCGTAGTCATCCATTTCGGATGCTGGCAAGCAGACAGGGCGATACGCAACATCTGTGTTGTATAGTCTTGACAATTAGGAGGAAGAGGGAAGAAAAGGAAACACTTGGGTGTCAGCAGGATTTCTAGCTCTTGAGTGAAATAAATAATGTTTTTTGTGTGTGTGTGTGTTCTGAATATAAAGCAAGCCCTCCTGGGAAAAGCAAAATCCTGACGCTAGACTTACTTCTTGTTGTCTGTAAATCAACACATAATGATTCACACATATTTTCATTTGTTAGGCTAATATTAGCAGTGCATTTACAGAGGAACCAGCCCCAACATTGAAGTCTGTTCTTTCTATTGAAGTTGTGGATGTTCCAACACTGGAAGTTTTTAAGAAGAGGTTGGGCAACCATTTGTCTGAAATAGTATAAGGTTTCGTGCCCGAGCAGGGGGGTTGGACTAGAAGACCTTCAAGGTCCCTTCCAACTCTGTTATTCTGTTCCCACTTATGACTGCAGGATTGTAACTTGTTGCTTGTATCCTTACGATTTATATTGATACTGATTGTTTCCTGATTGCTTATTTGTACCCTATGACCATCATTAGGTGTTGAACCTTATGATTCTTGACGAATGTATCTTGTCTTTTTATGTACACTGAGAGCATATGCACCAAGACAAATTCCTTGTGTGTCCAAATCACACTTGGCCAATAAAGAATTCTATTCTATTCTATTCTATTCTATTCTATTCTATTCTATTCTATTCTATTCTATTCTATTCTATTCTATTCTATTCTATTCTATTCTTACAACATTTCCTAGGGATCAGAACACAAAACATTTGGTTCATCGGAACACGGAACGCTCACATCATTTTTGAGTTTTGACTGGGACTGTTTTGTTCTGTGTTTAAAACAAAACTTATTTTTCATTTCCTGCACACCCTTCGAAGAATGCCTGGACATGTCAACATTGACTTCAAGCACAGCAATTACACCACCAGACAATCTCGCAAGCAGTTCACTTTTCTATTTTTATTTTCCGCACGCAGAGTATTTTTTATATATAAATGCACACAGAGAGAAAAAGACTGGGACAAAGTGAGAAGAGCAGATTTAAAAAAATTGTTTAAACACAACCCTGGTTATTTGAAAGTATTTTTTTATTTGGACAAGGCCATTCTTTACCCCATAAAATGTGCCTTTTAAAATCTGCACCGCGCTTATTTTTGTGGGGGAATTAATTTCTGTTTCTGAGAGCTCTTGATCCGTTGAGATTTTGCAAGCGTGGTGTATATGCAGGCACATTGCAGGCGCATAAACACGTTATCAACCAACCGGTTGGTGAAACAGGCTCTCTCCCTCCCCCAGACAACCCCCCCCTTTTTTTTCTTTTGGTTTTATTTTGGTGGAATCTGCAAGTGGCTTGATGTATTTGACACATGTGTGACAGCTCCCTGCATATGAGAAGAGCTGTGTGTTAGACTACCCCAGCTGTGTGTGTGTTTGTCTGTGCATCAAGCCCGAGAGCACCCGCTTAGTCAGATCTGACAATCACATGTGAGCTGGTATTACTTCCACTCCAGAGTGCATTTTAATGCCAGGAGCTTAACATTTGACAAAGAAATTGTCAGGATATAGTGCTACCCCGCACTTGTGAAATATCCTCACTCTACCAGCTCAATATTCTTTTATTGTACATACATAAAAATAGCTCCTTCTGAACTCCTTTCCCTTTTCCTTTCCCTTTCCCTTTCCCTTCCCCTTCCCCTTCCTTTCCTTTCCTTTCCTTCCCCTTCCCCTTTCCTTTTCCTTTTCCTTTTCCTTTCCTTTCCTCTCCTCCTTTTCCTTTCCTTTCCTCCTTTCCTCCTTTTCCTTTCCTTTCCTTCCTTTCCTTTCCTTTCCTTTCCTTTCCTTTCCTTTCCTTTCCTTTCCTTTCCTTTCCTTTCCTTTCCTTTCCTTTCCTTTCCTTTCCTTTCCTTTCCTTTCCCTTCC
>QLTV01000380.1:680827-697954 GCA_003457575.1 Thermophis baileyi
CTCCTGAAATGCTGGATAATTCATCATTTGGATGATTTCAGTCTTTATTTATTTATTCCTCGCCTTCCTCCCTCCCTCCCTCCCTCCCTCCCTTCTTTCTTTCTTTCTTTCTTTCTTTCTTTCTTTCTTTCTTTCTTTCTTTCTTTCTTTCTTCTCTTTTCTTCCTCTCTTTTTCCTCTCAACCTTTCTTTGTCTTCTGATCTCTTAATATTTTCCTTATGTTGGACAAAGCAGGATGCCTGGGTAGAGAATGAAAGAAGCCTGAATGGTATTTTCGGATGATGTGTTAGAAATGTGTTTCCATTTCCTCTTTTCTTTTCTTTTCTTTTCTTTAAAAAAAAAAACCTTTTAAAGCACGGAAAGCAGGCAGGCAGTGTTTAAGATGTATTAATAGGATGCTTAACTTCACAAGTCCAAAAGTAGTATACTGTACCTCTTATTATAAAGTAATGTTTCTTTCAGTGACAATATAGGTACTCCTCAACTTATGACCACAATTGAGCCCGAAATTAGTTGCAGTTAAATGTGTTTTGCCCCATTTTACGACCTTTCTTGCCACGGTTATTAAGTGAATCACTGTAAGTGTTAAATTAGTAACATGATTCAGTGATTCTGGTCTCCCCATTGACTTTGCTTGTCAGAAGGTCACCAAAGGGGACCATATGCTTCCTGGACACGACAACCGTCATAAATATGAGTCAGTTGCCAACCCTCTGAATTTTGATCATGTGAGCCTGGAGATGCTGCAACCATCGTTAAGTGTGAAACCAATTTATATGTCACTTTTTTTCAGTTCCATTGTAACTTTGAACACTCACTAAACAAACCGTTGTAAGTCCAGGACTACCTCCTGTATAGACTCAACCAGTATAGACCAGGGGTGGGTTCTGGCTTACCTCACTGCCGGTTCGCTTCCTCACGCACCGCGCGCTTCGCACGCATGTGCAGTGCTAAAAATCCAGCTTCTGCGCATGCACAGAAGCAAAAAACAGTCCTACGGCGCCGCCGAGAGAGCCGGTTCGGGGGCGTGTCCAGCCGGCCATCGCTGCCGGTTCGGCGAGCGGGGGGAAATTCCCGCTACCGGTTCTAAAGAACCGGTCCAAACCGGCAGGAACCCACCTCTGGTATAGACACTGGTTGCCTTCCAGTGTCTCCTTCCGGGATATTTTCTCGACTTCCTTGTCTTGGGGAAGGACAATGGGGAACATTTTGGAGAATTGCCCTGAATGTGAAGTTACTCGCCAGATCCGACTTCTCTTTAACTTCTCTTTGAGGATCCGTCAAGTTTGGTTTCACGACTGCCAGCATTTGTAGTGATCTCTTCCTTGGCTGGCATTAAAAAAAATAACGCATGACGAGTTAGCTCCTATCTTTAACAGGAAGTGCGAGACCTTATGACCTGCGAAGAAGTAGGCCATGTTTCCTCTTAGATGTTCTGTTATGTTGTGCTGTTGTTTTTGGCACTTCCGGAGAGATTTGGGCAACTGATCAGGGCGGGAGGGAGCGCTGTTTTGCTGTTGTTATCTGTGAGACTGTTGGCATCAAGAGGCACTTTTCTGCCACCTGTGAGACCTTGTTTGTGCAGTTGGACCTGGTGGGACGGATAGTCCTGCTGTTAGCCTACTGTTTTCCCTGCCAGAGCTGTTCAACCTAAATATTAGTGTGTTTGTGTAGCTCCTAGAGATGTAAAATTTCCGGAAATTTTGAAGCTCGGAAAAAAACCCGGTTTTTTTCTAATTTTTTTTTTTTGGGAAAAAAACGGAAATTTTTGGAAAAATTGAAAAAAATGCTACATTAGCACTTTTTTGTCTTTTTAAGATTGAAAGTCATTCTGTTACTTTAGGAACATGAAATATGACTATGGACAATTTGACTTGGCATAAAATTATCACAACTAGCATATTAAAAATATAGTGTAGCCAAACAATTATCACAAACAGAATTTACTTTTTTATAATATTTATTTGTAACAAAAGGAGAAACAATCTCCTGAAGTGCTACTAAGTTTCAATGGACATTTAATCAGAATCATTGCTTGTCCTCACTCAGTGCACAGAAATTAGAATAATCTGATATCATACATTTTTTTTAGAAATGATTTGGAAAATATTTGAACACCCTGTCTTAAAATATTTTATTCAACATGTTAAAATAAAATATTCCACAATGTTTTTTTTTTCTTTTTTCAATTTTTCCAATTTTTTGGAAAAAAATAAAAAAGACTTCAGGAAAAAAAACAGAAAAAAAAATGGTTTTTTTCTGAATTTTTCCGGTTTTTTTCCGGGCCTTCACATCTCTAGTAGCTCCCCAAACTGTTGATATTATGGGGGGGGGATATCAACCCACCTTCCCTGAAGGAGAAATTTGTTCTTTCCACTGAAACCCTAGACTGGGGTCAACCTGTCGAAGGCCCAATGCACATAAAATTTCATACTTTGAATCTGCTCTCTGTCTTGGAACAAAAGCAGTATGGTCTGAAAATTTTGGGGAGGGGAGCCACTGAGTTTGGCACCTTGTCATGGACCGATCCCTCTCTGGTCGCTATGGACTTTCACACTACGATCCCTCTCTGCACTGAGGAAGCCCTAGTAGATCAGTTTGTCCAAGGTCTCTAATGGATCCATGGGTTTTCAGAGGGCACTTGAGCAGTTTACAAATGATCAGATGTCCCAAAGGTGCTTTCTCAAGAGGCAACTGGACTTTCTTTGTTTTTCCTTGAAGATGTTTCGCTTCTCATCCAAGAAGCTTCTTCTGTTCTAAAAAAGAAGTTGAACTGAAGAAGCTTCTTGGATGAGAAGCGAAACGTTTTCAAGGAAAAACAAAGGAAGTCCAGTTGTCTCTTGAAAAAACACACCTTTGGGACAACCATGACCTGGATGATTGAGAATCCCCATAGACAAAGGATCAGATGGGTAATTCAGTTGAAATCTTTATATATAACACTCCCTCCGTCCTAAGCATCAAATATGTATCAGAATGATTTATTTTTTCCTTTTCTTTTTAGTGGAAGACTAAATATTCCAAACTTATCCTCAAGAACTCCGAGAAGATCCCTCAAGACCTTCACGAAGAAGTCCAAAATGCCCTTTTCACTTTACGAAAGCATGTTTGTTTCTTCCGAGACCTTGTAAGGATCAAAGAGAGGGATTTTGTTACCCCCGTATCGCGCATATTAATTGGGAACCCAGGATGCACTTACAAATATTTGAACACAAGGTTGTTTACCGTCCCTTGGCCTACGGAAGGCTACGACATCAACTATTCAAATCCTGAAATATCCCTGGCTTGTAAAGCTTTAAGCAGGCTTAATGACTACTTGAGGAGAGAATCTTTGCTGGGTTTGCAAGAGCAGGATTTGGCCGAGACAACAGGAATGCAGAATTTACCCCTCGGGGACGGGAATCAAGATTATGCTACTAACATTACCGAGATGGAAGCTGTTTTGCAAGATCAAAACCCTTCCCCGGTCCCGAAGACTGACTCCACCGTCCTGAAAGAGAGAACATCTTACAACCTGACATTATTAAATTATATGGATCCCCAGAAAATGCCGTCCTTGAAACTGGAGCCCTATTTTGGCATGGGGAGAATGGCTGTGAGTTGGCACCATGATGAAAATCTAATGGAAAGGTCAACAGTGGCGGTCTACAGTTACAGCGGCAAAGGTGGGTTGAGCCGTTGAGTGGCAAGCAAGTTAACAAAGTAAATCTTGTTTGAAGGTGGAGGGGGGCAACTTTCTCTAAGGAAAAGCTATTTTGGCCTTCAGGTTCGGGTGCCCCAGGAAAACCTTGCTTCAAAACTAAAAAACTTGTGGGACCATGAGAAGAAAAATGGGCAGACCCAGGGCAAATATGTAACTTGATCTCATTAAGGTTTTTTTTTGTAGGAACATCAACTTAAGTACAGTTAATATGTACTAATGCAATGCTTCTCAACCTGTGTCTATGGAGATTCTCAGTCATCCAGGTCATGGTTGTCCCAAACGGTGCTTTTTTCAAGAGGCAACTGGATTTTCTGGTTTTTTCTTTGAAGACGTTTCGCTTCTCATCCAAGAAGCTTCTTGTGTGTGTGTGTGTGTGTGTGTGTGTTTGTGTGTAATACTGTACATATTATTATGGTATCTACCGATAAAAGAATCTGTGGAGATTCTTAGTCATCCAGATCATGGTTGTCCCAAAGGTGCTTTTTCAAGAGGCTACTGGACTTTCTGGTTTTTCTTTGAAGACGTTTCGCTTATATTTTTGAGGAGGGGAAGAGAGATGGAGGAATAAAAGAAAAAAAGAAGGCAGTCAAACAGAGCGAGCTAGGCAATTTTGCTACCACCGGGCTTATCTTGAGCACTTTTAAGTGGACTGAAAAGTTACTATAATTAAACTGCTGATCAGGAGCCAAGGAAACTGAACCCCTACAATCTCTGTGCCACATTTTCTCACAGATCCGTATTTCCAAGGCGTCTACTCTGCGTTTGTGTGTGTGTGTGTGTGTGTGTGTGTGTGTGTGTGTGTTTGAGCCAACATGATACCTTCTTCTGTTGGACTTGATTTGTTAGTGGCGGGCTTGTTTCAATCTTCTCTCCTTTCTTTGCACAGAGTATGCAAGCCACAGTATGCTGTAGCATGGGAAGAAATTCACCTTTGTTCGTGCAACATTGTGTGGATTCTTGTCCCAACGTGTGAAACTGTTATGGTCCTGTGAGATGCCATAGCTTGGAAAATGGGGGTCTTCTACGTGGAGGAATTAAGGGTGCAGGAGTTTCAGTACGAGGCGGAGTATTCGCGGGTAGTTGCTCTGAGTCACTTTTACCTCTTTCGTATATCTGAACAGAAGATGAAAACTTGTTAGCAACGTGATGGGCTAAGGAAGCTACAATGGGACATATATCATGATAGAACGTGCTGTGAACATCTTTAGATTAGATCAAGGAAGTTGAAGCTCTGTTGTATGTCTATGGAGATTCTCAGTCATCCAGGTCATGGTTGTCCCAAAGGTGTTTTTTTTCAAGAGGCAACTGGACTTTCTTGTTTTTTTTTGAAAACGTTTCGCTTCTTATCCAAGAAGCTCCTTCAGCTCTGACTGGATGGTGGGGAATGGAAGGATTTATACTTCTTGCAGACAGCTGGTCATTTGCATTCTTTTAGAGAGTCGTCCAGGCCACTTGAAGGTTGTATCATGAAACAAACCCATCAGGACATGATTTAACCTCCCAAGTGGCCTCAACGACTCTCTAAAAAAATGCAAATGACCAGCTGTCTGCAAGGAGTATACATCCTTCCATTCCCCGCCATCCAGTCAGAGCTGAAGAAGCTTCTTGGATGAGAAGAAAAACGTCTTCAAAGAAAAAGAAGAAAGTCCAGTTGCCTCTTGAAAAAAAACACCTTTGGGACAAGCTCTGTTGTAGCAGATGGTGATGAACTACAGCTCCAAGAATCCCTTGCGTGAATCTGAAGCTTTTGGGAGTTGTAGATTTGGAAGACTTGAGCAAAACCATGCCAACATCTCATGTTCCTTAGCTCCTTTGTAGCTTATGGATGATGTTGAGTTGTGTAGTCCTATCTTTGTGTAGTCGAACCCAGGCTGTTGACTTTCCAGCTGACAAGCCCAGCGTCTTAACCGCTGATCCACCACATAGCCCTTAGGTAAAAACCCCAGAGACCTTCTCTACGCAACTCCATCCTGAATTGAGTCTACCTCTGAATTTGCAAATAGAGTGCGTAAAATAAATAAATAAATAAATAAATAAATAAATAATAAACAAACAAACAAACAAACTACAGGAGAAGCTTAAACTTCAGTGCAGATGTAAACTCTACACCGTTTATGAGATCTGTAACTGCAGATGCCATTCGGCTGAAAGATTTTGTCCGCCGGTTCCCCTTGAAAAAGGTAACTTTGGTTAAATTGGGTGGGCTTTTTAAGGTGCTGTAGTGCTTCCTGAGGGGCCCCCATGAACCCTTCAGTGTGCGCAGACTTTCTGGGAATGCCAGAGTCTCGGCCTCTCCTAGCACCTTGCTGATTATGTGCTCGGTGTAGTATTAAACTTCACAAAAGTGTCTTTGTCTCGCAATTTACTCGGGAGAGTTCGATCAATAGCTGCCTTGTGCTCTTCTCCTGGGCTGAATGTGGCGTTACCCCCTTCCCCCCCCCCTTTATTTCATAAATCCAGGGAAACTTTTTTCAAAGTGCTAATAGGTTGATTAAACGAAGGCGATTAACTTCCCTGCGCTTACTTTGGATACTTCTGACATAATATTCTGGGACAGTGATGGCTAACCTTTTCATTGCTGCGTGCCGAAAGCACCCATAATGCAATGTACGTGCGCCCTCCCCACGCGCCCCGCGCATGTGCCCCCCACATGCGCCCTGCCCCACGCGCATGCGCGGCAGAGACCCGAAAACCAGCTGGCCGGCGGGAGGCGCACGCGCATGCACGGTGGAGCTGAGCTGGGGTGACGGCTCGTGTGCCCGCAGAGAGGGCTCTTTGTGCCACCTGTGGCACGCGTGCCATAGGTTCGCCATCACAGTTCTAGGAGGAGACCCGTGTCGTATAAATTGAATAAGTAAATAAAAAGAAATAAATGTTAGTCTACTGATAGAAGAGAATATTTGTAGTTCAGGATTGGACTGAGGGATCCTTGGTGCTCTCTGAGCTTGGTGGTTTTCTTGCAGATATTTCATTACCCAACTAGGTGACATCATCAGTGCTAGAAGGGAGTGGAGTTTGGGGGGAGGAGGTAGAGGAGGAGAAGACGATTGTGGAGTCCTTGGTGCTCTCTGAGCTCAATTGTTTTCTTGCAGATGTTTCCTTACCCAACTAGGTAACATCATCAGTGCTAGATGATGATGATGTAGCACTGTTGATGTTACCTAGCTGGGCAAGGAAACATCTGCAAGAAAACAACCAAGCTCGGAGAGTTCTAAGGACTGCAGAAATGTAAGTCTATTGCCACAATATTCAAACTACATTTCCTGGAACCCCAGAATTCCACTGTAAACATTTTTTTTAGTCTTTATTGGATTCTCAAAACGTTTTATGAGTCAGCCACGATTCTCTGGTTGTTTCAAGCACATCCTGATCATTTGCTCCCTCCAGCTGGTTTCAACCTCCTGTTTCATTCTACAATTAAACTTGTTGTTGATCTATGCTGTCCCTGAAAACGTGACTGTTAGCACTCAAAAAGCTGTCTCATATTTCATGTCTTCTAATGACAGGTGGATTTCACAGGTCTACTTAAGCTAATAGCTTCTACAGTTATAAATCTCAGGGAATCAAAGCTGTGGATTTAATATCTACCCATCACCCACGTCTTGACGTTCTAAGCCTGTTACTCTCCAATACAGCATTCCCCTGTCATGCTGTAAGAGACAAAGATGCTATTTTGGGCTAAATAAACTCCAGTGTATTCTTTCACATTATGTGTGCTGAATTCTTACTGACTCGGAACCTAAAACAATGTATGAAATGCAGACTCTGGTTGATCCCTTGTCAGCATTCATTCTTTAGGCTAACTATGTGGAGTTCATTTAGAGCAGGCACCGGATCATGTCTGCAGAATTACTGCGTAATATAATCTCGTAGCTCTATTTATATGAGAGCTATTTATAATGATCACTGTATAGTACAGCTTCTATTATTACTACTACCAATGTATTATTGACACTCAATTCTAGGGCATCGTCCAATACAATAAAAATACAGAATACGTGCTGCACGCATTGCATCTGGCTACAAAACTAAGAATACATCGCACAACGGAACAAACACCTAAGGTTCTAGGACCATACTATATCACCCATAGCTCTTGATTTGTCTAAAAGTTAACAATCTGGGATAGTTAGCAGAAGATTCATTCTTCTCCTACACACCTTCAAATCCATGAGTTTACACAACAGTGCTGTCTAATGTCTGTGTATATTTAACCATGTTGTATGACTGTATTATTATTATTTATCCTTCTTATCTTCTTTGTTATCTCCTCTTATTATGATTATGATTATTCGGAGTAAAAGAATAACAGAGTTGGGAGAGACCTTGGAGGTCTTCTAATCCAACTTCCTGCCCAAACAGGAGACCTTACTTCATTTTAGACAAATGGCTGTCCAGCCTCTTCTTAAAAACCTCCAGTGATGGAGCATCTACAACTTCTGAAGGCAAGTTGTTCCACTGGTTGATTGTCCTCACTGTTAAGAAATTTCTCCTTAGTTCTAGGTTGTTTCTCTCCTTAGTTAGTTTCCATCCATTGCTTCTTCTCTTGCCTTCAGGGGCTTTGGAGAATAGCTTGACCTCCTTTTCTTTGTGTTGCATGTACACTGAGAGCTTCTGCACCGGAGACAAATTCCTTGTGTGTCTATTCATCTTTGGCCAAATAAAGCATTCTAGTTCCATCCATAGCTAGATATTGCTCCTGAGAATATCATGGGGAGAAAGGTACATTGATAAAATGGAATCTAAAGTCGTATGGAGCTCTTCCATTCAAGGATCAAGAATGCTTTGCTTGAAACTGGAAGCCGTGTTTGGCGACTACTACATGGATCACTTGCTAGCAGATACGAAGAAATACTGGAATATATAGTTTTCTGTGTGCAACCTCCTCCCAGCAACTTGGATTGTGTCTTTTAGATGTAAGGAATCCTTCTGGGTAGATGCCTTAACGGGTGTTGTTTTTGGCTACTTGCCTCTGAAGGCTTACTGAAGTGCGTAAATCTTGAACAGTAATAAACAACTGGATCTGTTAGTTGACAAGTTAATGTTTAACAGGCTAACAAACCTGTGATTGACTGCGGTTTTTTACTGATTGTGAAAGCCCTTTCATAACGTGGACTTTTTGTATATGTGTGTGTGCATTTTGCACAAGGAACATTAATAATAAAATAATATTTTCGGAAAGAATCTCGACTAAGTCAAGCAGCTTTAGGTAAATTTGCACCGTGGTTGGATTTCGGTGAGAACTTCTGACAGCTTCTTGATGGCTAATGATTTTATAAACTGGTTGGAATGTTCCTGTCGATTGATAATTGACTAGTAATCCCTTCCATTTGCTGCTTAATAGATGCAAGGTCAGTTAACAGCAATTTAAAAAGGCTGCAAGGAATTGTTTTCTGGGATTAAAAAAAAAAAAATCTCCAAGCAGTAATCCAAATGTAGAAGATGTCAGCTCTGGGACGAATCTGGAAAGATCACCGTAAAGTAGGGTTGGCTTCACCACAGAGGCACCCACCCAGGTGCCAATCGCCAACAAAAATTTGCATTTCAGTTTTATAGACATGTAAGAAAATGACCCAAATTTTGTTGAAATTTGTTTGTTTATTTAAAGCGTTCGGATAGAGGTACCTTTTATTGCCAAATCTGGGCATCTCCCACTCAAAATGTGAGATATTCACAAACATCTTGCACAAAATGTTGGCGATTTTTGTCCCAAAGGTACTTTTTCCAAAGGCAAGTGGACTGTCTTTGTTTTTCTTTGAAGACATTTTGCTTCTCATCCTAGAAGCTTCTTCGGTTCTGACTGAATGGTGGAGAATGGAAGGATTTATATTCCTTGCAGTCATCTGGTCATTAGTGCTCTTTCTGAGAGTTGTTGAGACCGCTTGGAGGTTTATCTGTGCCCTCAGGGTCACCTGAATTGTGCAAATGCATGTTTTACCTTCTTGGAACTGCTGAAAGGACTGCATTGTAAACAGGAGGAATGTAAAGGAATATAAATCCTTCCATTCTCCACCATTCAGTCACAACTGAAGGAGCTTCTTGGATGAGAAGCAAAATGTCTTCAAGGAAAAACAAAATCCAGTTGCCTTTTGAAAAAGCACCTTTGGGACAACCATGACCTGGATGACTGAAAATCTCCATAGAGAGTTAGCCATTTTTATTTTATTTTACAAGGGCCTTGGCTGCCTTCTTAGAAAGGGGTCTGGTCAGTGTCTTATAAGCTGACTCATGAGGCTATATGTATGGACACAGATGTGGGAAGAGCGCATGAATCCTGAGCATTAATCAGAAACCATCCGGATATTTACAACAGTCGTTTTCATTCATTCCTCATTCCTTAGGATTTTTCCATTCTTTCCATCTTCGTTCATTCTTCTTTCCAGAATTTTAGACAGTAAGCTTTCTTGGGCAAAATAATCAACCATTAGTCAAAAAGATGTCCAGTTTCTTTGTTTCTTTTACCACCTTTTACCACCTCTACCACCAATTCAGCTTTGCACATCCTGTCTAACTCATTCATTTGCAAGAGTTGATTATAAGATGGGCAGCTTTATAACTGTTTTAGATAACTATGTACATAAATTTGAATTCACGTATATGAAGTCTATGTGCATGTTGTGGATATTGAAGGTATGTACGCAACTGAAAGAGAATAAGAGTTGAAAGGGACCTTGGAGGTCTTCTAGTCCACCCCCTGCTCAAGCAGGAAACCCTAAACCATTTCAGACAAATGGTTGTCCAATCTCTTCTTAAAAGCCTCCAGTGTTGGGGCCCCCACAACTTCTGGAGGCAAACCGTTCCACTGATTTATTGTTTGCTCTGTCAGAAAATTTCTCCTTAGTTCTAGGTTGCTTCTCTCCTTGATTAGTTTCCATCCATTGCTTCTTGTCCTGCCCTCAGGTGCTTTGGAGAATAGGTTGACCCCCTCTTCTTTATGGCAACCCTTCAAATATTGGAAGACTGCTATCATGTAACCCTAGTCCTTCTTTTCATTAAACTAGACATACCCAATTCCTGCAACTGTTCTTTGTGTGCCGCCAATCCCCTAGAAGGATGAATCTTTTGATAACAGAGGCCATTAACCAGTAGAATTCTACCACTGAATTGGAGGCAAAGTGACAACATTAATTAAAGTATCATTATCCAAGAAAAGTCTATTTAACCAATCGGTGGCCTTATTTTCCCTGTATGTGTATAATACACAGACAATTCCGAATGTCCACACACTCTAAATCTCTTCAGAAGGGGGGGGGGAAGCCTTACTTAGGCAAACAAATTAATTTTTTTTACCCCATGCAAGGAGTTGTCAGAGCAATCGTTCTGCATTCTCTTATTTTTATCATAACTTTTCAACTCCCCAAACTGAGAAGAAAAAAAAAGATTTATAACTTTCATTATTTCATGCACACAGAGAGACCGGTGCTGACCTCAGCTTCTTAATGCCGAGGTCGTTCATCACTTAAGGCTGATGGGATATTTATTTAGATCGGGGTTTTACACGTCAGTCATAAAATATGGAAATGCTTGCCAAGTTGGGTTTTTTTTTTTTTTAAAGATTCAAGGGAGTTTTGTCATTATTTTTGCCTGCTTTTTGAGAGATCCTTCAGATCTGATTCCCTAAATTCTCTCTCTCGTTTTGAACATCAGAATGTTTATTTGCAGGATTTTTTTTCTATGAAAACAAAACAAAAATGAAAATTACACTGAGGGATGCTAACAGCTTTTTTAAAAAAAATCAACACCGTTGTTAAAAGACAATGCTAAAAGAGTAAGTTAGCAATTATTCGATAGAAATACAGAAGTCAACATTGTGTTTTCATTCTTTCCTTTTTTCCTAATTCTTTTCTTTTTTCATTTTTTATATTTTTACTGTATTGTAACATACTAACATAGCAGCTTCCCATGTTTCTTGGAGGAATGAAGGTTAGGGCATTAATTGTTGTTAGTCCGAAGTCGTGTCTGACCCATCGCGACCCCATGGACAACGTTCCTCCAGGCCTTCCTGTCCTCTACCATCCCCCGGAGTCCATTTAATCTCACGCCGACTGCTTCAGTGACTCCATCCAGCCACCTCATTCTCTGTCGTCCCCTTCTTCTTTTGCCCTCAATCTTTCCCAGCATTAGGCTCTTCTCCAGTGAGTCCTTCCTTCTCATTAGGTGGCCAAAGTATTTGAGTTTCCTCTTCAGGATCTGGCCTTCTAAAGAGCAGTCAGGGTTGATCTCCTCTAGGACTGACCGGTTTGATCGCCTTGCAGTCCAAGGGACTTGCAGAAGTCTTCTCCAGCACCACAGTTCAAAGACCTCAATTCTTTGGCGCTCAGCCTTTCTTATGGTCCAACTTTCACAGCCATACATTGCAACTAGTAAAGTATTAGTCATAGTAGTATTCTTAAGCTTTGCTCTATTATCCATTGGCGGAGGGAAGTTCAAAAGTTAAGGATGGAATCTCACAGGTGGAATCTCATTTGTTGCAGCTTAGCTTGTACAAACTAGCCAACATTTGTGGCTTACTTAAAAAAGGGGGAGTCAACAAAATTGTAACTCGATGCAATGTGCACATTCACCCAGTTGTAAAAATGAAGTTGGAAAATGGCAGTCAACAGTTTAGTGTTCAAATTTCTTTTACAAGGTTGTGGTTTCCTTGTTCTTTTAAAACTTCTACAGGAGAAAATTTGTTCTTGTATTTGAAGAGTTATTTTTTGTTTTGTTTTGTTTCAGAAGTTGGTGGTGGAATCCTTGAAGAAAAATCTGCAGCTGGCAGAGATCCAGATGTTTGGCATGTTGGGTTGAAAGTTGCTTGGGATATAGAGACGCCAGGCTTAGCAATTCCACTTCATCAGGGAGATTGCTACTTTATGCTAGGTAAGTTCAAACACAAAATAGATATTCTATTTATTTTTCATTTTTTATTTCTTAAATTCCATTCCATTCCATTCCATTCCATTCCATTCCATTCCATTCCATTCCATTCCATTCCATTCCATTCCTCCCCCCCCCCCCCCCCCCCCACCCCCTCCTTCCTTCCGTCCTCCCCCCCTCCCTTCCCCCCTTCCCCGCCTTCCTCCCTCCTCTCTTCCTTTCCCNNTTCCTTCCTTCCTTCCTTTCTTTCTTTCTTTCTTTCTTTCTTTCTCTCCTAAGGATCTAAGGAGAAATTTCCTGACACTGAGAACCATTAATCAGTGAAATGATTTACCCCCAGATGTTGTGAGTGCTGCAACACTGGAGGTTTTTAAGAAGAGACTGGACAACCATTTGTCTGAAATGTTATAGGGTTTCCTGCTTGAGCAAGGGGCTGGACTAGAAGACCTCCCAGGTCCCTTCCAACTCTGTTATTCTGTTATTCCTTGGCTTTTCATGAAAAAAGGACTATAACCCAGCTGTAATTATGGTCAAAAAGTGGGTATATTGTATATCTCAACCCTCCAGAGATAAATCTCATTGCTACACTGTAAATGGTTTATTGATGTTTAGCTTAGTGTTTTGGGGGGAATCGACCTAGTGATGACTTGCCAGCTATGTTTTATGGTTCAGCAAACCCACTGTGGTTAATCACACTATGGGTTTGCACAATATTTAAAGCTGTATTGAAACGATATTTCCTCCAGTTCTAGAACGAGGGGAGTTTTTCTCCTGATAAACGATGGGATGGGATCAAAGTTGTGAGAAAACAGCCAAAGTTTTCCCAAGCTGTGTTTTTGCCATAAATTATGATGCTAAGCAAAAAAACAACTCGGACTAAGGGAAAAAATGTGCATTACACAAATCTATAGTACATTGTGCATGCAAATTATAACCGTATTCTGTATCATCGCTTTGGCCCTTGAGGAAAAACCCTGCCTAGATCATATAATGTAATTTATCCCAGCAGTAGGTGTTAGGTGTTGCATAAGGCCGAATCAATTGAACCATCTTACTGCTTCACATAATGTGTTAATTAAACTCACGTGCCAAGTGAGTGGATGATAGTTGTAGGAAATTGAGCATTCTAGCTTTTTTAAGCCCCGCCCACTCCAATAAAAGTCTATGGAGTTTTTACACTGAGCCCCCTCCCCCCACCCCAGTGCACGGATTCTTGAATTCTGAATTCAACCAGCAGTTTCAAAATCTCAGGTTTGTTCCTAGTTTGTTCTGCCTTTGATCTTATCTTTCATCATCTGCTTCAGTTCAGGAAGTAAATATTTCTTTGCCATTTTATATAGTAGGGAATTTTTTTTTAAAATGCGCTTTCAATTTTGTGTCGCGGGGAATTCCGTGCATGGGGGCGGGGCTTAATGACATCATAAGTAAACAGCCAATCAGAACGCAAGAATCTGTGCCGGGGGGGGGAGGCTTAGGGTAAAAACTCCATAGACTTCTATTGGAGTGGGTGTGGTTTAAAAAAAAAGCCAGAAAGCTCAATTTCCTACTACTGATGATCTCTTTATGCATAATGTTGTCTGGTGATTTTAATAAATTTGGAAGGGAATTATCGCTTACAAACGCAGATTTTATCATACGGGAAATCCATAAACATTTCCTAGCTATTTTAGACAACGATTGTTCTCCAGTGGCATTTTGATATTTTGATATAGAGGTAGTCCTCAACTTAGGACCATAATGGAGCCCAATATATCTGCTGTTAAGCGAGACAGTTGTTAAGTGACTTTTGCCTCATTTTACGACCTTTCTTGCAACAGTGGTTAAGTGAATCACCGCAGTTTTTGAATTTGTAACACGGACGTTAAGTGAATCTTGACTTCCCCGTTGACTTTGTTTGTCGGAAAGTCGCAAAAGGGGATCACGTGACCCCAGGACACTGCAAATATCATAAATATCTGAATTTTGGTCATGTGACCATCATTGGTGCTACAACAGTCGTACGTGTGAAAAAAGGTTGTTGTTTAAAAGTGCCGGTCACTAAAGGAACTGTTTATAAGTCAAGGAATACCTGTATTGAATTTTGATCACCTGTATTGAAGTTTGGGGATGCTACAACGGTCTTAAGCGTGAAAAACAGTCGTAAGTCCCTTTTTTCCGTGCCATCGTAGCTTTGAACGGTCACTAAACGAACGGTTGTAAGCCAAGGACTACCTACACTCTACTTAACTGTGCCCAGAAGTCACGTTGTCCTAGACCTTAGCCCGTGATTGAAACTCCTTCCCTTCTGCTCCACCACCAAGAAATTTACACAGAGCTGGATTTTGCGAGCCGATTTCCCCGCCCCCCCCCCAGTGGTTGCAAATTTTCGCTTCCATGCCTTCTAAAAGCAAAAATACACACGTTGAAGCCCAGCTGTTTCTGATAGATCGAATGTTGCCCGAAGGTTAGAGGTTTAAACGCAGCTCCAGGATAAATTTGACTGGCCTCCCTTTGGTGGAGAATAAGACGGAGTAAACATAATCAGGGGGCCCTGTGTGCGTTAGACTTCAAGGCCCATCCAAAACTTGTCTTCCCATTTAACCAGAAACGGGGAGCACCCTTGAGTAGAAATGACGTGTGGTTGGAAAATTACAGCCTTAACTGGGGACACTTTAGTATACAGATGCCTGTCAGCGGTTTTGCTTCGGAAACCTGACCCCACTTTTGAGCTGCGTGCTGCCGATGTCTATTTTTCCCCCCAACCGTCCTGAGCCCCTGAAATATGTATTTATTGCCGCTCCAGCTTTGATCTTGCGAGTTTGCTAAGCTTACAACGTCTTGTTCGGTTTTCTGTTGATTAATTATGGGACGGTTTCTCTCCCCCATGGCTCGGTCTTCTTAAATGTTCCTCTTCTGGCTACTGTGGAATATTTTCTCTTTTTAGGAGCGCATTGACTGTTGAAATAATGACGGATAGTTTTGCAATCGTGCAGAACTCGACTTACAACCACAACGGAGAGAGACCAAAATTGTTGTTGCTAAGCGAAACATGGGTGAAGAAGTGGGCTTTCTCCCGTTTTATGACCTTTCTCGCCCCAGTTAAGTGAATGACTGCAGTTAAGTTAGGAACACGGTTGTTAAGTGAATCTGGCTTCCCCATTGACTTTGCTTGTCTGAAGGTCGCAAAAGAGGATCACGTGACCCCGGGACACTGAAACCATCATAAACATGAACCAGTTGCCAAGCATCCGAATTTTGATCATGTGACCATGGTGATGCTACAACGGTCGTAAGTGTGAGGAACGGTCCTGAGTCACTTTTTTCAGTGCCGTTGTAACTTTGAACGGTCATTAAATGAACTGTTGTAAGTCGAGGACTACCTGTATTACCAGAAACAGCCCCTACCTTGGATTAAGGCCTCTCTCGTTTCCACAATGGCTTCATGAGTGAATACTTATCTGTACTTTAATGGTCTCTTTCTAGATAATCTGAATATGACTCACCAACATTGTGTGTTGGCTGGCCGGCAGTCAAGATTTAGCTCCACACACAGAGTGGCAGACGTGAGTAACATAATGTTGTGGGAATGGCAATCAAGGGCTGGGGATTTTTGGCATAGTAGCTAGATAGTCCTGAAAAGTAGATAAGAAAAGAGATAAGATAACTTTTATTGTCATTTTCACTGTCCATTTTGAATACATACAGTGATCTTGATTCTCCTTTGACATTTTGGGTTGAAGAACTTGTTAAACAATGCACTTGAATTGTTTTTCTGTGAAACACAATTCAAGTGCGTTGTTTAAGAAGACTCACACATACAAACAAATGTAGTAGGTATAGAAGAGCAAGCAGAGCCGGAGGGTGGAGTTAAATGAGTCATTAACCTAGAGCAGTGATGGCTAACCTTTTTTTCGTCGTGTGCCGAAAATGCACGTGTGTGCATGCGACAGTGCGCACGCATGCCGGCACCCATAATGCAATGTGGGGGGTCCCTGCGCATGCGTGCATGACCCCCTCATGCTCCCCTGTCCCCCTGTGCATGTGCATGCTCCCCCTACCCCCCGTGCATGCATGCGTGACCCCCCCACCCCCCATTTTGGGCCTAGTAGGCCTCCCTGAAGCCTCCTGGAAGCAAAAACGGGCCATGGGGGTGCGCTGCACTCCATTTTGAGCCTAGTAGGCCTGCACGCACGCATGCACGGTGGAGCTGAGATGGGCAACGGCTCACGTGCCCACAGAGAGGGCTCTGTGCCATAGGTTCGCCATCACAGACCTAGAGCCATGATGGTGCTAGGTTACCACAGGTGGCACGCAGAGCCCTCTCTGCGGGCACACGAGCTGTCACCCCAGTTCAGCTCCACTGCGCATGCGCATGCGCCTCCCGCCGGCCAGCTGATTTTCAGGTCTCTGCCACGCATTTGCGGGGGCCTCCGCATGCGGGAGTCACGCACGCATGCGTGGGAGGACGGGGGACATGTGTGCATGTGCGGGGGGCGTGTGAATGCACGGGGGTGCACGCATGCATGGGGCGCGCATGCGCAGGGGTGCGCATGCATGGGGTGTGGGGGGGGCAGGGGCGGGAGAGC